>QANW01010506.1:277433-480473 GCA_003254865.1 Dryas drummondii | reverse complement strand
CTTATTAGTAAGGGGATGCCCGTGTGATGAATTGAGGATACGGCGCATCATACTTTGACCTGGGTACCCCAACCGGTCATGCCATAGCAAGAAACTACTCAAATTGGTTAACTTCTGGTTAACTATGTGATTTGCCTCAATCGATCTAATGGTGGTCATACAGAGACCGCTCGATAGGCATTTCAATTTCTCCAATGCACGCTTCTGGCCATACAAATTGGAGGTTATGCAAAGATATTCCACTCCATTTTCCTCAGTAGTTTCAACGTGATAACCATTGGCTCGAATATCCTTATAACTCAACAACGTTCTTCTGGAACTTGGAGAATATAAGGCCTCATTAATGGTAATTCAGTACCATTGGACAACATAAAAATGGGCTTTGCCATGGCCCTCTATCAGGTTGGATTGGCCTGATATGGTTGTCACAGAGGTACGAGTAAGCAATAAGTTTGAAAAATACTTCTGATCTTGAAGTATGGTGTGCGTAATAGCACTATCTGCCAGACAACAAACTTCCCCACTAAACATGCTTATTTATAAATTTAATTCAATGGATCACATGTATGAAAATAACTTGATTGAATTAAATAATATTCGAGCATAACCAAAATTTCCAAAACAAATAATCCAAATCATAAATCACCAAAATAATCCGAATAAGAAAAACATTATTCAGAAAATAAATACGGCACAAGCGCCGATCATATCCATGTCATCGAGTTTCTAATTCTCGAAGTGTCCAGATTCAGCCTGGAAATCAGTGACCTCTAAGGTGGTATCCATAGGAAATGATCCCTCAACGAAATTGGTCTCTTGAGTTCCGTGACTGGCGTGATACTCATTTACAGCTTGCGCTGATGCACGGCAGGTGCGGGACCAGTGATCAGTTCCTCCACATCGGTAACAGAGATCATTCTGATTCTGGTGGCGACGGGCCGGACCAGTGTTCCTCTCATTTCGAGTTCTTAGGGCCGAGGGACCGTGGTTCCTACCACGTGGGCCATGGCCACGTTGGCCTCGGTCATACAGGCCATTCCTCCGAGAACCTTTCCTTCCATATCTCGGGCGGTCAGACTTTGTGCCCTTTCCATGACCTCGGTATCCTCTTTCGCGGTTTGAATCGCGATAAGCAACAGCGTTTGCTTCAGGCAATGGTGCTGCTTTAGTACCGACAGGTCGGGCTTGATCATTTCTCATTAATAAGTTGTTGTTCTTTTCAGCGAGCAACAGAGTGGTGATCAATGCCGAGAACTTGGTAAAATTCCTCTCCCTGTATTGTTGCTGCAGGACCAAACAGGAGGCAGGGAAGGTAGAGAAAGTCTTCTCCAATAGCTCAGCTTCGGTGAGCTCCTCCCCATAAAATTTGAGGAGCGACCGGATCCGGCAGATCTCCGAATTATACTCATTCACGGATTTGAAATCCTGGAAACGAATGTTCTGCCAATCATGTCTTGCTTCAGGAAAGAAAATGGTCTTTTGATGGTCAAACCGCTCTTCCAGAGCAACCCAAAGAGCTCGTGGATCCTCTTCAGCGAGGTACTCAACTTGGAGTGCTTCCTCCATATGCTTCCTAATGAAGATCATGGCACTTGCCTTAAGAGATTCTGCGACAACATTGTCTGCATTGATTGTCGATCTCATCTTCTTGGCAGTCAAATGAAGCTTAACATCTTGAGTCCACTTTAGATAGTTTCTTCCGGAAACTTCCAAAGCGACAAAATCAAGCTTGTTGAGATTTGACATTCTTTGGTTGAAAGGAACAAATAATCATAATTAGTGCTTCGGGCAATAACATCCATAAACAATAAATAAGAACTTCAAGTTCTATAACATGGTATAGACATGTAAAATCTACTGGTTTTATCATGTATGGTGAATTTATGAAGGAAACTTCAGGTTCCTTATATGGCATTATTGAAGCTACAAGTTCAATATTTATGTATGAACTACTGGTTCATTAATTACCTGCAATTTCTACACATATATTCTAGTGCAAAAATTTAAACAAGTAAAATATTCATATACCCAAGTAGAACAGAAAAATATCACAAAATTATTTGAATAAAAGTTTCTGGCATTTAGGATATATATATTAAACGGTTTGCATACTAACAATAAACTATCAGCAGCACAGTGGTTAAAGTGCACTCTTGGTACCCAAGAGGTCCTGGGTTCAAACCCCAGGCATGACAAGAATTAACATCTCCTTTTTACAAAGTTTCAGGTGGCTCGCCATGTGTCAACGTGGGAGTGGCAGCGACGTGGCAATGACGTGGCGCTGACATGGCAGCGGCTTGGCTGCCTGCGTGGCGGACACGTGGCAGCTGACGTGGCGGGCCTGGGCTGCCTGCGTGGCAGCTCGCGTGGCATCCACGTGGCACCTGCGTGGCGTCCACGTGGCTGCTGACATGGCAGCGACGTGGGCTGGGCCTGCTGGGCTGCCAGCGTGGGTTAGGCCGCTGCGAGGCTGGGCCTTGGTTGCTGGCCACTTGGGCCTTGTGCCTGCTGGACTGCTGGCTGGCTGGTGGGCTGCGTGCGAGGGACTAGCAGCGGGCTGCTGCAGGCAGCAAGGCTGCTGCTAGGCTGCTGGCTGCTGGGAGGCCTTGGCAGCAAAGCGCGAGGCACTGCTGCTGCTGGCACTGAAGGGCTGCTGCAGGCAGCAAGGCGCGAGGCACTGCTGCTGCTGGCACTGAAGGGCTGCTGCAGGCGCGAGAGCTGCTGCTGGCAGCGAGGGGCTGCTGCAGGCAGCGCGCGTGGGTGTGGGGGCTGCGAGGTGCAAGGCTGCAGCGGGGCGAGGCGCGCGAGGGGGGTTGCTGCTGCAAGCAGCGATGCGTGACTGCTGCTGGCAGCGCAAGGCAGCGGGGCTGCTGCTCGGGGTGGTTTTTCGATCACCCAAAAACTCTTCCTCTTTTTATTATTATTTAATCATTCAATTCAAGGAAGCATGTATAAAAATATATAAACCCAAATAAATCAATCTCATAAATTTAGGGTTCATGCTTCATGGAGGATTTTTCAATCAATCAAAGGTTTTAAAACATAAACATAAAATTGTTTTATAAAACCTACTTGGTTGAAGAACAAATTGAAGGATGATCCTCTTTCGTTTATCGATCCACAATCCACAATCCAAAGAGCTTCTCGTGCTTGATTGATTGAAGAACGGATTGAATGATGATCCTCTTTTGTTTGGCGATCCACAATCCAAAGAGCTTTTCGTGCTGATAACGTGTTGTAAAAGTATGTGAAAATTAGGGTTTGTGGAAAAGAGGAGGCAGAGAGAATATCATCAGTCTATTTCATTCATGTTATAAATATCCTTATATAGAAGTAGGGTTTACTAGGTTTTGTATATTTACTAGTATGCCCCTACAACTAATTACAGGAATAACCACATATAACAATATATTTACAACACTGACGTGTATATAGCATTTAAATTACAAATGCTGATATGTATTAGATTTTCTGATGTGGTAATTAGAAAAAGGACCTTAATATATATGAAAAGGATTTACTTATGAATTTTAAAACACCCCTGGCCTGTACGTAAAAACTGTTGTCTAAAAGGACTTCAGCCTAATTTTCTGTTATATTTATTAGCATAAAACTATTTGTTAAACTCTAATATGATTATGTGACTCTCGATGCTTTCGTGAAAGTAAGGACGAATCCAGGAATTAGAATTGGGGGGGGGGCTAAAAAAAACCTCGATAGGACGAGGAAATTTCATTAATAAACATAAAAGATACACGTAGTGAGGGGGGACATAGTGAGCCTTACCCCTAAAAATGCATATCTATACAAAAACATAGACGATAAAAAAAATACCACAATAAGTAAACAATAAAACATGCAATGCAAATACAAAATAAGTCTATGAAAATTGAACCTTGTGCTTCTTCACAACATAGAAATCCATAATTACTGAATCTGTATCTATACTATCAGAAAGTTCTTTTTCAATGTTAAGAATCATACAATCATCAAGAAACCCATCATCTATCTTGTTTCGAAGCCAAGTTTTAATAATCTTCAAAAATGAAAATGCTCGTTTCGTTGTTGTAGTAGAAACATGAAGAGTCAACACTAGACAAATCAATCTATAAATCATAGGGAAGTATGCAAACTTTCTTGTTTCAACTCATTGCCGACATAAATCAGAAACAGAAGATGTATTATGAAATTTGGGATCAAGACACATCTATCTCATAAAATGCACATTCCATTCTTAAACCAAGTAACTCAGCTACAGTTGTAACACCCTAGATTTTCCAATCCTATCTTGTGTTAACATGTGTTTTTCAAAAACTCTTTTATACTTAGAAGCTTAAGGTTTCTTAAAGGAAATGAAGTTTCCTTTGTCTTTTGTGTAACTAACTTGCATCATGAGTGGTTTAGAGTTGAGCTCTAGTGTCCTTGTGCACAAATTTGGTGATTATCAAGTTGGAATTAATTTTTAAAAATTAAATTCATTAGAGTTGAATTTTCCTTAATTTTTCTGGAAGACAAATTATTGTTTTGAGGGTACAGGAAATTAGGATTAATTGATACAAGTCCGTAGGATTTTTTGAAGAATTATATGGAGTCTCAATATATTTTTGGTGAATTTACGAAGTTTGGAGAAAATAAAAAAATAGGGAAATTGAAAATAATTCGAAAAGTAGCTAACTGGGACTGACGCTGTACGACGTGGTACTTTGCCATTCATCGAACGCGCTGATGCGGCAGTGACCGGGCACAAGTTAGGTGAGCTCATGAGCTCAAGTTATGACAAGCCGCACCGGATCCCTAGCCCGTGTTTTAATCTGAAGCGTTGAGCTTCATTAAACCCCTGCGATCACGACCGTCTGTTCCGTGTGGAACCGGTCACCAGCCAATCCGGGTCGTTTTGACTCATGTGTTTTCTAAACGGTCCGGCCTGCCCGTTTTGTCTCACAGAAAGGATATTTTCTTGACCCAATTTGTGTTCAGCCTTTGTTTGTGCATTTTTAGTGCAATTTGTCCTATATTGGAGATTTACAACTTCTTCCAACCTTCTTCTAGTGCCTATAAATAGAGACTTTTGTCCCTCATTTTCACTTGCACCATGATAAACAAAATTATATCTCGCAAGTGAACGAATCAATATGATAGTATAGCAAGCAAATACGAGTGTCGTACCCACATAGATATATAAAGTTATCTAATTACGTACAATTATGCACTGCCCTAAGAAAAATAAACTAATAAAATTGCCGAAATTAATAAATATTTGAAAGAAAATTTGATATGAAAAACAAATAATTTTAAATTGAAAGAGAAGTAACAAGAACTTTTGAGATTGATTTTTGTAAACAATGGATGGAAATACAAGGTATCCAACTTCACCATAATATTCCAATTCTATGCCTTTAGTTAACTTAGTGAAAAAGACTAAATTCAGTTTCTAGGGTTCGTTCTTTCGTTATTATGATTATCCGTTAGATGTTCGGTTGTGACCAAGTATTCTTAACCATCAACTTAACCATGGCATCTAGTCTAAATCAATGATAAAAAACCCATTAAGTACAAGAGAATCATAAAGAACCAAAAGGTGTCTTAGCATGGCGTCTGCATCAACAACAATTCATTCATTCAAGAGGGCTATTTCAAGGTAAAGCATTTGGCGTCTACTGCCTTGTCTCATGCAATCAATAAATTCATATCGAAGGTGGCCAATCAATAACACAAATCTAAAGATTAAATTAAACATAATGAATGAAACTAGAAACATTGAATTGAAACAATTATAAAGTCAACTAAGCCATAGAATTTTCATATTAGGTTACATCGGATCCCTAGCAAGGAATTTAGTTACTCATAGTCGTCACCAAACATCATACTAATGAAAATCATAAAATACAAAGTTTAAAGTAAAAATAGGAAAAACCCTTAGAGGATCCTTTTGGCGTCTGACTTGCTCTTAGGATTCATCTCAACGACGATGAAGGCTGTCAGAACTCCCCAAAGATGGTATTGATCCCCCCCTTATATAGGCAGGCAAAAATTAGGGTCTAAGTCAGACCTTGCTGTACTAAACAAATCCAGCCCAAAAGGGAATCTTTATAGCTTTAGGACTCTACTTTCCTTAACCAAATTGAACTCCAGCTGTTCTACACAAATCTAGTGGCTTAAATTGAATTAAGGCAGGATTTAGGTGCCCTTTAACTGCCAAACTGTCCAAGAACTGCCTAAGAGCCTGGCCATCGAAAATAGCAACTTGTGATGCAAGATTGTCAAGATTCGCACAAAATTTATGAACTGACCATCTGGTACTAAAACTAATATGTTTTCCTATAGAAAACTCTGAATCACGTACCGTAAAATTGTACATAAACTAGACTTCCAGAGCTTTCTAAGCATATATGGCACATAACCCAGTTCATCCTAAAGAATTTCTGGTAACCTTGAGAAGCTAGTACTTTCCTGTGCATTCCTTCTCGGCAGCTGCAGCAGACTTGATTTCATTTCTTCCTAATTTTGATCTTTATTCTCAAAACCACCAAATTAAGTCCGGAGTCATCTCTAGGGTTGATTACCTACAAAATACTCACTAAACACATAAAACGACCAATTTCACAAGAAAACATAGCATAAAACATAGGAAATAAGGGCATAAAATAAGTACAAATATGGTGTTATCACACTTCCAAGTGAAGTTAAAGTTACTTACTACTTGGTTCTTTGGAAGTCTCTCTAGAAGACATACCAAAAAAGAAGAAAATTCTCATAGTTTATAAGTTTTGGAGAGTAAGAAGAAAAAGTCCTTAGGAGTGGAGTCTAGCTTTGAAGGTCTACAACCGGATAAATATTTTAATATTTCTGTTTTATTTATTTATTTGTAGGCTTAAATTTTATTTATTAAGTTAATTAAGTATAATTTATTTATTAATTAAGCATGCCTAGTTTTATTTTGGAGATTTAATTGCTTATTTGAAGGTTATTAGCATGCTAGGATTAACAAGTTTCTATTATAGAGAATTAAGTTGGATTAATCTAAATTAAAATTATGGAATTGCTTTAAGTTAAAGCAAATAGTTAAGTGGTTTTACTTCAAGATCGATAAAACTTGAAACTTGTAAACCTTTAAGTAACTTCTAAAGAGTAGAGTTTAGTCCACCTAGGACTAGTGACTAGCGACATGTGACTAAAAGAAAGGTCATACCATCTTCCCTTATTAATAGTTGTCGTCCCTAACTTGTAATTTGTTTATTTTTGTCGAAATGGTCTCTTATTGGATTACCTAGTTACACAGTTGCCAAGTTATTAAGAGGTTAAGGTTGCCGTTGTGATTAGTTGACGAGGAATTGTCAAGATAGGACTATGCGCGAACGTGGAAGGCTGTGGAAAAGAATACTTGAAGAGCATTGGATTCTAGGTAGGGGGATTTATCTTACATTCCTGACTATGGACTTTGTTTGTGTGTGTATGTGTAGTTTTTAAACTGTTATAACATGCTATTTCTATGATTATTAGGATTGGTTTGAGAGTAAAGATAGCATAACTTGTGACCTTAATTAAGTTCAAGTCTCTAAACCTTCTAAAAGAAATTATCATTAAAGTTATGAAGGGCCTAGCCAATGCAATTACGTTGCAACGTATACCCGTGCAAAACAGATGCTTATAACTGATCAGGAAGCAAGTGGTATGATTACTCAATTGCGAGTTCTTATCTCTGTTTACCATGACACTCTCTCTATGGTAGTTGTTTCGTTGATTACGACTGACCATAGTTTTACGTACCTACTATTAAGAAGACTATTGGCTTCCCCACATATATCTTCATTGATTCCACTTTTAAGCATTCTTTGAAGCATTGTACTAGGTGAAGAAAATAACTCAATCAAGCTTCTACTAGAACGAAAATGAGACCCCCAACGAGTAACCCCGGCTTGTGACAAAGCACACATTTGATTTTTCCCTATACATGTCTCAAGTTTTCTAGCATCTAACAAATCTTGAATTTCATCTTGCCGAATAGCTTGTAATTCACAATGACGTTTGGTAGAAGAATCAACAAAATGTACAATGGAAGTTAGCATAGAATAAAAATCTCAAACATAACGCACACATTTAGCTGTAGCATTTAAAGCTAATTGAAGACGATGAGCAAAACAATGCACATAATAAGCATATGGACATTCTTGAATAAGTAATGCTTGTAACCCATTCCATACCCACGCATATTTTGCATTTGAAGATTGTAACTAGTAAGAACCTTGGATATCTCTTTTCTAAGAATTATGGATGTATTATTGGGAACACTCACAATGGCAAAAAATCGTTCTTGAATAAGACCATCACCATCAACAAACATTAAAATAATAGTCATTTGTTCCTTACTTGTTACATCAACCGATTCATTAACAATAATACAATATGGTTTATCCCCAATTTCATCACGAATCATAATATGTAAGATTTCCTTTTGAATTTCGAGTGCAATATACATAGCATTTTGAGGAGCATTCTCTAAGACAACATTTGCAATATTAGTCTTCAATTTTGCAAACATTTTAACAAGTTCAATGAAGTTGCCTCAATTGGATGAGCTACTAGATTCATCATCACCTCTAAAAGCACATCCTTGATTTGCTAGATGCCTACAAGCCTCTATTGTGGTCCTAAGTCGCAACCAGTTTCACTCCACTTGTTGCAATAATTCTCTATTCATTTGTACATCAATGTAGCATTTAAAGCTAATTGAAGACGATGAGCAAAACAATGCACATAATAAGCATATGGACATTCTTGAATAAGTAATGCTTGTAACCCATTCCATACCCACGCATATTTTGCATTTGAAGATTGTAACTAGTAAGAACCTTGGATATCTCTTTTCTAAGAATTATGGATGTATTATTGGGAACACTCACAATGGCAAAAAATCGTTCTTGAATAAGACCATCACCATCAACAAACATTAAAATAATAGTCATTTGTTCCTTACTTGTTACATCAACCGATTCATTAACAATAATACAATATGGTTTATCCCCAATTTCATCACGAATCATAATATGTAAGATTTCCTTTTGAATTTCGAGTGCAATATACATAGCATTTTGAGGAGCATTCTCTAAGACAACATTTGCAATATTAGTCTTCAATTTTGCAAACATTTTAACAAGTTCAATGAAGTTGCCTCGATTGGATGAGCTACTAGATTCATCATCACCTCTAAAAGCACATCCTTGATTTGCTAGATGCCTACAAGCCTCTATTGTGGTCCTAAGTCGCAACCGGTTTCACTCCACTTGTTGCAATAATTCTCTATTCATTTGTACATCAATATGTGCGGAGGGGTTTCTCAAGAGATCCCATTTCTACATATTTTTATGATGAGTTGAGTCTATAGCCCCTATATGCTTGAAGACATCACATCTACTCCCGTCGTTAACCTTCTTCCAATTTTGATACCCCTCTATAGTAAATGTTGGATGAGAAGGTGGATTAGTATCAAAAAAGAAGTAAGAAAACAAAATGCCTTGTCACTATTAATTGAATACTCAAGCCAAGGCCACTGAGAAAACCAAGAAGCTTGAAATCGACGCATTTGTCGTCCATCAAAAGAGGAAGGGTATTCTTTTAATTTCCGTTGCCATGGTCCCAAGTTCATATAGGCTTTTCGAACATTATCATGTTCATTAATAGGATTCTTTCATATTGCTTGACGTAATCCTGGATCACATTCAAGAATATTTTTGGATCCAACTTAACTCTTTGAGTCTCAACTCCTTCACTTTGAGACTCAGAATCACAAATTGGTGTAGATGAAAAAGGGTTGTTTGTCTTCTTAAAATAATAAAGAATATTTTTTATTTGCTTCGGAGGATGATCCAACATTATAAACTAGAACCTATTGGTAATATATTATAAACATGACATGTAAGGATATTCTACAAAATAAAATCACACAATAACAACCTATTTTTCTAGCAATATGCAACTAGAATTTAATTTTGAAATTTAGAGCTTACTTGGTTTCTAAACTTGCACTTTGAATAATTGATATTGAGCTTAAAAGCAATCCCACATTAACAAATTACACGAGTTTTCCTTGAGTCCCTGAACAATTTGGATAATCAAATCTAAATTCTCATTTGATTTTACAAAAATTTAAGAGTAAATTAGAAATACCACAACTATTGCATAAATATTGAATTCCTAAATTCTTAATCCTTAAATCCCTAAATGGATAAGAGAATAAAATATGAGAGAGAGAGAGAGAGCTGTGAGCGATGGAGAGAGGTAGAGCACTGAGAGCAGCTGTGTGAGTGGGAAAATGAAACCTTTTTTTTTTGTCAACGCATATGGAGAGGAAACGACAAGGGGAGTGGGGTAAATTCCTTTGTTTTTTCATTGGGTGGGCTGGGTTAAATTTTGTAGGTGTATTTTTTATTTTATTTAAATTTTTGATGGGCTTTAGCCCTCCTAGCCCACAACGTGGGTTCGTCACTGGGCAAAAAACTTAACGATCGAGTTGGTACCTTTGATCACATCTTATTCTTTACGGAAGGTGAGAGATCTCATATTGCACGCTCATTTGTCTCTATAAGTGATTTGATGATCTTGAGCAACACATGTAACCCAATCCTTATTTTGTGTGGCTCATATTGAGTTGGCAAAGATCACCTGGTGACTTGTAAAACAAGGGTGGTGTCTTAAGTTTGAGGACCAATCAATACCTATCACAACTAAGGGCTCTCTGCTTGAAAATGTTGTAAAACTCCATGTAGGTTCCCTTGACGGTCAAGTTCAGTAAACACGTACGTTCATCAACGTGCACCCCACACTCTTACTTCGGTGTCCCGACACACGTGGGCATGAGACTCACCATCTCTTTAAGTGAGAAAGCATAGTGTGTGCTAGTCTTAATGATGTTAATGCACAATTTAACATTATCCAGACTATGAACATTAAGGAATACTGAGTGTAAGATAACATGGGTCACAAAGGCTAACTTATTAGCTCTCCATGCTTTCTTTTAAGATCCCATGAATTTATTATTCTATTTATATTTGGAAGTGCCATAAACAAATATAATGAATAATGCAAATGCCCATTTGATTTGAAAATCTATCACATAGAAAACTCGTTGGCTTTTAGGACATATTTCCTACATTGTTGGTGGAAATCATCTACGTTAGTGTGACCACTCAAGGGGTACCAAATAATATCCTTTAGGGGGGCTGCTTCATCTGATATTGTCCCGAATCATCAAATTTTTTTCTACTTTGCACTCTCAGCATGGTTCATAGGGAGCACCCACTTTGATGCATTTGCAAATAACATTATCGTCAAGATCGGACAATGAGTCGTCAGAGAAGACTGGAACAATAATACTAATAAGAAAAGGTTTTTTGATTTAATGGGAATGAATGAAGAAATACTAAGTCATCCCATATCAAATCTTGAACTTTGGTTCTTCCCAGAATTTGTATTACTTTATAATGAGTATTAAATTAAACTTTGGGTTATACCACTTAAATTACTTCTTTTAAATTCTAATATAAATGAAAATGCTAGTGAAAACAAAAGAATTAATAATTGGAAATAAAAATTAGATACTTTTATATCAATATCCTCGAATGAAAAAAAAAAATCTCTAAAATTAGAAAACCAAAATTAAGGGAAAAATAATCATAAAACCTATGTCGGTGTTGACCCTACCATAACCACGTGGGCCTACCTCTGTTGCTGCTTTGTTTCTTGTCGTGTGGGCCCAATTGTTCTTGGCCCGCTGTGACAGGACCGCCCCCGGATTCCACCCTGAAACCCGGAGAGGTCCTGCGGGAATCCAAATTCAAGAAAAATCCTACCGAAAATTCGGCAGAACCTCCCCTGAAAATGGACTAACCCAGAAATTTCAATACCTGTTAAAAGCACTTCTAAACCGCAACCACCTCTACCACAACCAAAAAGGGTCTCAGACCCAACAAATTTCACAGAGAATCCAAGTTAAAATTTAAAATGGTTATCAGAGCTACTAATCCTATTACAGCAATTATTACATTTAAGGATAGGAACTTCTAAAATAGAAATGAATCCCTACAAGATCCGGGGGCAGAAAATGGATGTGAATTTGCCTCGACGCGTTTGGCTCGACCTCCACCAATACTACTACCTGGGGGACAATTTAAGACAAAACAAGAAAAACAGTGAGATAAACAGTGAGTGGACACTTAAATGGAAATGAAATCAAGTCTAAATATTTTTAACTCTAAAACCTCACGTCGCTCTTTGAACACCCCCAGTTTTAAAATCATTTTCAGGCTTAAGAGTATTGTAAAACTAAACCAAAGCACCAACTCTTTATCGAATAAAACTTCAAACATTAAAAATTCTGAGTAGTTTTTAAAATAAAATATCGAAATAAAACTGTATAATACATTTATAATAAAATAATTTAAACTGAAAACTTCTTTCTCAAACCACTCTCAACATACTGAAAAATTTAATAAACTGCTCAACTAAAACCGTCATACTTAAAAACCTTTTGCTGCCATAAACTCATCACTTAAAATACTTAACAGTTGAAAACACACACCAGTCAGTTACCCGTATAATCTGTCATACATGCGCAGAGCCGAGGATCTGTCATACGCATGCAGAGCCATAAATAATCTGTCGTACATGCGCAGAGCTGGGAATCTGTCATACGCATGCAGAGCCGGATATTCTGTCGTACGTGCACGCAGAGCGGCCCCCAAAGGGCGAAGCATCCCGACACACGGCCCAAAACCTATGTGTGTGCCGTGATGGGTCCCAAAGACCTATTAAATCTGGTAACCTAGAGGGTACTGCAAAGGTGGTTTGAAAACCGGTAACTCATAAACACATAATTCAAATCTCAATCCTTTCCTTTTTCTTCCAAAACTCTTCTTAACAAAACCAAACTCATCGAATATACATTTGTTCAACTCAAAATATCTAAATTCATAAATCCATGAAACTTTGAAATGCAAAAACCATAAATATCAATTTAAACTTACGAAAAAGGAATTTTAAAACCCAATTTTAACCCAAAAATCCTTTAGCTTAATTTCAAACTCAATATAGCTAAGTAATAAAATTTAATCATCAACATGTAAAAACATTTCAGAAAAATTTAAAAGTTAGTCCACTCACAGTGAGAAAATATAATGTCGATCCTCCGCCGGATCGTCGCGAACCCCGGTCGTCTCGCCTATAAATAAACAACAAAAATATAGATTAGTCCTAGTTTTACGACCTTTAAAGGATGTGTGCGTAAAGTCTAATGTCCCATTCGACTTCGTTCCTATGCGATTGGTTACGATCTACACGAATCGACCAATAACACTTCCACAATCGCCCCTAACGTTTCCCGGCTCAACCCAACCACAATCACTATAACTATTATCGATAACTCACTCAACAAATTGTCATAAGTACTCTAAAATTATGGAATATCAGTGGGGGTTCGAAATCACAAAATTTGTTGCCCAAGGTGGCTGTTTCAAAGCCCAAAATAGCTAAATAAAGCTGACTTCAACAAGGTCCAGTCAATTTCTCAGTCCTACGCATAAATTGAAATTTCTAGAAATGAAATTGTCCCAAAACATCGACAATAATTCGCTCCCAATTGAAAATCCAACTTAAACCCGAAATGGCCCTAAAACCCCAATTTAATTCTCTACAATTACTCAAAATACAACACCCAAAATACTGGAAAATTGGCAGCCCATACCTTAAGGAGAAAACCCACTTAAAACCTTGAAAATTGGTAGTGAAAACTGGCCGGAAATCCGACGAGACAGAGAGGCGTCTTTGGCGCCGTTACTGTGCGCGTGGGTCTGAACTGGCTGGAGGAGGCGTCGGGGAAGATGGCCGGCGCCGGGGGAATGGGTCGGTGCCTGGGACGTTGGCCGGTGGCCTTGGGTTGCCGAGAAGCTGGTCGGGAAAGCGGTATGGCCTGCTGGAGTCGTGCGCAGAGGAGAGAGAAGAGGGTTGGGGAGAGGAAGAGAGAATGAGCTCGGGGGGGTGGTATGTGGAGTCGGTGACGACGAGAGGGACTCGTCGCCGGGAAGTAGGCCGGAGCTGGCCGCGCCGGTGAGAGAAGAGAGGGGGAGGTGAGTGAGCTCGGGGAGAGAGAGGGAGAAGTGAGGGAGTGCGGGAGAGAGAGAGAGAGAGAAATTAAAAGGGAGAGAGAAAGTTCTAGAGAGAGAGAGTGTTGTTGAAAAATCTAGAGAGAGAGAGAGAGGAAATCTGATTTTTAAAACCTACTTTTATAAATTTACAACATTGCCCCTCACTTTAAACGCCTATATCTTTCAAACCGTAACTCGGATTGGCGCATGCCGCGTGTCTATGAAATCGTGAGTTCGAAACCTTTCTAACGGACCCAAAGTCAAAATCGAAAACCCATTCATTTTAAAAGTCAACTTTTGGTCAAGCTTAAATTAAAACAAAAAAAATAAATAAATCAAAACTCTTTTTATTTTCCAAATAAATCTCAAAATCTTTAAAATACAATCCAACATCTTTTATAAACCTCTTAAAAACATAGTTAAACAAAAATTTAAATTTCTAGTGAAAATTTGGGTCGGGTCGTTACACGCTGTAACAACCCAACCCAAGTTTCCTTTGAGATTTAAGTTTAACTTATAAATTGTTGGATTTTATTTAAGTTTTTGAAAGGGATTCTAGAGTTTTAGAGGGTTGAACAAAAAAATAAAACTTTGGCCAATAAATTCTAGACGATTAAATAGAATTGGAGTTTATGAACGCGTAGGCAAAAACAGATCATGTATCGGAGTTTTGTGGAAGGAATTGTGGGTTATTATTCTATAAGGGGCATTTTTGTAAATTTTAAACCTCAAACAACTTAATTTAAAATCAGCCCACACACTCTCTCTCGAGAATTTTCTCTCTTCTCCTCCACTCTCTCTTTCTCTCTTCTCTCCCACACCCCCTGTGTACATACATCGACCTAGCCCCCACACCACCAGTCGTTGCCGGCCATTACCGGCCACCTAGGCTCACCGGAGACCTTCTGACAAGACCGCCCCCGGATTCCCACCCTGAAAACCCGGAGTGATCATGTGGATCCAATTCAAGGGATATCCTACCAAAAATTCAGTAGAACCTCCCTTGCAATTGGACTAACCCATACTTATGAGACTTGCAGAAAACACTTCTATTCCTTTTAGCCACCTCTACCATAAAGCAAATGAAGGTCTCTGACCCGTCCAAAGATAAAGTAAAATAACATACAACCAAGGATTTAAATTTTGAAAATTTCGCGAAGTATGGAAATTTTAACACTAAACCAACAAAATTTCGTCTGGATTTTGATGATTTCGCTGAAATTCTCAAAATTTCGGCGAAGTTTTCGGCTGTGTGGGATTTCTGGGTTTTGGGGAGGCTGGGATTTGGGAGGAGCTGAAGATGTGGAGGAAGAGAGGAGGAGCTGGGTTTTGGAGGGTTTCAGGGGCAGGGGACGATGGCAGGGGGCGAGAGCAAGGAGAAAGAGGTGAGGGTGGGCTGGTGGTCGGCGCAGGTGAGGGGATGGAATACTCTGTGAGAGAGAGAGAGAGAGAGAGAGAGAGAGAGAGAGAGGGTGGGCTGGTGGTTGGCGCAGAGGGGGATGGAGTTACTGATGGAGGAAATGAGAGAAAGGAAGAAGAAAAAAAAGAAAGGAAAAGGAAAAGGAAAAGGAAAAAAAAAGAAAGAGAAAGGGAGGAGAGAGAAGAGAGAATGAGATCAGGGTGGGTAGTGGGTAGTGGGTTGTGTGAATGATAATATGGACAAAGAAATTAATATAAAAAAATTTGATTTTGAGTTTTTAAAATTCATGTTTATAAATTTACAAAAATGTCCATCATTTCAAATGCTCATATCTCTCAAACCGTAGCTCTGATTGATGCATGTTCGTGTGTTCAAGACCTTTCCAACAAGCCACAAATCGAAGTCAAAAGCACAATAGTTCAAAAAGTCAAAGAACGGGTCAAACTAATTTAAAACAAAAATTATAAAATTAACCTAAAATATTTTATTTCTCAAATAAATTTTTAAAATATTTAAAATATTTTTCAAAATAAAACTTGAAAAAATACAGGGTCTCACAATCTACCCCCCTTCAAAGGGGTCTCACAATCTATCCCCCTTCAAAGAATTTCGTCCTTGAAATTTCCAATGAAAGTAATAATGGAACAACTACAAACAAACACAAACAACAACAATCCAAAGCTCTGAAAAGTTCTTTTCATTTATGAAAAACTGGAAAAGAAATTACCCAAACTCTGAGGTGTTTGTTTAATCAAATTTATGTAATTATTAATTAGTAGACTATTTTTTTAACAGTATTTGCCTCCAACGCGCATTATATTCATCTTATATCACATAAAACCTACTATATAATTTGGTTTCTTCAATGTTTTTTATCAATATAGTAGATAATATGTTAAATAAACATATGGTAAAGTTTCATTCAAAATTTTCGTATTTTGATAGCAATTTTCGTCGTTTCCGTACAATTTTTGTCGAAATTTAAAAATCTTTGAAATTTCCTTGAAACCCGAAATTTTATTCCTTGCATACAACTAATTTTTTACAGGTTATCAGAGCCATTCTAGATTTTATACAAATAAAAATGTAAAGGGACTCTAGCCTACGAGGTCCTCAACGTTTTCAATCTGCCTCGACGTTCCTCTTGGCTCGACCGCTCATACCTGGGGGGAAATTTAAAACAAAACATACAAGACATGAGAGAAAAATCTCAGTGAGTGAACAAGTTATGAAACGCAACATAAAAATTTACTTTTCTTTTCCGTAGTTTTTTAAAAAGTCAATGAACTATGAGACCTCACATCGCTCTTTGAAATCCTCTAGTTTTAAAACCCCGTCCAAACTCCTTTTCAAACAAAATCAACGATTAGTCCACGAACACATTTTTATCATTCAAGTAAACACAATTAATCCGAAAAGAACCTCCATAAAACATGCAAGGTAAACGATTAAACATGATATCACGCCAAAATAGACAATAATGTAATTAACTCAAATCCTCCATTATCATTCATGCAAACTATCCATCTCTAAACCATGAAATGAAACATCACATCATATTAGTATCCGGAAAGCTGCTAGTATACACTTAGGTAATTAAGCTCGCCACATCTCGTGCATAGGCATGAGCAGGCAGATAAGCTCGCCACTTCCCGTACCGAGTGATCTCGATGTACGGGCAGACAGGTAAGCTCATCACTTCCCTTGCAGAGTGATCTCGATGCACGAGCAGGCAGGTGAGTAGGCTCGCCACTTCCCATGCAGAGCGAATCAATGCACGGGCAGGCAGGTATTCTCGCACAAACTCTACACGATGTTCTCAAAACTAACTCATAACTATCATTGTTTAACAATATAATGCCTCTGGTATTTTCAAATTCATCACCACGTATGCAACATCATCAACACTTAAATATCACTTAAAGTTTACTCAAAGCTTGAAATCTATTTATTCTCAATAATTAATTGTATGAAAATCACGTGGAAATCATTTAACTCTCGCTACTCTTAAACCAAGACAAGGCATCCATCTCATATGAAGAAAATATCATTTAATAAAGACTCATGTTGACATTGTATACTTTGAAAATCAGAATTCATTTACAATAAAGCCACTTCTAAGATCCTTTAACTTAAGTCATACTCAATAAAATCTAGAAATAATTAAATTCATTAAATACGCAAACTGTTTCGAAAAGATAAAGTCCACTCACAGTGCGAAATCAACGTCGATCCTCCGTCGGATTGTTTTGAGGCTCGTTGATATTGCCTATTATATACACAAATAAATATGGAATTAGGCTCGGCTCAACGAAAATATAAGATGCGTGTGTGAACCTAAACGTTCTGCTTAAATTCCACTTAAGGCCCATTCACTCGAAAGCCTTCTACGCCTTTCTAGACTCCGTATCCCGTAACACCCAAACTTTTTAATCCGCTCATTTCACTCAAATAAAACTTATACACGTTATATCTCAGCCGAGGTTCATCTAGAAATTGTTTCGGTAACACAAGGTGTCCAATTACGGTCTGATTTGAGGTTTTGTAAATTCTGAGAAACTTCCACCTATCCAACGTCAATAACCAACTTAAAACAGTTCAAAATTCACAATAACTTAAGGCATTGATGGCTAGATGGTCGGAACCACCACCGTCGCCGCCTAAAGTGGCCGTTCTTAACCCAAAAATTATAAACTCTCCAAAATTAATTAAATTGCTGATTCTAATAAACTATTAGAGGTCCAAAGGAGTAGAAATTGTCCAATTAACCAAGAATTACTCTATAATCAGAAAACCCAATAGAAACCCGAAATGGCTATAAACTCCAAAATTTCAATTCACGAAAATACTCAAAATTGATCAACTAAACCAAGGGGGAATGAAAGCCCATACATAGAGGAGTAAAACCCCTCAAGAATCACGGCCAACAGTGGCCGAAAATGGCCAGAATCGACGAAATGGTCGGCGGTGGCTGCAGGCTTATCTGGCGGTTTCTATGTGTGGAAGCAGTTAGCCGGCTCGGGGAGGCTTTGGGGATAGACGGCCGGCACAAGGGCTACACGCCGGCGGCCTTGGGTTGCCGAGAAGCTGGCCGGAAAAGCTAGTCCAGCCTGCTGGTGTTGTGGGAGGGAGAGTGCAGACAGAGAGAGTGAGTGAGTGAGAGTAAGCTCGGGGGAGGGTGGTCGGCGATGGTGGCTGGGAGGGGGGTGTGTGCTCGGGGAGGAAGGTGAGAGAGAGAGAGAGAGAGTGAAGTCGGGGAGAGAGAGAGAGAGAAGTGATTTGGGTTTTAAAAACCATTTAAGTAAATTACAAATATGCCCCCGACTTTGAACGTCCGTAAAACCCAACTATAACTCTGATTTACGCGTGCTTCATGTCTACGAATTCGTGGAATCAAGACCCATTCAACGAGTTCAAATTCAAAACTAAAAGCCTACTAATTTTGAAAGTCAACTTCCGGGTCAAACCCAATTAAAACAAAAAATAAAAATTAACTCAACATTTTTATTTCTCAAATAAATTCTCAAAATCCTTAACATAAATTCTCAAAGTATTTGAAGTACTTTTCAAAACAAAACTTAAAAAAAAAATACGGGCCTCCTACAGCTCAACTTCCCACTAGGCCTCTAAATGGCCATTACGAATAAAAATTTAAATTTCTCGTGAAATTTGGGTCGGGTCGTTACACCTTCCCATATGCCGACCGACACCTTCCAGCCACCCTCCTCGCCAGCCAGTCTCCTCGCGCGCAGAAACCAACCGAAAAATGCCCAGCCCCGCCGCTCCTCCTTTTGCCGATTTCGACCAAATTCCAGCTCCGATCACCCAAATTTTTGGTGGGTTTTTCTTCTCTAGGTATGGGCTTTCATTCCCTTATGGTTTGGTGCATTAATTTTGAGTATTTGTGGCACATTGAAATTGGGTTTTAACACCCATTTCGGGTTCCCTTTGGAATTAGAAATTGGGGGTTAATCTTGATGTATTTTGGACAATTTTCACCCCTTAAAAAATTTAATTGATAATTAGAATTGGAAATTTAAATAAATTTAGAAAATTTATGATATTTGGGTTAGGAACCGCCATTGTGGGTGGCGATGGCAATGGTTCCGAGCACCTAGCCATCAATTCCTTTGGATAACATGAAATTGAGACTTAAATTAAGTTGGTTATTGATTTTGGTTAGTTGGAAATTATCTGAGTTGTTGAAACTTCAATTTAGACGTTAATTATATACTTTTTGGGTATCAATAAAACGACTCTCGGATGAACCCCGGCCAAGGTATATCATGCATGAAGTTTATTTGAATAAAATTGACGAATTAAAAAGTTTGGGTGTTGTTGAATTTTGAGCTGGGAAAGATATATATTGGATTAGAGTTTATGGGCTTTAAGAGAATTTAGAAATTTACCGTTGAAAATAGAAGGTTGAACGAAGTGTCTAGTTTCGCACACATGCACACACACTTTAAATGTCGTTAAGTCGAGACTAATTTTATATTTATTATTTTATTTTATAGACGAGACGACCGTGGCCCGAGATGACCCGACAGAGGATCGAAACTAAGATTCTCACTATGAGTGGACTTTGTTTTATAAATGTTTATGTTTCTAAATGATTATGATTGCATTGATTTAATGGTGGATTGAGTTGAGAATTCTTATTTAAAGTTTCTTCAAATGATATTCTGTTTGAAACTAATGACTTTAAAAACTTGGATTTTATGATTTTGTGTGAGATAAATATTTAAGATTTGATTGTATGCTTGAACTCGTGGAAAATATCTTGATTAAATGGCATGCTTAATTTCGACTTGGTTTATGAAAAGATTGAACATGTCTCAGATTTTCATTTCAATGATTATTTATACTTGGTTTTGAGATGTTGTGATTTGAGAAAATGTATATTTTGATGAGTTTGGATTTGTTAAGGAGAGTTTTGGAAGGAAAATGAAAGGATTTGAGATTTGGTTTATATGAGTTTATGAAAAGATTGAACATATCTCAGATTTTCATTTCAATGATTATTTATACTTGGTTTTGAGATGTTGTGATTTGAGAAAATGTATATTTGATGAGTTTGAATTTGTTAAAGAGAGTTTTGGAAGGAAAATGAAAGGATTTGAGATTTGGTTTATATGTGTTTATGAGTTGTTATTGCTTTTCAAACCACCCACTTCAGTACCCTTCTAGGTTATCGGATTGGATAGATCTTTGGGACCCATCACGGCATACATATAGGTTTTGGGCCGTGCGTTGGGATGTCTCGCCCTTTAGGGGCAGCTCTGCGTGCACGTATGACCAGATGAGCCTACCCATGTATTTGCACGGGAAGTGGCTAAATTATGAGCCTACGTGGGAAGTGGCTAGATTACGAGCCTACCTGTACTTCAAGATTTCTCTGCACAGGATGTGGCTAGATTATTTGTCTGCGATTTTCGAGTACTAGTGTGGCGTGATTTGTTTAATTTCCCTGAGATTTTGCAAAGTTGAGAAACTAGATTATCTTTTTATTCGCTATTTTTACATAATTATTTTAATTGATATTCCTAGCTAGCATATCTTGTTGAAGGTTTTTAAAATGTAGTGAATACTTGGTTTATTTAAATCCTTGTATTGGATGCCGTTTTTGTATTTTCAGAAAGGTTTTTGAAATGGTTTTAAAACTAGAGGAATTCAAAATCAAATTTGTTTGAGGAAGAATGATAGATTTTTGGAAAATGAATTTACGAAAGGTTTTATGCTATAAAAACCATTTTATGTCCACTCACTGTGTTTCTCTCACATTTTCTCTCTGTCTTGTTTTAATTTTCTCTTAGGTTGTAACGACCTGACCCAAATTTTAGAATTTATTTGAATCTTTTGGGGATTTATTTTGAAAATAAAAAAGGTTTTGGTTTAATTTTTAATTTTTGTTTTAAATTGGGTTTGACCCAAAAGTTAACTTTCAAAACTAATGGGTTTTTGATTTTGACTCTGGGCCCGTTAGAAAGGTCTCGAGCTCACGATTTCATAGACACATAGTACGCGTTGATCCAAATTACGGTTTAGGAGTTATCAATCGTACAAGTGTGGGACAATTGTGTAAAATTGCACTTAAGGGTAATTATTGAAACAATTTTGAAACCTCAGGGGATGTATGTGTAATTATTGAAACTCCAGGGGTGTATGTGAAAAGATGATAAACCTCAAAGGTGTAAATATAATTAACTCTTTTAAAAACCCATTTTAATTTCTGAAATCTCTCGTTCTCTCTCCTCTCTCTAGAAATTTCTACAATATCTCTCTCTCTCATTCTCACTCCTCTCCCGCACTGTCTCACTCTCGGGCAACACTCCCCTGCGCACACCCAGCTCCACCCAAGCCCAGCCCCTCCGGCCACTTTCCTGACGACCCAAGATCACCGGCGAGCTGTTCTCGCCGGCGCCAACCCCCCTGACCAGCCCCCTTCGCCAGCCAGCCACCACATCGACTAGAGACACAACACACCAGCCCGCAACCCACCCCCTGCACGCACAGACCTCAACCACCCAGCCACTCCGGCCACCGCCCGACCAGAAACGGACCACCAGCGAGATCCTCTCACCGGCGCAGAACCCCCACCAGCCGCCTCTGACCAGCCCAGCACTGCACGCAATCCTTGCTCGGAGAAAACACACAGAGAATGTCACAGCTTCCTCTATTGATTTCGGCCATATCCTAGGGCCAATCACCTCCATCCTAGGTGGGTTTCGTTCCTCTTCCTTTAGGCTTTCATTTCTTCTGGTTTTGTAGCTCAAAAATCTTGAAATTTGAAACTTCAAAAATTTGAGAATTTGAGGCCATTTCGGGTTGTTCTTTAATTTTCGGATTAGAAGGCTGTTATTGATTTTTTCTTGGACAAATTACATTCCTAGGAACCCCAATTGTCGTTTAGAACCAGAATTTAGAGTAAATTTGGAGTATTTGAGAATTGAGAAGTTTTATTTCAAGGGTTGGAACCCATTTCGGGTCTGCTGAGAATTGGCTGAGTTTTGTGGTATTTTTGGAGTGTTTTGAGAAATTTCTACTTGTAGAAACCTCCAAGTGTTGAGCCTAATTAGGAACTTTAAGAAAACTCCGAAACTTTTGGTGAGCATGACCCTTTGGAGCTGCCACTTTGGGCAGTGGCAGTAGTGGTGACCTCTTTCGGTTTTAAATTGTCTATTGAGAGTCTTTTTAGTTGGTGGAAGGGTTGGTAAGGATCGGATTGTCGTCGTGAGGGTCGGTGTTTGGGTACTTTCCGTTACCGAACTAGCTTTAAAATAAATTGTAGTTTTGGGATAGGCTATATATAGTTATGTATTAAATTTTGGATTGATGGTTGGATCAAATACCTTGTGTTGCTAACGTTAAATTGAGCCGGGAAGTTTTGGAGCTAAGTAAGATACGGTAAGTGAAAGAGAAGAAGTTTCAAACTATTGTGTTGACTGAGAGTTAAGTGGGACGTTAGGCTTCGTACACATGCACACATTCTTTTTGTGGTTGAGTCGAGACTAATGGTATGCTTTATGGTTCTATTTAATAGGTGAGAGAACTGTGTGTCAAGACGATCCGATGGAGGATCGAGGCTAGGAACTCTCACAGTGAGTGGACTTTTGGTTTCCGAAATATTTTGCACATTTTATGATTTAATTCTTTTCTTGATTTAATCGAGTATGGCTTCAGTTAAAAAGGTTTGTGAGTGGACCTTTGTTTATAAATTATTTAATGAATTTCATATTTTGATTTCTATTGTTATCTTGATTTTTGAGTGAGAAACAATAAATTATGAGTTGGACCTTGTTTGAAAGTATTTCTTGAAAATTTATGTCTTTAATTTAGTTTGGTTATCTCGAGTTTTGGTTAAAAATAGTGATTACGAGTTGGATATTGTTTTATTGACATGTTTTGCGAATTTCAATAGTTTAAATTACATTTCTTGTCATGGGTTTAATTATGAGCATGAGAGTATTAAACTAAATGGAAATGGTTTATATTTATATATACTTATGTCAACTTGTCTTCCAATGAAATTTCAAAGAAATGCCTAAGGCAATTTGTTTTACGGGTTGATTACAACTAACAGAAATTATATGAATTTAAAAGAACGTTTTATCCTTGAGGCATATTTGAAAGGAGGTGATCTTGAATTGTCAGAATTCTTGTTTGGGCATGAATGTTTTCGATATTAAATTGAGCAGTTTTAAACCGTCCTAGTACCCTTTCTTAGCAGGTACGTACAAATTGCTCTGCACTCCCCTAGAGATGACTCAGCGATGTATGACCAGCATTTCATTTTGTCCTGCACTTGCCTAGTCGGCGGTGTATGACTAGCGTCATTTATTCGCTCTGCACTTGTCTCGTCGACAGTGTATGACCAGCATCTCATATTGCTCTGTACTTGCCTCGAGATAACTCGGTGGTGTATGACCAACATTATAAGCTCTGCGTGCGCGTATGACCAGCATTATAAGCTATGCGTGCACGTATGACCAGCAATTTCCCGAGTACTAGTACGATGTGACTTTATTCGGCCCTTGAGATCTTACTTTGATTAAGTTTTAACTTGTGAGATTTAATAATTTGACTATTAGTGTTTTTATTTGAGGATTTAAATGATATTACTATCTAACTTATTTTGTGGGAAGCTTTGAAGTCTTTTGTATACGTGAGTTTATTTAAAATCCATGCATTTGAAGGCTTCATGATGTTTTCGGAAAGGTTTGAAAATTTGTTTTAAAACTAGAGGATTTAAAAAACAAAAATCAAGTTTAGAGTTTATGAAAAATTTCACACTATTGAAACCTTTTATGTCCACTCACTGAGATTTTTCTCTCACGTCTTGTATGTTTTGTTTTAAATTTTCCCCCAGGTAGAAGCGGTCGAGCCAAGAGGAACGTCAAGGCATTTGAAAACGTTTGTAGACCTTGTAGGCTAGAGTTCCCTAATATCTCCATTTGTATAAATTTGCAGCTGGCTCTGATAACCTGTATAATTGGTAATATGTTATTTATTTTATCCTTGGACGGGTCAAAGACCCTTGTTGCATTTGCGGTAGAGGTGGCTGATGTTTTAGAAGTGTTTTTTTTAACAGGTTAATAAATTTTGGGTTAGTTCATTTTCAGAGGAGGTTCTGCTGAATTTTTGGTAGGATTTTCCTTGATTCTGGATTCCCACAGGGCCTCTTCGAGTTTTAGGGTGGAATCCGAGGGCGGTCCTGTCACAGGTAGTAGCGGTAGTAGCGGTGGTGGAGGTCGAGCCATACATGTTGAGGCATATTTTCCACTTCCATTCTTCAAACAATGTAGGCGACATGTCCACCCTTGTTTATTTCAATTAGCTTTAATAAAACTTGATGTAATAGTAGCTCTGGTAACCATTTTAGGATGATCAACTAGATTGTATTACTATCTAATTATTTTTAGACAGAAATATGGGGATTTTAGATATTTCATGATTAATAATTTAATACTGTCTAAATATTTTTTAAAAAAATTAAAAGTTAAATAAAATATAAATAAACTCTTTTTTATTCATTTTATTATTTTCTTTTATATTTTTGAAACCTAAAAAAGAAACTGGATAACAACTACAAATGGGGGAGATTGAGATCGAGAATGGGTGGTCAGATGGGCGAGGCGTCGGTTGACAAGGTGGCTGCGCTGGTGGCAGAGGCTGGATAACATTGAGGGTTAAATCTAGAATTTTTCTTTTAATTTTATTTTTTATTAAACAAAAAGATAATTAAGAAAGAAAAGACAAAAACTTGAATAATTAAGAAAATAAAACAAGAAAAAAAGGAAAGACATGTGTCCAAGTGTGATTGGGCCACGTCACCCGATTAAATGCATTCCACTCATAGGTTATTTATAATATCCAAAATATCTTTGCTACGTCATATTTCTGCCAACAATTTAAACCTAATTAACGATTTTGAAACAATTGCAAATTTAAAAAGTTAAATAAAATATAAATAGGGAAAATTTTAGCAAAATGACTCCAACTATACTCTTATTTCAGTTGAGAATCTCGTTTTCACTTTACTTCAATCAAGTACTATTATTTTGCAAATATTTCAATCAGGGATTTTCGTTAATTCTGTTACAATTTCCGTAAAAAATTAGTCATGTGCAAAGCATGTGACCAATTTTTAGGGCTAAAATCATCATTTCAACTAAAAATTAATTACAAAAAAGAAAACTAAAATAATTATAAAAAAAAAGAAAACTAAAATAATTATAAAAAATAAAACGAAAATAATTATAATAAATAAATAATTTAAAAAAGGCTAGGAGTTGAAACCCAGCCACCATTAACCCTCACCCTCCAGCCACTATCGGCGACTCCCCCACCACCGTCAGACTCCCCCTTCCACTGGTGTTGCTCATCTCTCTCTCTCTCTCTCTCTCTCTCTCTCTCTCTCTCTACCCAAAAATCATCAATCCTCAAAGTTTCTTGAAATTTCTAATTAGAATCAACCATTAGATGTTCCTAGGGTGGAAAGTATAGGCTAGGAGTTGAAACCCAGCCACCATCGACCCTCACCCCCCAGCCACCACCGGCGACTCCCCCTTCCACTAGTGCTGTCCCTCTCTCTCTCTCTCTCTCTCTCTCTCTCTCTCTCTCTCTCTCTACCCAAAAAACATGAATCCTCAAAATTTCTTGAAATTTCTAATTAGAATCAACCATTGGATATTCCTAGGGTGGAAAGTATCCAAAAATCATTCAAGAACACTTCCCATAGCTACCATTCAAAGGGAACCCAAAATAGGTTCCAACCCCCCAAATTTCAATTTCTCAAAATTAAACTTATAGGGGGAATTAAAGCCCAAGATGAAGGGAAAAAAACCCACCAAAATTTGGGTTGATTGGAGGCTGGAGGTGGCCGGAATCGGCGAAAGAAAGCTAGGCTTTCCGACGAGTTTTCGTGGTTGTGGGCAACTAGGTTGCACAGAGGTGGTTGGCGGGCCTGAGAGGAGCACACCGGTGGCCTTTGGGTCACCGAACAACTGCCCGAAGGGTTGGGCCGGTGGTGAGGGGTCAACAGGGGTGTTTGCGGGAAAGAAGAGAGAGAGTGCAGGAGAGAGAAGAGAGAAAGTCATAAATGCCCCTACCTTTTTTATAGCCTTTTTTTTAATTGGTTAATTATTTTTAGTTTTATAATTGTTTTTTACATGCACGAAAAAGACGGAGTTGACGAAATATCCTTGATTGAAACACTTAAAAAATAATAATACTTAATTGAAGTAAAGTGAAACAGGATCCTCAACTGAAAATATGGATATAGTTAGAGTTTTTTTGCTAAAATAATATTCAACATGTTGCAATTTTTTTTATCCTTCAATTTAGTGATCCCCCACATTGGAGGGGGTTTTTCCTCAAAATGACAACCTGTATTTAGACAAGCCTTTATTGGGCTTGCTCTTAGTAATATCAATCCACTTAAACCACTAAGCCACAAATTTTGTAACCATTTAGACAAAGAGTAGTGTTAGGGACACCACACCGCTTATATCCCAATTTTATAAATCTCAACATGTGGAAGTTTGTCATTTATTGGGTTGGGATGTGGAAGTTTGTCTTTTATTTTTTTTATGGCCCACTCTATAGTATATCTATTATATTTCAAGATATTATGTTGACTATATGTCAAAATTCCTAAATACGACTTTAGAGCCAGGCTGACTTTGGAACAAGCGGACCTGTCTATAACAAAGGTTGAGCTCGGCCGGCCTAGTCATTTTTATGAGCCTATCCTAAACTAAAAGCAATGACAGTAGTACTGGTATACTGGTATTGGGGGCTTTTTAAAGTAAGTGAAGTGTTGATGTAGTGGCTTGCATTTTCGTATGAGTCTTGGTTGTTCTATTGCTTTTGTACTCACTCTATTATAAGTTTATAACCAACTTGTGTGACTGTAAGTTAATTTATTCAGAGGGGACCTTAGAATATTAATTAACTCGCCACCTTAGGATGTACGTTGAAGAACTTTCCTTACTTTCTAGATATGCCTCTCGGCCACCGCCAATGCACTTGTGACTAAGGCACTAAGCTAACGTTATCTTTAGCCACCTGTTTTGTACAAACCAGAGATATACTAGGCCAGAGCTTATATAAGTACCCACAAAGCCGATAAGGTTAAAACTTAAAGCAACACATGCAAAGTAAAATGGTTTCGAATTGCTGCAACCTGTAGCAGTAGCACCCTTGCCTTTTCTTGCTGTAACAGTAACACCCTTGTCACTGTCAAACCAAAAAACCACTTCAGATTCTCAAAAATGTGTATAGCTGTGTTCATTTGGCAAGCCCACCCACTCTACCCTCTCCTTCTCTTGCAAAACAGAGATGAATATCATGACAGGCAAGTAACCGAATTATTTATTGGTTCTAATTGTTTGATATAAATTTGGTGAGTTTATTAATAATTTGGTTGCTATTTTTCAAATGTATAAAGGCCTACAAAGCCAGTGGCATGGTGGGAAGGTTGTGAGATACTAGGAGGGAGAGATGAGGTTGCAGGAGGGACATGGTTGGCCTGTTCAAGAGGAGGGAGAGTAGCTTTTCTTACAAACGTGCTGGAACTTCATACGCTCCTGGATGCAAAGAGCCGTGGAAACCTGCCTGTGCTTTTCTTGGAGGTACAATTTCCAATTTTTGAACCCTCCCACCCCTTGTCTCTCTTTTTTTTCCTCCAAATTTCATTGGCATTCTAATGATCATAATCATGTGGTATTCTATATGGTATGCTTTCAGAATATTATTTTGTGTTCTATGTTGTTCATTTACAGTTTCATTGTCTCAATTTGTCTTTGGTTGTTTCATACTTTCATGTTTAATTCTGAAACCATGGCAGAGCATAAAGACTCCAAAGGAATTTGCAGAAGAATTGGTCAAAGAGGCTCACCAGTATAATGGGTTTAACCTGATCTTGGCAGATATTGCTTCCAAAACCATGGTTTACCTCTCCAACAGGCCAAAAGGAGAGCCTATTCTCATTCATGAGGTTTCTCCAGGCATTCATGTGCTTTCAAATGCAAAGCTTGACTCACCCTGCCACAAGGTTAGAGCATATCTTATATATATTCCTTGGCTGATGATAATCTGTGTCTGTCATTGATCAAACACTACTAGAGTACCAAGTTATACGCTATATTTCCTGCAGGTTCAGCGCTTGAGGCTAAATTTTCAGAAATTTTTTAATACATATGGTGAGGGCGAAATACGTGTGAATGAAATGATTGAAAAACTAATGAGGGACAGAGTTAAAGCAGATAAAAGCAAATTACCTCATATATGTGCTCTTGACTGGGAGTTCAATCTAAGCTCCATATTTGTTGAAGTTGACACTCCACTGGTAAACATCATTAACTATTCTATATTCCAATTAAACATACAAATCGAACCTTATATTTTTATTTATTTAATAATCAATTTTCTGATGTGCAGGGACGTTATGGCACCAGGAGCAGTGCTGCAGTGACAGTAAGACAAAATGGAGACCTGAGTTTTTATGAGATCAATCTTGAGAATGACATGTGGAAGGAACGGACTGTGAATTACCAAATTCAGCAGAAGCTGAAATGGTAGATGGAGATATGGATCTATAGATAAAGCCTAAATAAGAAATTGCTCATTTCTTTTACTTGTATGTATGCATTCTGTGGATGCTACAGTATCCTTTATTTATGGTACAAAAAAAATTATGCACTTCTTTATTAGTTATAATTATGAAGAATGAAATGTGAAAGGCAACCAAAATGCCCTTGATGGCTTTGTGAAACTTAAAAAGGTGAATATGACCATAAAGATAAGGGAAGCCAAGCCTGCATATGGTGAAAAAACCCACTAGAGATGGGCTGAAAGAACTTATATTTTATATAAGAGCATCAGTAATTGGTAACTACATGTTACAACAGGAAAGTGGGAATTTTAAAAACCTGACCTTTTTTCTCTTTCTAATTGCAGCAACTGAGACTTTGTTTCTTTATCAAACTTGAATCCTGCTAGCTCTACCTCCTTGCAAACATCCCTACACTTTGCCAGCCTCCCAGAAACCATGTAAATTTTAATCAAGTCCCTGTATAGGTCATATATTTTATATGAGCACTAACTAAACATTTTGTTGCAAACAACTATGTTGATGCCATCATGAAATGCTTATAGCTCATGTAGGATTGACTTTCTATTGCCTGCTGCTTAATTATTAACAAGAAGCAGCTTTGGGTAACAAGTTCTATGATCTGGGTCACTTTTAAGACTGCTGCAAGAAGTGGTCTTATTCTTTGGGAATTAATCTGGAAACCAAATATTGGCCTTGTATTACAGTTTTCCTTAAAAATTAAGGGTGGGATGGATAGGAGGTTTTACTAATATGGATTATCTTTTATGTTTAGGTCAATTTGGAAACGACTATTTCTCCCTTATATATTTAGAGGGTTCTATTATGTTTGAGCAAAGGTTATTTACATGTTAGGGTGTTTTCACTATAAATTGAGAGTTATATTACTGATAAATGATGGGGGAGTGAGATTTCACTTGGAATACTCCTTGATTCTAGCAAATGTGAAAAATTAAGAGAGAGGGAGAGAAGGAGGCTGGTGGGGATGCAGTGTAATATCAATTAATGTGTAAAATATATAAGAGTTAGTTTTCTATGAATTATGTTAGATTTCCACTTGGTCAAATTTTGTAGGCGATTGAATCAGTGATGAATCATGTTAACACCATGGCTAAGGTTGAATGTTCACTGTCCAGGCTTGGCCTTGAAGCCAGCCTTCTGTCTGTACATGCTTCATACAATTGATACAGTACTAGCATGTCTATCATTAATTCCTTGGACCACTAGTATTCTTTGAACCTCTCTCAATTTATGGCAATGAGAAGGATTGGGAAGCTAAAGAAAACAAATTAAGTTGCAGCTGTGATTAAGTACATTGGCTTCCATTAGATTGTAATTAAGTTGTATGTATTTTGAATTGCAGATGAGAAGGAGAGGAAGTACGAGGGTTGCAAAACAAGCTTTGTATTCAATAGCTCAATGTGTGGTTGTCCTTTGCCTTGCTGCTGGTGATCTGCAATGTTCATCTACTGTGAATATGTCCTTTGCCTTCCAGAATTTGTTCTCAATTATAATGGTGTTTTTTTTCTTTTGGCCAATAAATCATAATGGTATTTGTTTTATGTTTTTTTGGTGTATGCTATGTTTATGTTTTTTCTGTCCTCAATTTATCATAGTGGTATTTGTTCTCAATCATGAGTGTGTATGCTATTTGTTTTTAAATTTACTGCTTTTGTGAATTTATAACACTTGAAGTTTGTTCCATGTAGTTTTTGAAATTTTATCTGGGGATGGTATTGAAATGTATTGCATTTGTGAAATTTTATTGGTGAAAAAGTCACCTATTTCAACCCTTATGAATTAATTGATCAAGTCCCTTAACAGTGGTTTTATTGAAGTTTCTTTTCTGAGAATAGTCACATTACAAAAGGTTTCCATTTCCATTGCTTATTTGGTTGGTCTTTGTTGAAGAAACCTGAACAATTTTGTATTGTATTTTCTGATATCTGCAGGGTTCTCTGCAAGTTCTTTGCGTTCAGACTTCGTGGATGGAGCAATTAGTGGTCCTATTGGAGCCATCCAAGTGATCCCAGATTCCTAGCTTCCACATATGATAAGAATTGATTTTCTTTTTAGTCGATGCATATGGTTCTTTTGGGGTGAGGGAGTAAAATTTATATACTTTAGTTTGTCAAATGTTGTTTTGGTAATATTTTGGAAATAGCATTTTGACTTTGTAAATTCAAATGATATATAATGTTGGATTTACTTTAAGCCATGGGTGAGTTAATTACTTTGTGGAAATGTTTACTCATTAGAAATGTTACTAAAAAAGGAAACAATTTGGATTCAAGCAAACTATTGAATGTCTTCCTAACCATCACACAACCCAAATTTGCAAAACATGTTAAATGTGAATCAAACAAACAATGAAACAATAGTTGTCAATTTAAGAATATTGTGTTAGTAAAAACGAGGCAACAGTTTTAGTTGAATTATCATTGTATAAGATATATCTGAGACAACAGTTTTAGTTGAATTACTTTTAGTTGAATCACCGTTGTATAAGATGTCTTCTAAAAGCATTTAATAAAATCAAACAATTGACTAGTAAAACACCATTGACCTAGGTAAGTCTCAACTACACAAATAGAAAATAAAATGATGTACATGAAGCATCTACACAATAGTTTCATTACAAGAATCATTGTCCAAATAACATTATAACAAGGGTTATAGAAAAAAGAAAATTTTAGCAAAAGAACTAGACTTTTACATGGTTTTTCAGTTGAGGATACGACATTCAAAATGTTTCAATTAAGAACTCCTAATTTACCTAAGCGCACCAATCAAGGACTCTCCGTTAATTTTTCCATAACAACAGTTTAAAAAATGTCATGTGACTTGCACATGCTCGAAAAGAAAGGGCAAATTTGTCTTATCCATCACCATAAAAAATTAATACTAAGAAAAAAAATAAAAAAAAAGGCAGCCCCAACCCTCCTCACCTCCACCCTAGATCTCTCCCCCTCTCTGGCCACCGACTGCCGATCCCTCCGCACCGGCGACTCTGTTCCCGCCTGCGTCAATCTCTCTACTCTACCACATCTCTCTCTCTCTCTCTCTCTCTCTCTCGCACTTGGTGTTCTTCACTGTGGCATGCTCCATCGTAGTTAAGAACTTCGTCGTACTGGGTTTAGTATTGGGCTCAAAGCAGCCTTAATATTGCTATCACCACCTAAACGCTTAGGTCCTGATGGCAATAGACCTCCACGCCGTGCTCTGTTTTCAGCAGCAGCCAAGGCTGTCTGGCGCATAGATGATGGAGGGGGTTGATGGGAGAAACCACCCAAATGTCTCCCCGCAATATCAAATCCTTGCCCAGTGCCTGTAATCCCTTTAGCCAACAAATCGTCACATTCCTGAAGAAACCGTGGGAATTCAATAAAGTGACAGACAATCATCCATAAAGCATGAATTTACAAAAAGTAAAAAAAGTAAAAAAAATACAACAGAAAAACCAGCTAAAGTAAATGCAATTTGATTATGAGAAGACTTCAGCAACAGGAAAAATAAAGGGAAACTTCATTAAAATATACCTTTTAAATACAATTCTTACTTTTTTTAATCCTTTTAAACCAACTCTTACTTTTTTTACTTTTTGGCCACTTTTTGAACAAAAATGCCTCGCCACATGGATGACCAAAAATTGATTTTAATAAAAATGAGAAAATAATAATAAATATGATGAATTGGCTGCAGTACCATATATTTAAAGTAAATGTAGCACCATTTGTTGAACATGTGTCGACCATTTGTTGTTAACAATCAAATTTCAAATTTGAATCAACAAAACCATGTTGAAATTTCAAATCTGAAATAGCAAACCTATATCAAAATTTTATATCTGGAATAATAAAACAAAGAGAAATTAAGATTTAAAATCCATATAAATCAACAACCAAACTCAGAATTATCCATTTATTGTATAGGAATTAAGAACCCTAGATCTACTACACAAAGAACTTAGATCTGCAAAATTGAGAACCCATTTAAGCAAACCCACAAATCCAATAAAAAAAGTGAAACTGCAAGTTAAGCTTCTCTACATTCGCCACCAAGCACACCAAAGCAAGCGAGCTCTAAGTGGTAAGACCCAGGCCATAGTTAGTGTACAGAGGCAGGTACTAAGACTCAACTTGCACCCATATAATAGTGAAGGAATCATGGATGTGAGAGAGAGAGAGAGAGAGAGAGAGAGAGAGAGAGAGTATTCAACTTCTGTGTTCGATGGTCCTCACAAAAGATCAGGGTTTAGAGAGAGAGATGGGGATTTGTGGGAGAAATTCTAAAAAATTGTTTGATTTCTTGGTGGAAATTCTGAAAAACTGTGTTAACAAAATATGTATCTTTAAAAGGTAATTTGGTCTCAAAAGTGGTCAAAGAGTAAAAAAAAAAGTAAGAGTTGGGAGAGAAGGGTTACAAAAGTAAGAGTTGTATTTAAAAGGTATATTTAATGAAGTTTTCCAAAAATAAACTAGAGAAAAGCATAAAAACCCTCCAATTAATTGGACTGCGAATATAACTTTTTCATCTATGGGCGAAATCTGCAACACATCATCACCCAAATAACTGAAATGCTTTTAGATCTTAGAATAAAGTAAATTGGAATAAGAAATTCAAAAATACCCAAAAATTATATTTAGTAGGAGATACTGCACATAATAGAAAATAATGGAAGACAAGAATTCATGTGACAGGGAGAGATTTGGATGGGAGAGGGAGGTGATGACGGGAGGAGGGAGGGAAGAGGGTCAATGGTGGCTGGAGAGTCCTTGATTAGTATTTAAGTAAATTATGAGTCCTTAATTGAAATACCTTGAATGTTGCATAATCAACTGGGAAACCGTGTAAAAGTCGGGGTCTTTTGCTAAAATTTTCCTTATAGAAAATGAAACGATGTGTTTATAAAATTCAAACAACATGTTTTGGTTAAAAATGTTGTTTAGAAATACTCCCAACAACACACCTACCAATTTATACCTGTAACGGTCAACAATTTTTCTAATAACGATGTTTAACTTAATTTTGGACAACATTTATAGTAAATAATTATTGTTAATAATAAATTATAACAATAGTTTTATTTTCAAAATTGTTGTGTTAGTTTTTGGCAGACAACATTTAGGACCAAATATGAGGTTTTTCAAAGACCATATACAACGGTTTTGAATGATGAACGTTGTATGATTTAACTCATACAACGGTTGGAAACCGTTGTATGAAAGGGCCATAGTTGTTAGGCGCCTAGACAGTAGAATTTTAGAGTGCTTAACGCATTTTAACTGTTGTCTATTAACCTGATTGTAGTAGTGCACTCATGCCCTTCTAAGAGCAACATGCCAACAACAGCTAGCAGCCAATTCAAAAAAGCATCTAAGCAACAAGACAAAACACACCAATTCAGAAAAACATCTAATAAAAAATACGAAACATTGGAACCAACTACAATAAGACAAAACATTGGAATCAGCAAACTGCAAATACAACAAAATAAAGCATTGGAACCAGCAACTAAAGCAACAAGACAAAGCCTTTGAACCAGCCAACTGAAAATGTAGCAATTGACACTACATGTGAAACTACAACAGCTGACACTGCATGTGATCGAGACTGCAGAAACACGAATCTGCAATTGCATGTGAAAACTGCAGCTGCCACCACTTTGTAAGTTAAAGATTTTGAACTCATTGGTAGCATAAGCTGAACATTAGCTTCTATATAAGCTTGTACATGCACGAAAGAGAAACATAGGCTGTCAGATATCTCTCTAAGTGATAGCTAGCTCTCAATTTTGGTGTATCTCATCCTTTTGTATACACTACTTATGCAATAAAATTTTCAGTTTTCAAAAGCTCTATACTTTTTAGCTCTTTAGCTTTTATTTAGTTTTCATTTTTCTAGTTTAACTAGAAGATTTCTAGTCCAAAACAGAGAAACACTATTATAAATATACAATTATCTTGTTAAACTTGATCCTTATATTAATCTTTAGAGTTTCTTTTTTCTCCTAGAGTCTCTCTATTTGTTACTTTCCTGCTGTAAGGAAGGTCCCTGAGTCTGCAGGTCCTTGAGTTCCAGCCGCCATTATAGTCAGAGGTGCTGCTTGCGGTGTTCCATACTTGTTGTATCATACCCCACACATGTAACGCCCCGAACCTTGGACCCATAAAAATACTGAAACACTGCCTTTCAACCCTTTTTCAAACAATGAGCCATGCACTTAACATAATAAATAAATACATTTAACAAATCAGAGTGTAAGCCCAAAAACATTTATATAAAATCATTGTATAAAAACAAACGCATAAATCAAAATGGGTCTCACTGCCTCGTCTTCTCCTCACTGCCTCCTCAGCCTGCTTAACCTGCAAAACATTAACCACACTGCACCATATCCATGGTACACCGAGTCATTCAAACAAACAACCCGGTAAGCTCACTAGAGCTCGTATAAGTGAAATGACGTACTAATAATTATCTTCAATAATATTCTCAATTCCCAACTCAAAAATAATCCACAAGAATATTCAAAATTACTCAATCACATCACAATTTCAACAACAATTATCCAAGCATCAAGATAATCATAATTCCTCAAATTCGCAACATAATCTCACAAAAAATAATAATAATCATTCTAATCATTCTGCAAATCAATTGTCTAATCGCCAACTATTAACCTCAACTTCAAATCATTCCCGTCTTAAATAATAACCTCAATGCATAATCATCATCAATTTCATCCTCAAGATTCAAGCCTAGATTTACCAAGTCCTAGCAAACAAATGCACACAAGAAATCAAGCAACTGTTAAACTAATTAATTTCACTCACAGTGCGACCGTGTGAAATGACCGAAATGCCCTTCACGGTGCCAATGCTCGGATATCAAATCCAGCAGCATAACGGCATCGATAATGCGATTTCCCGAGTCCGTACACTTGTTAAGACTAGACAACCAAATAAATATCATTCAAAAACACAAATTGGCCGTTCAACGGTCGGATTGGGCGGCAACACCACACCCGGTCGCTGCTCGGCCACAAACAACACCCAAACACCACAAAACTCACCACCGGACCAGGAAAAGCTTCTGGAGGTTCCAAATAGCAAGAACAACGAAGAAAACCAACCAAAACGCAGCCACACAAGGCGGAGCTACAGTGGCCGTGGCTGCAAAATAGGAAAATCGGATTCGAATCACAAATGGCTCAAACTAAGTACACAGACACGAAGGAGATGTCGAGAGGGTCAACATTTATACCTGGGTCGACGACCAATTATCGCTGGAAAAGCTCGAAAATCACCGGAGAAGCCTCCGGACAAAATTCTTCGATCTGCTGCCCCGCCGTGATTTGGTCGAAAAATACAAATCTCCGGCAAGGAGAGGCTCGGCTGTTCCGTGTCGTTCCTTCGTCGTGGGTGATCGGCCGAAGAGATGGAGTCCACAGGGAGAGAGAGGGGAGGGTGGCGAACACGGTGGACCAAATACCCAGCCCAGCCGCCTCTGGACGCGCCGCCACGCGCCGGGGGCAGGGGTGGCGAGAGAAAGATAGACGCGCGGGGAGAGAGAGAGAGAGAGAGAGAGAGAGAGAGAGAGAGAGAGAGAGAGAACTGACTTTTGGGGTTTTAAAACCACTTTTGTAAAAATTACAAGTTTGCCACTCACTTCAATTACCCGTAACTTTCAAACCGTAACTCGGATCGACGTGTGCTTCTTGTCTACGAACTCGTGGACTCGAGACCTATCCAACGTACCCAAAATCAAAATTGAAGGCCTAGTAATTTTAAAAGTCAATTTTGGGTCAAGCCCAAATTTAAAACAAAAATTAAAAATTAAATTAAAATCTTTTTAATTTCCAAATAAATCCCAAAATCTTTAAAATAAATATTCAAAATATTTAAAATAATTATCTAAAAAATACGGGGTCTTACAACACAGTATTCAGACTGACAATTTTCGAGACATTCTTGATAAGAAACTTCACTCTAACTAATTGATATCAGAGCCTTATTTAACATTATAATTGTATGTTTATGTAGTAAATTATCTTGAGGACAGAAGTCATATATTACATCTGGAAGAAAACCTCTTTGAGTTGGATGCCAAACTATTTCGTTACTACAAAAAACCATGTTTGTTTGCATATCAAACTATTATGTTAATAGTGAGACTTAGACAATCAAGTATAATATATACAAATCATTATAATATTTTAGAATAAATATTATAAGATAGAATAAAATAGATTAGTTGATTTGTTACTTTGAAAAGTTTATGATAAATTAATTTAGAGATAAGTGAGCATCATAAGAGAAAACTTACTTTAGATAATAATACTTTAGTGTACGTGTCATTTTCATAACAAAAGAAAATAAACATATTTTACATAGTGAAGATCAATATATAGAAAATATAGTATTGTAGACTTATTAACTAATTTGTTACAAAATATTAAATTAGAACAAAACAAACAAAATAAGTCAATAGAACTTTTTACACAAAATCATGAAAATAACTCTATTAATGTTGTAAGAAAAAACTTAAACTATATTACTAAACAAATAGAAGATAATACTAAAAATATACAAAACTTCCCTTTAATTATAGATTAACTTAAAAAACAAGTATAACAAATACAATCAATACAAAATGAATTAGCATAACAAGTAAAAACTTTACATAGTAAGATAGATGAGTTAATGAATTAATGTAAAGTGCAAAAATTAACTTAAAATATATAGAAACACTACTAGCACTTTCAGAAGCAGAGTCAATAGTGAACTAATAGGACTTTCCGATTACACATCTAGTATACCAAATCACAATATTCATATTAGACAAAATAATTTTATAATTCAATTTTTGGTAAATATAAGTGAAAGATTAGACGATCTTGAAGAACAAATTGCATATATACATAAGACGTTAGCAAATCATAAAACTACACTACCTCCAGAATTAATACCAAAATTAGAAGGATTAGCTCTAGGAAAAACAGTAACAAAACATGAGAAAATCAATCCCTTTCATAATACACTATTAAGAAGAAAAGGCAAAGAAGTGGTTAAAACCGAAGACATCTACTGAACAGAAATATAAGCACATGAATTTCTTAGAAAAGGATTTGAAAAAACACAAAAACATATGAACTTATTATATCATTTAGGAATGCTAGAAAGTAAGAAAAGCATAGTCAATAGTATTAGTCAACAAGAAATTAGTTGTATATACAAAGAAGTCATATTAGAATTATTAAGTCCAAAAGCAACTAAAGAACTTAGAAAACAAAAATATAGATTAATACATGTAGGAACAATTCTTGTAGAAATAGCAGGATTAGCAAGAGCACAAGTAGGAACTAAAGCACTAGTATATATTTATGATGATAGATGGAAAAATCATGAACAAGCTATCATAGCTACAGCTGAAGTAGATCTTAATAAGAAGGACTAGGCAAGTGCTCAGGATTGATAAACAATAGAAGAGGGACTCAGTGTGGCACTGAGAAGTTAGAGAAAGAACCTCATAAGCTTAAATACATAGTAATGGATGTAATTACTGTACACATGGGATTTTTAAGGTATATAAACAGGACACAAAAAATTTATAAGTGATGCACTGTTGTATTAGATATTTTGGGGAAGTCTAATCTCATTATGTGGGTTGGGGCATATTGGGCAATGAACAAGCCCACTGTCAGTAAATTTGAAACTTACCCATCTAATCTCTTAATTTCACAATCATATACATTATATTTAAATGAAATCTATAATTATAATTAGCTTGTACACTGATAGTCAACTACATTAAGGAGTTAAAAGGCCAATACAATTATGAATTTCAATTGGGCAACCAATATCAATCCGTATAGATAACAAAAGGGACCTAGTTAAACAAGAGTCTCCAATCACTACTACAAAAAACGTAATACACAACAGTTGTGTAAGTTGCCAAAATATTGTCGTCTAATCGACCAACGTCTATTGGGGTACCATTATACAATGGTTATTTTATGTTGTCTTGATTACATTAATACAATGGTAATGACAGAAATACCGTTGTATATACATCCTAAAAATCTCATGGTTTAAATGCTTATGTTGTTAAGTATATATCTACACAACGGTTTTCTCCTCGAACCCATTGTTTTATGTTCTCAAGACAACGGTTACGTTTACTAATACATGTATTTTACAACTATTTTAGTTATAAACACGAGGTGAAATACTCATTCACACAACGGTGTTTGGATCCTAACCGTGGTATAGGTCATTCTAAAAATAGGTGTTTGAGATGTGTATATGTCTTTCATACTACGGTGTTTATATAAAACCGTTGTCTTCATTACATAAACACATTGGTAATGGCAGAAATACCATTGTATATACATCCTAAAAATCTCATGGTTTAAAGGCTACTGTCTTTGAGTATATATATACACAACGGTTACGTTTATTAATACATGTATTTTACAACTATTTTAGTTATAAACACGAGGTAAAATACTCCTTAAAACAACGGTTTTTGGATCCTAACCGTGGTATAGGTCATTCTAAAAATAGGTGTTTGAGATGTGTATATGTCTTTCATACTATGGTGTTTATATGAAACCGTTGTATTATGAATTTAAGAACATCAGGTTTTAACTATATAACCATTGTGGAAGATACCAATTTCAAGTTAAATTAGATGTCTATAGGTATTAGATACATTGGCTTTCTAAGGTTTGTGTGGTATTGTTATGGATTATACAACAGTTTCTGATATTGAACCATTATAAGTTAATTACATACCACGATTTCGTTAGAAAAATTGTTATAAAATGTTCCTGTTTACATCTGGTTCACATAGGCGCGCAGTACCTGAAATAGCTAGCTAGGTGTTTTTGGTACAACACCATTGTTCCAAGTAGCATGTTTCCCTTTATAATGTTAACATTCTTAATAAATTATACATTAATTCACAAAATCACAATTTGCTCAAATTTAAACTAATCCACAATAAAGTGGCCAAAAAAAAAAAACTAATCTACAATAAATAAGGATTTTGGAATTGATAAAGTACCAAATATTAAAAGGAATTTCAAGGTAGCTAGTAATTGTATATATGTAGTTTACTCGATCTCTTAACCCAATGTTATTCACACAATTAGTCATGTCATACACAAAAACCATCCATAACACAAAAATCAGCCATCAAGTTTCTAATCTACTAATTTGATGCCATCAATCTAATCTAGCAATTAATTAAGCCTAGCTATCAATCTTGGCAGCACCCAAAAGAATCTAGCAAAGTGATTAATGATATAATACACCCCAAGCTAGTCTAGCTAAACAAATGGCCTACAAAATCAAGTTCAAAAATGCTATACGTCAAAAATTCACCTTCTACTCGATCTACATATACTGCCCCACAAAGTTTGCCCATTCAGCCCGGACTTCATCGATATCTTCTTAGGTATAAGTGTTGTCCTTCCTTCGCTCCCACTGAAACAAGGCAAAAATGGAGTAGTAATTAAAAAGAAAATTCAACCCAAAATGAAAACATAATGAATCCAATAAATAAATAAATAATATGCCCCTTAGGTAAAAAAGGCCAAGATAACTCATGATATAAGTGCACAGCTATATTAATTAAGAATCAAGCACACATATATAACCAGCAAAATGTCCTAAGCTAACTGCACCCAAAACAGAATCCCTCAATGGCCTAAAGAAATTGCACCAGACCACTCATGAATTTGTTATTAATATATAAGTGCATAACTACATTAATTAAAATCAAGCTGAAATCAACCTCAAATTCACACAAGTGATTATCAAACAGGGGCCTAGCTATGTAACATGTCCACTTCCACAAGTTTGAAAGAATCCACCCAAAACAGACTCCCCCAAACTAATTTGTTTCATTTTATTCCTTTACTACATTTCCAATTTTTCAGCCACAAAACAAATAAAAGAATTTCAACATTTTCAAGTAAAAGACAATTTTCATATCACTGCTCAGAGTTCACATGACCAACATAATGTCAAGTTACTTATACTTCACTAATGCATACCTTAGTCACAAAAGCTAAGCTCTCATCTTCAATTATTTCCTTCATAAAACGCATAATAAAATAGCCACACTCCTTATCACTTGGCTGTTGAAGAATGCCCTAAATGCAAATAAATATTAATTAGAATGAGCACATATACAGTCCACTTAGCAATCTGTTATTTGAGTTTTAAAGCAATCTACAAACAAGCCAACCTACCGCCATATTTTTCCAGATTATTGCCTTACGCCCTTGCCTATTCCCTTGAGCATTGAAGATTCTAATCCCACTATCGCATGAAAAACTAAATGATTTTAACACTTGCTGATATATATAAATGAACTTATAAATTGATGAGACGTATAATCAACTTACTTGTCCACCACAGTTTTCCATTCATCACCGATCAGACGTCTTTTCATTGGGTCCATGAAATACATAATCTCCTTGTCCGGATTGATAACAGTCAGCATTCAATGATTTCTACACATTTATAATTCTCATTAAATATCTTATTTGGCTGGAAAGCAGTATTTACAATGACCACATAAATGATTAACTTACCTGGAATTGTAAAGGACCAAAAAAATCTTATCATCACGAGATCCAAGGAACCTATCTGCCAAGTACCTTGATCTTTCAGTTACATTTCCACACCCTATCTGGGTGAACAATCTTGTGCCTTATTTGTGGTTTGTTTCCTATGTGTTGCTGATTATTAATCTGGAAATAACTTTACAAGATCACACACTTTACTTTAGCATGTTAACTTAGATCATGAATGTTAAATGAAAGTTTGATAAATCTGCTCACACACCACTTTAGTTGTTGATAGCATTAGGATGCCTACATTGATGGATCCTTTGAGTGCATAGGTTGTCACTCAATTTTTTGGTGTGTTCTGACTTGTAGTATTTACTAAAGTTGTTTTGGTTTTACAAGTCACCCTAGAGTTTCAGATTTTAGTTACTGCATCGTCAAAGTTGTGTCTGTTTGACTAGTTCCTGAATGATTATATAAATCACAAATTGGGGTTTGATCACTGAAAGTGAATTTAATCAAGTTTATTAAGTGAATAGATTACCTAATACAAACTTTCAATTGGTATCAGAGCGCTACTCTAAAAGCAAACAGAGGGATCTTAAGATGTTGTTTGTTTTTAGGTGTGTTTAAATAGAAAGAGATCGAGTTGCAGGGTCTTATAACTCTCCTCCATTCTTTGATGGCAACAACTACGCTGCTTGGAGAGAGAAATTTGAAATTTTTCTTGATGCCTATGACGAGTTGGCATATGAGTATCTCACTGTTGAGTGGATTCCTCTCACTCGAACTGTTGATGGAATTGAAACACCTAAGCTTAGGTCCGAATGGTCTTTAACCGAAGTCACGACCTCTAGCTCCAACAAGAAGGCTAGAAATGCTATTGTCACTGCATTGTCTTCCTCACAATTTGCACACATACAACATTGTGTCATGGCTAGGCAAGCTTCGAACAAACTTAGGGTTGTTCATGAAGGGGACAAACAAGTTAGGTCACTTAAGCTTCAAATGGTACATGCCAAATTTGAAGAAATTAGGATGAAAGAGTTCGAGTCATTCTCCGAGTTCTATGAAAGGTTGGAAGCCCTCACAAATGAAGTCATGTCATTAGGTAAACCATATGAGGAGTCCACCATTGTCCAAAAGGTTCTTAGATTTCTACCTAAGATATTTCAATCTAAGAAACATGCAATTCAAGAAGTCCAAAATTTGGATGAATTTAAAATTGATAAATTGGTAGGAAAGCTTAAAACTTTTGAGATAGAGCTTGAAATGGATGAAAGGGACATCAAGAAGTCAAGGGATGTTGCTTTGCAAAGTGTCAAAGAAATGAGTGAAAACTTGAGTGTAAAATCATCAACGTCCGATGATGAGTTTGACTTGTTTGTCAAAATGTTTAGGCGAATTCTTAAGAATAAAGGGAGAGAAGCTAGGACTAGTGATAACAATTTCAAGGACTTCAAGTTCAAACCTCAAGGAGAGAATTCATTTGAGAGAAAACAAGTGAGGAAGCTTAACTTTAAAGAAGGAAGAACAACCAAGAGAGAAGTGAAATGTTACACTTGTGGTGGAATAGGTCACATAGCAATTGAATACGCAAATAATAGAAAGAATTATTCTTCAAGTAAGAATAAAGCCATGAAGATCACTTGGAGTGATAGTGAGTGTGAGGACTCAAATGATTGTGTGTCTTCATCCGACATTGAGGGTGATGAAGTTGCGTTTGTTGCATCAATCAAAGAGATTGAACAAGTTGATGGTGGGTCTGACTCAGAATTTGCTCCTGATAATGAGTCTTACACTGCACTCTGTGATAAGTATGACTTACTTTTCACTGAAACACTTGGCATAAAAGAAGAAAATCAGAAACTAAAGAATGTTAAATTGAAATTGAGTGAGAAGATTGAGTCATTAGAAAGTGTGGCTATTTTGAAACAAAATCTAGAAAGTCAAGTCAAAGTGCTAAAGGAGAGCAACAGCTACTTTAAATCTTCGAATGAGAAACTTCAAAAAGAAGTACATGATGCAAATGAGAGCATTGTTGAGCTCACCATTGGGGCTAAAAAAGGTTGATAGGATGCTTAGGATTGAAAAGCATTATGGGGACAAGACCGGTTTGGGTTTTAGTGAAAATAGTCCTAGTGTAACTAACACAAAGACCATTTTTGTCAAGTCAAAATATGATCATGGTGTCAAAAAGGGTCTAGGTTTCATTGACATTGGTCAAAATGCATCTCATTCTAAGTCAATTCAAGCTACACCAAGTATCACACAAATTGATTGCTCTACTTCACATAGAAAAACAAGGTTTGTCCTGGTTTGTCATCATTGTAATGTCAAGGGTCACATTAGACCAAATTGCAACAAACTTAGAGGAAAGAAATCAAATGAAGTAAAGAGAAGTATTTCTCTACAAGAGCAAGTGAACAATCTACTCAAAGAGATAACCAAAATTGCCTTACTTGTCACCCCACTTCCCAAACAAAAGTCAAGTATAAAGCAAAAATGGGTTGAGAAAAATACCACCAAATGTCTTGTGGCTATGACTGCATTTTCAGCCACAAAAAGAAAAATGACTGATGTTGATGAAGTATTCACTTCACTAATATCTTATGATGGTGGTAGTGTCACTTTCGGGGGTGGTGAAAAGTCTTATGTGTGTGGTAAAGGAGTGGTTCATATTCCTAGTGTACCTAATGATTGATCTATCTTCAAATATTTAAGTTTGCATTTTGCATTTTGCATTTTGCATTTTTTATAATAATTGGAGGATATCAACACTACACTCACACTCTACTTGATTTCAAAAAGGGATCTTTGCACATAAATTTTAATATGTCAATAAGCATAACTCCTTCTTCTTGTCAAATATTAGCTTTGAGGTCTCTTTTTATTTAACACTTTGTCATAGTCAATCAAACTTATTAAATACTTTTCAAAGACAATTTGTTTGAGGATACAATTTAGCCTTTCAACATAATTTCTCTTTTGTGACCCATCTTAAGATAAGTTTTCCTCATTTGAACAAATGTGCACCATAAAAAAAATTTAAAAAAAAAAAAAGTGTGACCAAAGAAGTCACAGCCCTAGGGAGTAATAAGGTGTTTTTGTGGTGTTCTAGGGTAAAGAGTCGCAAAATTGGACCAAATCATTGCACTTAATATGGGATGTGCCTAAACAAAATATAGAAATAATTTTTTCTCATAGCCATTGTCATGAGTTGAAAAACTTTGTTTTTAAGATTTGTTCACAAAATAGAAATTTTCTTGAGTGGTCAAATTCTAATCTCTTTTTGTTGATGAAACTTATCTAACTTTTTTGTTGTCTTTGACATTGTTTTATTCCTAGAACAAGACTTGATTGCTAGCAATGACCTCCCTATATCCCAAATGTGCTCATTTGATCGTAAAATCTTGCAAGTTTCTCTTTTTTATATCAGTTGGAATGAGATAGATGTGTTTCAAATCCTTTCATGAAAATTTCATGCATTCAATGTCCTTTGGTTTCAATTCAATTGTCATGTTTTAGTTCTAAATTTCAATAAAACAATAAAGCACAAGTGTTTGGAAGTAAGATATTTGATTTCTAAGTTCTCTTATTGTGTCAATTGTCATTGCTTCCATCTCATCTAAGATTCCTCTATCTCTTTGTCAAACCATATGACTGTTTTATGTTCCAATACGAACTTTGTCCATTTTGACTGGTCTGACAATCGTCAAATACAGTCATTTTAACAGGTCCATTCAGCCTCTTTGGATTACTGTTCATTAAAGGGAATTTCAGACTTTTCTGCATGCCTATGTTCTTCTCTAGCTGTCCCTCATATTACATGACTATATTCTGCAAGCCCGGTATAGAGATGCTACTGCTGCTGCAGATTCTCATCTTTAGGGAGAGTTGAAATTTAAGGAAAGTTAGCATTTAGAGTGAGTTAGCATTTAGGAGGAGTTAGTCTTTAGGGAGAGTTCAAATTTCAAGGACGTTATGGCATTTACTTCAGTTTCTTTTTGACCATGCTGCCATTGATTTTTCTTGCATATTGTCCACCTCTATGTACTCTTGAACTTCACTCTTATTTGTTTTTGTGTGCCCTTTTGTCTTTCCATGACGAAAAAGGGGAAAATGTATGTGTTTAAACTGCATTAGTTGTTGTACTATCATGTTTGTGTTGTGCAAGCACTTCTTTTTGCAGATACACTTTTTGGAAGCTTATAACAAAGAGTTGGGCTGAGTGTTGAGGGTCTTATGAGGTGAATAAATTGATGTTTTGTCAAGGAAAGCCAAGGGGGAGATTGTTAGTTTCTAGGATTTGATATATTGGTTTTTCCTTGTCAAAAGTATTGTATTTATGTTTTAATTAATCACTCACAAACTCTAGGCTAGATTAAGGACAAGATCAGTGATATTGAAGAAGTCAAGAATGAAGTAGCAATGGACAAAGACTTAAGGTATACTGCACTTCATTCATTTCACGAAAATAACAGTTTTTTGCCTATTTGACTAGTCATTCACTGAACATAAAGAATAATGTTTTTCACGTTCAGTGGTTGACACTTAAGTGACAGTCACTTCAGTGGGGTCATTTCGGGTTTTACTTATTAAAGCTCATTTCATTGAAAGCTCATTTTCAGTTTTTACTAAACATGCATGTGCATTGCACATGACTTGGTTCCCCCACTGTATCAATCAGATCTGATTGCATCTCATTCATTCACGCCACACACTTACACACACCTCAGCACTATTCATCATCTTCTCCATTTTTGATTTTTGCAAAATAAAGCAATATTTGTTTTTACAGCTCCTCATTCCTATCCTTAGCAATACTATGATACCCTTCTAGGACAAAAGGAATATGCCCCTCATTCGTCTCTTGTGGATAGCCATTGATTGGCTTCCACGTGGCTTGGGCAAACATGAAAATGGTGTGTGTAGTGTACGGGTATATGTGGGATCCGTTCAGACGTTTTCGTCAGTGTTGATGAGCATATTTTTCAGTGGGTATTTTCGTGTGTGAACGCTTGGGTATTTTGGGTGAGTGCTCATCCTTTATCAAGTAAGAAAATGCTTTTGATTTTCAAAAACTAAATGATTTTCTTAACTTGTTTTTTTCATCTAAAATTTGAATGGGTTTGAGTGTTGTTTAAATCTTTTCATATATTTTCAAACACATTCATTTAGATTTTTAGTTGAAGGATTCTTCATTAGCTTTTTCATGTCTCTTGCTTGAGAAGGCTGATTTTTATAGAATCTAGATTTGCACATCATTTCTCATCCATATCATTGAATCCACTTGTTTGGGAGCAATCGGTGTCGTACGTTGAAGAGCCCAAGGAGGAGCTGCCAACGACATGAAGAATTATTGCTAGCTTCAAAGTGTTTGCACAAGGATGCACAATGGTAAGCAGCTGCCACTTAGTACTAGGACTAGAGTGATTGAGCTTGTTGTGTGATTTCTTGTATTGAAACCCTTGTTATTGAATTGCTTGATCAGCTGGAAAAGACCCCCAATTTTTAACCGTTAGTGGTTTTCTGGGTGAACAATCTTGTGCCTTGTTTGTGGTTTGTTTCCTATGTGTTGCTGATTATTAATCTGAAAATAACTTTACAAGATCACACACTTCACTTTAAAATGTTAACTTAGACCATGAATGCTAAATGAAAGTTTAATAAATCTGCTCACACACCACTTTACTTGTTGATAGCACTGGGATGCCTACATTGACGGATCTTTTGAGTACATAGGTTGTCACTCAATTCCTTGGTGTGTTCTGACTTGTGGTATTTATTAAAGTTGTTTTGGTTTTATAAGTCAATCTAGAGTTTCAGATTTTAGTTACTGCATCGTCAGAGTTGTATCTGTTTGACTAGTTCCTGAATGATCATATAAATCACAAATTGGGGTCCGATCACTGAAAGTGAATTTAATCAAGTTTATTAAGTGAATAGATCACCTAATATAAACTTTCAGCTTTCTAGTCGCGTACAATTTCTCTGCCCAAGTTGAAGATAGGAGCACGTTGTTGTTCATGCCGCGTTGAGGTTCGAGGATTGGCAACTTGACGTTCATTAACGTCATTCCTCCTGAAGTTCAGCCACACCCAAGGATCGGCGTGCGAAGTTCAGCCAGCCACGAAGTTCAGTCAAGCAGTTGACGATCGTTGCTGCCCCTAAGTTCAGCCTCGTAATGCGTCGTCGAGGTTGTTACGTCTTGCACGCTGCCTTAGCGGAGCAACGTCATCATCCTGCACCTCTCTCATGCCGAGGTTCAATTGCGGCTCGCTTATGGAGATTCGATTCGCCTCGTCGTTCAGTCTTGCCACGTGACTTGCTGTTGAGGTTCGTCCCAGGTGTCATTCAGTCCAACATTCATCCAAGCCATGTCGAAGTTCAGCTGCAATAGCTCAGGGTTTGGCCAGAGCTGGCCCTAACTTTTGGAAAGCCTAGGGGCGAAATCTAAATTGGGCCCTAATAAAATATTTTGCAAAACAATTCACAATTAACAATAAATCAATTAGGAAATTTTTGGTTGAACATCAAGAAAATAATTGAAAAAATAATAATCTATAAGAATATAAGAGAAAAATTAAAACCGAAAAACACACACTTAAACATTAATTACCTTCTTACCTCAATGGGACCTCTCTAATTTCTTTCAGATTGAAAGAGTTTGTGGAGAACACACAAAAGGCAGAGATTCGTCTTTGCCAATTCAAAGCAAACATGTTCTTTGAATCCAACTCTCCAGAAAGAAGGCATGTACATTTGATAAAATAAAATAAAATAAAATGTAAACCCAAGGGCAAAAAGGACCCACTGCCATGCAGATGAGGATGTTGGCTTACTTCTCTTATGATTCACATGAAAAGCCAAAGAAAAAATAAAGCAAGTTGGCCAAACACAAATTAAGGAAATAAAAAGAAATAAAAAAGTGGCTTTCAACTAATAATCAAGGAAAAATAAGTTGCAGAACCCAAACTTTATATCTTAGAAAGGCTTTTTTTTTTTTTTTTGTATAAATGGTGGGGCCTAAGTCTAAAGAAAGAAACTAGATAATTACAGCTCTGACACAATAAGTAGAAGGGCCTAGTTGCAGCAAAGATATTATAAATAGACCCAATAGCTATTTCTTTTATATATATATATATTAAGGCTTATTTATTAGTTTGCCTCTTGAAAATAACTTCTAATCTAACTTCACCTCCTAACATTTATTTTGTATCACTTTACCCTCTGAAACTAATTCTCATGTATCACTTTGTCCACTTCCTATTTTTACAAACTTTGAAAATTAATTAAAAATAGCTCCGAACTCAGAAAAATACAAGGAAAATTCCTACGGACTCGTCTTGACTAGTTCTAATTTACTATGTGTCAAATTACCAATTTGCCCTCTGAGAGTTTCTAGAAAATTTAGGAAGTCCAAATTTATTTCTAAAAAATTAAAATAAATTTCCTACTATAAAAATTCTAAATTTATGTAAAGTCTCGGATGAATTCTCAAAAATATTTTGAAATTTACCAAAAACCTGTTTCAAAGAATTCTTCCGGGACTTTATGGAAATTCTAGAATTTTCTAGAATTTATTTTATTAAGGGAAATTTATTTTCCTCTAAGACCGAGAGGTCTTTTGGGTAGCAAGTGTTCACAAGAGAGGTAGTGTTATTGTTTAGAAGACCAACGGTGTAAACCTCGTATTTTTTGGAGTTCGGGAGATTATCTTATGAATTTCTAAAGAGTAAAATGTATTTTAATTTTCTAGAAACATTTGGATGGAAAATTGGTAATTTGACATTAGAGTAAATTAATACTAGTCAAGATGAGTCCGTAAAAATATTTCATATATTTTTCTGAGTTCGGAGTTATTTTTAATTAATTTTCAAAGTTTGTAAAAATAGAAAGTGGGCAAAATGATACACGAGAATTAGTTTCAGAAGGTAATGTGATACAAAATAAACCTTAGGGAGTGAAGTTAGATTAGAAGTTACTTTCAGGGGGTAAAATAGTAAATAAGCCTATATATTAATATATACATGATATAAAATTTTGTGGACCCCCTTGAAGGTGGGCCCTAAGCGGTCGCACTCGATGCCCTCCTTTAGGGTCGGCACTAGGTTCGGCAGTTCAGCAACTTGAGGCTCAGTAGTGGTTCAGCAGCAGGCTTGCTGGGTTCAGCGGTTCAGCACCTTGAGGCTCGGCGATGGTTCAAGAGCAGGCTTACTGGGTCGAGGTCGCTGGGTTCTGCGATTCAGCAGCTACGAGAAGCGGCAATTCAGCAACTAGGTTGTTGGTTCAACAAGTCACAGAGGCGACAACCTCAGGTTCAGTGGTTCAACACCTTGAGGCTCTCTCTCCATGGAAGTCGAGCTCTCGCTGAGCCTCGATATCGTATCTTCCGGCTGTGGATGTATCTCTCATGTCTCTTGGATCAAATTCGAGCTCTTACCAAATCCGATCCTTGCATCATCTGATTTCAATCAAAATAACATTATTTTTTTTATTTTTTTTGTCATGGGATGATTTTCGAGGTGAGGTTCTAATGTTTCAATGATTCTTTCATGAGTCCAGATTTCCTTGCTTAACCTGCAATTATGTAACCTCTTTTGTGAGTTTTAGTGATGGTTCTTTCGTCAAGCCTTGGTCAATTTCCATAATTCTTTCATAAGTTCGAGTTCTTTCCTTGAACAGTTGAACCTTTGGCCTAATTTCTTTAGCTCTTTCACGAGCTTGGGTTATTTTCTTAAACCCTTGGCTGAATTTCTATAGCTCTTTTATTCGTGAACTTGGTTCTTTTCTTGAACCATTGGATAACCTGGGATCATTCGTGCTCGTAGTGCTTTGTTCTACTCGTTTGGCCATTCAAGTTCATTAACTTCATTTTCTTGACAATTTGGATATCATCTTTAGGCATGTTCACATTTCCATTGTTCGGACTACTCATCTTTTTTTGGTTTTCCAAGGTTTGTATGTCTTCGAAGTTATGCCTTTGTCTCGTTATCTGCGAGGTCGGGTTAGGATCACGAGGTTGTCTAGGTTCCCGGGATGATCCCTACATCCCCCACGTCCCCGGGATCATTGGATCAGTTTCTTCAGTTTAAGAAAATATTTTTCACAAAATATTTGGACTTTGATTTAATAGACAAAGTGGAATCCATAACTTAATTTATTAAATTTAAATAACATATACACTTATTAAATTTAAATATAAAGAAAATACCTCCTTGAGTTTACTTGTTTGAACTTCTTTCAGGTTGAAAAATTGTTTACGTCAATATGTTGACGAGGGTTCGAAGTAGAACTGTTACCGGATCGGTCAGAATTTGGACTTCTCTTAGCGTCTTGGGTTTGGGCATATTCCATATAGCCTTTACTTTCTTCAGGTACGGCTTGCTCCTTTGGCGAAGTGGTCACGGCCATCATCCAAGAAGCTTGTATTTCCCCTTTTTCTTCCAGTCTTATGCACTCGTCTGCCCAGTTCAAAACTTATTTTATGTCCTTCAACGGCCTTTTGATCAAGGTCTGGTGCATTTTTCGTTCCAGGTAACAATCCTTCATGAAAGGCCAAAGAAGCGGTTTTTGGGTCACACTCATCGAGAGTTGATATCTCGGTGATAAACTTGCACAAATAATCCTTCAACTTCTCTCTAGGGTTCTGCTTGGTGTTGAGGAGGATTGTTATGTCTTTCTTCCTTCTTTGGTTGCAAATATACTAAGAGATGAAGGCTTCGCATAACTTGACAAAGTTCCTGATCGTTCCCGGCTTCAGTTGTCTAAACCATGTTAAAGCTGATCCCGAAAAACTCGAGGGAAATAGCTTACATATCAAGGCCTTGTCTTCCACTTCCAGAATCATCTGTTGTTGAAAGTGGTATATATGTGGAGTGGATTGGTGGTTCCATGAACATCTTGAACTTCGGCTGGGTGAATTTGGCAGGTCTCTTTGCGTTAAAGATCTTCTCCGTAAATGGGGATCTGCAAATTCCTCTGGCCGCCTCCACGGCAAGTTCGGCAGGGGTCTTTGTTTTTATCTCCTTTACCATCTTGTGGATCATGTCTCTCAACTCCCCATTATTTGGTCTCTTCGGTGCCCGTGCTCAGATAGGCCCAAACTGTTGCCTTGATAGCCTCTGGTATCCTCCATTTCGTCTGAACTTGCTTGAGTTGAAGATCTATCGTTAGGTTATTTCCTCTGTTCCTTCCTCTTGTTTTCTCTGTCTTGTTGTCTCTCATATTCTCTGACCTTCTTCATCGCGTCCTTCGCTATCCTTCTTGTTTCTCGGAGTTCATCGAATAGTTTCTTTATGTACGGGGGCGCATCCCTCGCTCCTTGAAAGTTCCCCGAGTTTTGTTGTTGTGCGATAGGTGACCTCGAGCTGCTCCCAGCAAGTCAGATCCTTGTCATTATGTTAATGAACGACTTTTGTTCTAGGAATTCCCACATACGGCGCCAACTGTTGGACCCAAAATCTTCAAAGAAGATAATTTGATCTACAGGTGATATGACCTTAGGAATCGAACTCGGGAACGACATAGAGTAAGTTTGCTCTCTTGACTTCAATTTGTTTTTGAATGACGGATGGGGTACCTGCAAAAGATACTCCGACGATTAAGTCAATGCCTGTTTAATTTTAGTATGTTCAAAAGAATGAGTTGCATCCCTTGGTAAACAACTAACATCATCATTTATAGTTTCAGTTGACTTGGGGATCAAGTTCACAACTTGGAGTCCAAGTAATTATCTTCCATGTGTAAACGATCCCGTTACTCATGCATGGATTGCTTGCTCCCCACCCCCACGTTCATCTCTCATTTTCTTCACATGGTCTTTATCCACTTCTTTGCATACGTCACTTGATATGACTCATGGACTTGCTCACTAATATAGACCTAGGTTGGGATTAGCCACTTTTCCCAGGCTTGAGATCTGAGATTGCCTTCGGCCCTGGGATCATTCCTTGGTTGGGTTCATCCCCTATTTCGGGCTTTACGTTTAAATGGGCCATGAAAATATTCTCCACCAAAAACACTTTGAAAAAAGATAAATACTGGACCCCACCATAGACCATATCACCTTCTAATCAAAAACCAAAAATATATGATCATTTTAATCGTATAAAAGTGCTTTTGGTTAACATTTATGTACAAAATGGCCCTGCGTAGTAATTTTGTCCACCAACATATCCACATATCCACCTCACCTGCTTTGTTTAATGAAGAATGAAAAGTCACCACACCGCTTTGCAGGCACTAGGCAGGCAGCACATAGAGGCAGAGAGCCGAAAGGGAGAGAAGGAAAGACTAAAGAGAGAGCTTAGGTTTAACGCAGCGAATGGAAAGAGAGCGCGTGGATCCGTGAGGTGGCATGAAATTTAAATCCCGCCTAAACCCCCAGTTTTCATTTCGTGCGCAATTGAATTTCAATTTCCCCAAAAAAACCAAATGAAATTGAAATCTTAATAATAATATCTCCCACACTCCGCCTTTGTGTCTCACAAAGTCCCTCCCATTTCCACACGCACAACACAACGCAACGCAACACAACACACCGCTCATTCGCTCGCTTGCTCTATCTATCTCCTATTCTCCTTCAAACCCTAACCCTAGGTAAGTCCCCCCTTTCGATTCCGATCCGATTTCCTCCGATTTGCGCTTCGATTTTCACCGATCCGATCTTCAATCTGCAGGAATCGCCATGAAAGGAGCCAAATCCAACACCAAGAAAGCTGACTCCAGGTAACGATCTATCATGGTTTAGATCTAAGAATATTCATATATGGCGTTGAATCTACGTTTCCTGCTTTCTTCTTTTCTGGTTTGTGATGTGATTTTGTGCTTGGTCGCAGGCTTGCTGTCAATAAGAAGCCTACTAAAGCTGCAAGGGTGAGTAAGAAGGCGGCCAAGGACCCTAACAAGCCTAAGAGGCCAGCCAGTGCCTTCTTNGCCTGCCTAAGAGGCCAGCCAGTGCCTTCTTCGTTTTCATGTATTTCTCTCTCTCTCTCTCTCTCTCTCTCTCTCTCTCTCTCTCTCTCTCTCTCTCTTTCATTTCTCAATTTCCGATCTGCTCAGTATGATAATTACTTGAGAAAATTTCCAGTCAGATTTTGCAGTCCGATAAATAATAAAAGGAGTAAAATAACTCAATGTTTTGTAGTCAGATTTTGTTTATTTTATTTTACAAAGTTTATATGATGATTGTTACAGGGAAGAATTCAGGAAGCAGTTCAATAAGGAAAATCCTAACAACAAATCAGTTTCTGCTGTAAGTATATAATCAGCTGTCTTCTACTCTAAAGAACCTAAAGGCTGTATTTATTTTCTCAGCCTGCTAAATAGATCGTATAAACTTTGTTTAAATTTCAGGTGGGCAAAGCTGCTGGTCAGAAATGGAAGTCAATGTCTGAAGCTGTAAGTTATTGCTGTGTGAAAATCATTGAACTTGAACGGTTGGGCTTTGATTACGATTTTGTTTTGCTAAGCCTGTGTAATTTTTCAGGATAAAGCACCATATGTGGTCAAGGCAGAGAAGCGCAAGGTTGAGTATGAGAAGAACATGAAGGCCTATAACAAGAAACAGGTAATTATTTTGTATCCTTATTCGTGGAGCATAAGAATATGATTATTGTGCTAATTTGCTCTTGCTTGATTATCAGGCTGAAGGTGCCAATGCAGCTGAGGAAGAAGGGTCTGAGAAGTCAATGTCCGAGGTGAATGATGATGAGGATGGAGATGAAGAAGGGAGTGATGAGGTTTGTCGCATTTTTTTATTCAGATCTGCGATCATTTATTTTGTGGGTCTTGTTCCTAATTTTTATTGATTCGTCTGTTATTGTCATTTTCAGGAGGACGATGACGAGTAGGAAGTGGCATAAGGATAGCATAGTGATCTAGCTTGTGACCATTTGATCATCCCATGTCATGGTTTTGGTCATTCAATGTTAATTTTTTCCACCTCTTCCTCAAGGAAATATATTCCTCCCTTTATGAATGTACTTGTTCTGTTATTTTTGAAATTAAATAGTTATAGAAGGGAGATTCACTTCTATCTGTACTTTCTCTGAAGCCAAATGATTTAGCTAAGTCATTCGAATCTTAGTAGAGGAGCTAGCTTCTATGATGTAAGGTTTTATGATATTCCAGTGTTTAGTCTCTTAATTCTCATTGCTGCTGGTTCACTCATCACATCATTCCGTTCTTGCTTTGGCCTTTTACTGTGGATATTTTGGTTTATTTACAGGTTAAAAAAGTACTATTAAATTGCATTTCATGAGGGTTATATCGATTTTGATTTTGTAGTTGCATGTTTTGATCAGTTAAGTTGTCTTTTAATCATGGATTGATGTTTTTAATTTCTGTGTCACGATTATGGTGGGTTGTGTTGTGTAATTCTGGATGGTATATACTTATTGTTATCTTAATGATGTGGTCTTTGAGATGATAAACGTAAAACTGGAGATGCAATCTTAATTGGACATGTAGTTGTAATTTAATTTATGCTTTTATAATGTGGTAAGTCATTTGGTTCTGCTATTCATATTTGGTGGTGGTGTGGTAATTCACTGTAATGTAAAAAAGACTGTCATCGAAAGCATATTTAGTTTTAGAAAGGTCATTGCTATTAGGCTCATTGTTAAACATGTATTGTGTCCATACTCCATACTATTAAAGATGTAGCAACAGAAGTTGTTCCCAAATGTGTGGAGTTTATAAGCTAAGATTCTTGTTTTTAGTAAACACAGTAGCAGGAATTTCAATTGCTTCTCTGCATGGGTTTTGGAATACCCCAACTTGTTTTCAAAACTCCGAAGGAACAAACTGCGTAAAACTGAGTTGAGTTGGAGAAACACATGCTACACAGTGAGATTCACAGCTTAAAATTGCTGATATGCATAACTAAGTAAATGTAGATCTAGGCTTATGAGATCTCTGAACCCCTCTTTGGGTTGTAGACCGACTATTGATGGATTTTGAGAAGGGATGGTTGACAAGAAACATTAACGATATGGTGTCGCTTTGTATACCAAGAATTTTTGTTGTCCAACTTGTGCAGTTTAGCTGCTGGTGAGGTTTGTTGTATGATGTTATTGACATTATTGTATAAACTACCAATCATTTGACGGGTCACAGATAGTCCTGTTCTAGTTACTTTATTCCACAAACAATCATGGTCTATCTAGAATGTGGACTGTTTTTTTCACAGAATTTGAAAGTCAACTCAAGTTACACTTTTCATCTGTGATCAATTTGATTAATATATTCGGCACAAGCAAGCATTTGTGATAATTTCATTCCCATCATCCTTTTTTGCAACCACTAGGCTCAATCATATGGTAATAGTGTTTTTCGTTTTGTATTTGTTTAAGGTCTTCGCATGTAAAAATGCCAAGAGCTTCAAGGTTCAAGTCATTAGCTTGGTCTTTCATGAATTATATGCGAGTGTTGATGCTTGTTTGTCGACAGTAATTGTCAGCAAAATTTACTGGGTAAAACTTTCATGTCACGGGTTTATCATAGGGCAGTGCTTGGGTATTCAGAAATAAGTACAAACTTGTACTCACAACTAATTATATGAGCTCATAATGGAATTCACTATGAGAGAAAAGATGGTGGGACTTATCATGAAATCATGTGATTGGTTGTAAAGATAAGTTTGATACTCATTTCTAAGTACCCAAATATTTTCTTTTATCATAAGTGTATTGAGTTTCATGTCTCTCTTTTATTTGACCCCTTGTCTGATGATCGTAGGTTAATCCTTAGACACACTTCCTTATTTTAGGTTAACCAAGTTTGAAGCTTGGGGTCAGTTGCAAAGTGTGTCAGTAATCTTTGTTAATGAGCTTTAGTTCGATGTCGTGATAGTTAGGTGCAACAACTTCCTTTTGTCCCATGTAACAATCCCACAGCAATCTAATCTTTCTCTGCTTTCTTATACTTATTGGCTCAGGCTTTTATCATCATTCTGCTGCCCATCAAAGTGTCTCATCCAGGTGAGTGAATATGGATCCATCCTTCCCACCTTTTATCTTTATTATTCCCTCTTTTTCTCTTTTGCAGGTTGAATTCCTTCATTTTTTTCAAGGATTTTTTCCCCTTAATGTTAGATAACAATGAGCCATGTCTGTGTGCGATAGTCAACATGTCATGTTTATGACTTTTGTGCACAAGTCAAGGACTTTAAGCAGATATACTTGTCCACAATGAAAGACGAATCCAAGATTAGATTTAGGGGTGAGCTGGGATTATAAATTTAGGGGTTGGCTGGGGTTAGTTTTGAGGGTGGGGGTTGCGGTCCATCAAGTGAGAACTCTGAGACCCATTGGAGGAAGAAATTGACAGAGCTGTAAGCCAGTAATCATGATTCTTGAAAAATCAAATAAACAAGGACACGCATACAAAGCAATTATATTGTATTTTAGAGGTGTACAATCGGCCATGACTTATTTGAAATAGGTCAAGCACTCTAGCTATTTAATAATTGGGTCGGGCCAATTATCTTAAAACTTAAGTCTAATCCGACCTTATCTGATTATTTATTGTAAAATTTTAACTTTTAATAATTATTTAATAAAATTATTAATTAATTTTTTTAAGTTGTTCAAAATCATCTCAATAATATTAGTGTGAGTAGTTGTACAAATATTCTGACATAAAAAAAACAATTTTTTAAGATAACAATTTTATAAAAAAAAATATTAATGATAAATTTTTTTTTTTTTAAATAGCAATTGATAATGAATAACTTTGGAATAAAATATAAGGTCCATTGATTTTAATTACTAAATTTCAATAACTTTTTAGTTTAAATACAAAAATAAAATAGCATTTTAGATTAGGTACTAGTTGAAAAGTCAAATAAATTCATAAAGTAAAAGGTATTAGAATTTACAAATATTACATCACATGCTACTATAATAAAAAAAATAAAAAAAATATTAAATCACAAATTTTACATTAATTTATATTATATTGTATTAGAAAAAGAAAATCAATCCAGTCACAACTTAACTGTGACTGTCTTGGTAAATTGAAAAAGACAACTCACACCACTATACTATATATTATTTTGAGTAAAAGTATTGTTTTGACCTCTATTTATACTATATTGTAGTATAATTTTTCTAAAAAAAATTCAATTAAGTTGCAACTTAACAGTGACTGTCTCACAATTTAGATGTGACTGTCGTTCAGTCACAACTAAATTTGAAGTTATGAGTGTCGTACAGTCACAACTATATGTGAAGTTGAGACTACATTAGTAAATTTTCAAGATAATATAAAATCCTCAAGGGTACTTTTGTTAAAATCTTATAAATTTTAACCAACACTTACTATATGTATGCCAAAGGATAAAAATGTCAAATGAAAAATGCTCAAATCAAAGGGGCTAATATATTTGTGACCTAATCTAAAAAACTACATTTAAATTTGGTAGTTCAATTGAAATATTATATGGTCTCCATGCTATACCAAAAAATTATTGAAATTTGGTATTTAATTCTAATTTTCTATAAAATATATAATGTTGTATTTAGTTTTTGGGAAATTCTTGAATTTAAATAAATATTTTATTTATGGAGATAAAAATTAGGCATAAATTCAATTTAGACTAACTATATATGTCATTTCAACGGGGTCCACGAATTTTAAAATATTTCAAATATACACCCGATTTATTATCTAAATTAAAAAATGAACTTCCGTCCATCGATTTGTTGAGAGATCAATTAAATATCAGCTTGGCTTTTGTTGACGGGGATTAATTGGCAACGTGTCACCAACTCAGCATATATTCCTGCTAAATGAGCGACACATGTCCACCTAACACGGGCCCACACACCCATCACTTCGTTCCCACTCATCGAACGCTCTTTTGACTATTTAGTCTCCAAAAAACATCAGGTTTTCCCCAAAATTTAAATATAAATTCCTTACTTGTGTTCGAAAAACAAGAAAGAGATTATGAGGGGTTAGGTGAACATGTGTCACCGTGTCGCTCATTTGGCAAGAGATGTTTGCTGAGATAGCACTACGTCGCCAAGTAATCTCAATCAACAAAAGCCAAACTGACATTTAACTGATCTTTCAACAAATCAATGAACGAAAATTCATTTTTTAATTTAGATAATAGATCGGGTGTATATTTGAAATATTTTAAAGTTCGTAAACCCCGTTGAACTATCATATATAGTTATGTGTTTAAATTGAATTTATGCTTAAAAATTAATTTTTAAAATTTGAAAAATATAAATTGAGAAAAATTAATGTAAATGAGTCAGTTAGTCCAAACCAATCACGAGTTTGAGCAAGCCCAACCCAAGACAGGCTCGTGCCGACTAGCTCAACAAGATAGCAAACCTTGGTCCAGTTCGGACAACTTAATGATGGGCCAAGCCGACTTTAAATAGGCAATGCGTGTGCCATATTCGTGTCGGCCGTGCCTATTGTACACTTCTAATTGTATTAATGATTTGTTTGATTACAATCTTTGTGTTTGTTCTCTAAAAGATTAAATTCCTCTTAATGGGTGGTGAAAGAGCCGACACTTGAATAGAGCTTAATGATTTTCTAAAAAATTTGATGAACTGAGTAAGAAATTTTGGAATCTTGTGGGTGTTTACTTTTACTAAAAATCTCTTCTCTCGATTGAAGCTGAGTATTTATAGGCAATGTAGGGTTTGTAATTTGGAATCCCTAATTCCTGAAATTTTGTCTTGATTTGACCATGATTTGTGTCAATTTAAATTTAATTAGCCTGATTGATTTATAATTTAAATCATTCCCATAAATTTAGGAATTTTTCCAACAGTAAGATTTTAAATTTGCTTGATTGGATATTCAATTCCAATAATTTGTGACTTGATATAATGTTTAATTTAAATTAGAGACAATCAAATTTAATCTGTTTAAACCTGCCTGTTGACATTTTCATAAAATATATAATATATTATTGATATATATATATATATTTAATCTGTTTAATGCTTGATTTAAACTAGAGCAAGTTACCATTTTCCTTTGCCATCAAGCTAATTTAATCGACCATCCATTTTGAAGACAAAAAGGGTAAGGTGAGCAAATTAGACCTAACCCATCAATTTTGTATATATATTAATATGAGAAGATTGAGGAGATTTTGCATATAGTGAAGAGATTTTGTACGTTGACGTTGGTATTGTCTCAATAGCGAAAAGATAATTTGAAAATGCGCAGCAATTACATGGTAAAATACAGAGGAGACTCCTTTGACTATAAATTGAAGAATTGCGCAGAAGAGAAAAGAAGCTCCGACGAATGATGGTGATGGGGTTGCAGAGGCAGCAGCAAATCCTCTTGTTCCAGAGGCAGAGACAAGCACGTGATGATGGGTTTGGAGGGTTGTCGTTCGTGAAGGTCATGACCGACGACCAAATTGAGCTCCTGCGCAAACAGATCGCTGTCTACGCCGTCATTTCTGAGCAGCTTCTTGAGATGCACAAGTCCTTAACTGCCCAACAAGATCTTGCTGGTCTGTATTTCATTCTCTCTCTCTCTTCTTCTTCCCATTTCTTTGTGTATGTGGGTATGATTGTGGATTAAATATATTGTGTCTTTCTTTGATCGTTAGAAGGGTATAGAATTGCTCCCTCTACACCCAAATTCGATCTCTCCTTTCATAAAATTAAAAAAATATTTTGTCTTTTTTTGACTGTTGGATTGCTTGCTCTTTTAGGTCGTGCGATTTTCTAAATATGGAAAACTTATTAAGAATAACGTAACTAATTTAATATGTAAGGATATTTTATTGGACAATATTCTTATATTTATAAAGTAATAACGTTCACTCGTATTATAACACATTGGTTATATCAAATGGTAGTTTATAAGTATATAGAATAATTTCTTCTAAATATGACATCTAAAGTGAAGGGTTTTGTGAAATAAATTATGTTATTTCAGGAATGAGGGTGGGGAATGTTTATTGTGATCCATTAATGGGGTTTGGTGGGCAGAAGATGAGTACAAGGCAGAGATGGACCCCAGCAGCTGTGCAACTTCAAGTCCTTGAGAGTATTTTTGATGAAGGCAACGGAACTCCATGCAAGCAGAGGATCAAAGACATAGCCATGGAACTCTCACAACATGGTCCTATTTCTGAAACGAATGTCTACAATTGGTTCCAGAACAGGAGAGCTCGATCGAAACGAAGGCACTCGGGGGGGCCAACACCACCAAACAATGCAGAATCAGTAGAAGAGCCACAAGTTGAATCGCCCAAGGATAAAGACTCTTCTCACAACTCTGCACCAAGGGCTCAAAATATGTACCTTCAAAGTCCTGAGAGAGGTACTCAAATGGAAGCACATTCTGGTATAACATCTTCCACCAGTTTGGCTCTTGTGCGTGTTATGCCAACTCCAAGTATGAATCTACTTCTGTGTTGTTTCTACGTTTTGGGATCACTTGCCTGCATCAACAAACACAATTCGACACCAACCCACATGCACAATCATGCATATATATAACATCTTTCAACAGATATTCTTCTTATTTTTAAAATGCTTATTTTGCAGGATTTGGTAATTTTCGTCGCTAATATACAAGTTCAACCGAGCTATAATCCTCTCCGACAGATGAAGATTTGATGTAGCTGGATGATGCCATTATATGTTCCTGTTTTTGTGCTTAAATAAGACCTTATCAGATTCTCTTCAATATAAAAAAAGAAAACAAGTTTATCAAATTTATGTCTTTCTTGTTTTTGTTTGGATTGATATGTTAATTATAAATGGGTGCAGTAGTATGTTTTAGGTGTTCATTTTCAGTTGAAATGATTTTGAAACATAAAACTTTGTAGTGCTCTTTGATGTTCAGTCTAGAGCGAATGACTAATATGCTGCCAATAGTTTTGCTCTTTGTCCAATAAGGGTCTTGTAGTTTTTTTTTTTTTTTAATCAGATTTTTTAATTAAGTTTTGTTTACAATTAAGCAAAAATTAAGAAATCCGTTAGAGACTAGTTAGATGGAAAATTTTCAATTGGTCATTTTCCATAAAACCTATAATACCTCTGTGATTGTGATATTACGCGGTATGCCTTGAAAGCTACTCCTCCCCAGTAGAATAGTTCAGTAGAATTAGTTCATAGTTGTTGCATTTGATGAAGAAAATTTCTCCTTTTTCTTTTTTCCTTGGAAAGGAAAAACTCTTTGCGCAGTTTCATAGTATTCTTTACCAACGATATGAGTTTGCAGCATAGTAATTTTTATTGCTCTTAACGTTCATATACCGTTATTGCTCTTTTTGATTTGTAATTGAAGTACTTGGTGCGGCAAATGCAAATGCCTGTGTTATTCCTGTATTTTTTACTCTCAAGGCATGTACATGGAAAAACATAAAACAAAAATTGCTGTGTTGAAACGAGCACAACTACGTCTCAACATCCAAGCGTCAAATTTTCAGAAAAAGAAACAATTTTTGAAAATTTGAGGCTTAGAAAAAACTGCTATGTTAATCCCAGAAATACATTTTTCCTTAAAAAGTAAACTTTATAACCAGTTAACCAACCATAAAGTATAACAAAAAACAAGGTTTCAAACCAGTTGCGCTCTACTTTTCAAGGAATTTGATTGAGCATCAATGATCAACAATCCATAGAATTCAGGTGAAAGCTCCAAATGAATTTAGGCCATTCTGTTCGGCATATATTATTTGTGATGGTGCAACAGGTAACTGGTCACTAGTTTTGCTTTCAGAAGCATAATGCAAAATCAATGTAATTTATATTTTAAAGAAGCAACACCTGGCCCCCCCATCTTCAAATTTACAGTGTAAATAACGTAGGCCTGCACATCACAATCGGCATCTTTTAAGCTGATGTGTTCAACAAATTGCAAACAAGTCCTCTCATCCACCCTCTGAGCCTCTTTGGTAGTTCTAGCTGCAGCATTACAAAAATTAATATCTGACTCAATATGATCATTGGCATCTCCCCGTGCTGATATGTTCTAGTGTGCTACAAGATCAGATATGCACCTTCTTGTCACTAACCCTCTGATTTAGAAAGTAACCTCACTTTATTAGTTTCGGCTGCAGCACAACAAATATGAACATATCTTCCCTGACAGAATGCACTCACAAACTTGAGGAAACACAATTATCACCACCTCCCAAGCTGATATGTGCAACTAAAGAAGATTTGCACACAACTCTGGTCATTAACCCTCTGCTTCAGGTAGTAAGCCTTTTTGGGTAGTTTAGGCTGCACCATTAAAAAACTTAATTATTACATCTGCCCTGGAAGAATGCACTGTAATCAGAATTTAAGCATTCCTTAATTCCAAGACTATGACCCTGTAGTCCTCCTGGGTTCTGCTGTAGTGGGGAGAATGAGAATTTATCGAAGGAATTGACATTGGAAACTTTATCCATTTTTGAACTTTGAACCACAAGTTTGCTTGGACATGCTATTCAGATGATCTTGGCCATTTATAATGTAATTTCTGTATACTGAAAATTTTCTAGAGATGGTTAAAGCAGGCTAGAAAATCAATATTGTGTCCATTTTTCAATAATAGTGTCAAAAGAACTTTATTTTGGAATCCAATTAAAAATTCTCCCCACCAGCATTTTGCCACATACATAACTTAATTGTGATTCACTGATTCTGTAGAATAGTGAAAGTCCTAAAAAGATTTTTTAGAATTTCAAATTTAAGGGCAATTATCACCTTTCAATTGCATGTGTCCTGCTTCCCCCATGCCTTGGTCAATAGATTCAAAACATCAGTTCTTAATTCTGCCAAACTACCATGATCGAAAAGAATGTATAACTTTAGCATCAGTTCTCAAAAAAATCAATTGTCAATGATCTAAGAGACAAGAACATATGTTCAAGAAAACCTACCTAATAAGATGACAGCTCCATGATCAAACCTAATGTCGGATACAACCTCCTACAGAAAGGAAAAAAAAAAAAAAAAAAAAAACAAAGCCGGTTAATACAGAATAGCATACCTACAGAAATATACTTGCATGCAGAAATCAAAACCTATGTCGGATATAAGACTGCATGCAGTTCTTGCACACAGTTTCCCAAAAATTGATATTTGTATGCTTAAAATAAGAGCACTTTTTTTTTAGGTATAAAGCAGGCAGTATAACGAATAAATTAAAAGGGTCAGAAATGCACTTACTAGAACAGCCACGTTCTTCTAGCAGGTAAGTCAATAACTTGCTGTCAGAAAGGCAAAACAAAGCATACATAAACATCTTTACTTGCCACCTCTAAGATGTCAGTTCAGAAATGCCATCCATTAGCACGCCAAAATCTCTGAGCATTGTCATAACGACGAGCATCTTTAATCTTTAAAAATAGCTTATAAGCCCTCTCTACTTTATTTGAAGCAAGTAGTTTGTTATTTAATTTGCTATAAATAAGCCTGCTTGGGCAAAAGCCTTTCTGCAAAGACTCTTCCATGACAAGTACAGCATTTTCAAGCTGCCCTATGTTGCAAAGCCCATTAATTACGTACTCGTAAACTTCCATATCTGAAGCATAACCACATTCATGCATCTCATCCCAAATGTTTAGCAACATTCCACATTTACCAAACCTAGAAAGCCGCATAAGCAATAGCTTATAAGCACTCAATGATATTCTACATCCCACCTTTCTTGCTTTCTGGTAAATCATCATAGCAGCATAGGGTGGACCATAGTTACATAAGGGTTCAATAAATGAGGTTATAGTGCCTGTGGTGGGAACAAATCCTCGACCTAACATCTCATCAAACATTTCGAGTGCATCAGCCACTTTTCGGGCTTTAAGGAAAGCAGCAATTATTTTGGTATAAGTATCAATATCTGGATCACAATTATTACTCAACATACCCTTATAGTACTTCACACACTCATCAAAATTTCTAACAGAGATAAAGTTAGAAATCATTGCATTATAAGTGCTGGTGTCTGGCACGCAACCTTTCCCCTTCATACTATCAAAAATCTCAACAGCGTCATCAATCCGACCAGCTCTCCCTAAACCCTCAAGAATGTAACTGAAAGTTGAGCTATCAGGACTTAATCCATCTGCTACCATTGCTTCCAAAATCCTTTCGATTTCGCTAACTCTACCATATCTTGACCACCCACCAATAATAATATTATACGTAGTAACATTGAATTGTATCTTCCCCTTCACCGAATTGAGAAATGAGTTTGCAGCACCTACATGGGATCGCAGACACAGACATCGCAGAAGCACATTCAAAGATTCAGCATTACAATCCAAACCAAATTGTTCCAAGTTTCGGAATACTTGGATTGCTTTGGATACTTGCCGGTCCCTCATGAAACTATCCATTACAATTGATATGGTCTCTAAATTGGGACTTATGTCTTGGGTCCTCATTTTATGCAAAACCTGCATCATATATTTAAAGAACTTTCTTCTGCCTAATGCCTTGAGGATTATATGGTATATATGGATATCTTCAGCTATGGTGGGCTTCTTTATTGCCCAATTAAAAAAGATAATCATTGCTTCACCGCCTAAACTCCCTCTATTCACTGCTTGTGCAACAACATCAACACTCAAATCCACACCAACATTGTCTAAAGCATGCTCAATTGCAGTTGTACCCTTCAATTTCTGAAGAAAAATCCCGCGTAATTTCTCATGGGGCAGTAAAAATCCATCAACGGCACTATTTTTTATCTGCTTATCTGAATTGCTGGATTCAAATAGGTTTGGAGCGGAATTATTATGGGGTATTGGTAAGAGGTTGGAGAGTTGATCAAGAACAGAACGTTCGTCAAGAGTAGATTGGTTGTTGTTGATCCGATTTTCATCAACATTCAATGAATTTGATTGAGCATAAAGGATTTGTAAGGTTGAAAAGAGAGATGATGAAATTGGTGAATGAAGATAAGGCAAAGGGTACCTGGCCCTGCTGAGAGTTCGTAGCGATTTCAACGACAAGAGACGGCATGAAGCGCCATGAAACGCCATGAAATTGAAATGGGAATGAATCCAGCGGTGGAAATGAGTCGCTGACAAGTGACAACTGAGGAGTGGTGAGTGGAGAGCTTGAGACCCAGAAGCTACATAAGCTTCAGTTTCAGCTACAAATTGGAATTTTGGCTCCCAAATCTCAACATGTCCTTGTTGCTTTCCTAGCAGATGTAATTTGCTGGCTAGGTGTTATTATTGCTATGGTGAGGCCTTTATGCCTTTTGTGTTGGGCTTCCTCCCTCGGCCTCTGGTTTGTCCCTGTCTTTTTTTTTTGTTAGATAATAGTTTTGGTTCTTATACTTTCATGAATCTTTTTACTTTAGTCTCTGATTTTTTAATTTTTGGAAATTTCAATCATGTATTTCTAATACAATCGATCAAATTGTTCATCGCATAATTGGTGAGGGAAAATCCGACATGCTTCGTGAGTAGTATTTTTAACATCTTACCTCACTTATGTTTATATAAGCACCTATCCACTATTGGATACAATCAATTTAGAAAAATAAGGGGTTTCAGTGCCAAATTAATTGTATTCAATGGTGGATATGAGTTTAAATAGGCATCTAGGTGAACTAAGATGTCCAAAATGCAACTCACGTAGCATGTTAGATTTTTCGTTAATAATTTAAACAAGATTAACAATTTAAACTTAATTACTATTATATTGGAAGTGTATGATTGAAATTGCCAAAATTGAAAAAACATGACCAAAGTGACGATTTCGTGAAAGTACATACACCAAAGGTGTCATTTGGCATTTGTTTTTTAAGACTTACGGACTAGAGATTTGAGCTTAGGACCTCTCCAATATTGTAGAAAGAAATACAACTATAGCTGGTTGGTCATTTTTTAGGGATTTTCCTTAGCTCTTGGTTCTCTCTTAATCAAAGGTTCTGCTTACAAAAAGGAAAGAGGTTGGAGAAAAAGTGAAAAACTTGGGTGAGACAATCTTAACACATTGTCAGCTGGGTCCAACCACATATTTTAAAAAATTATAAACACTATTAAAAATGTAAAATAAAATTACATAATGCAATGAGACTATAAAATAAATATTTAAATTTATTATTTTATTACAAAATATTATTTCATGGCTTTGAGTCATGCACGATGCATGGTTGGATCCACTTCGTTAGCATAACGACGTGGTAGGACCATCTCACCAATTATGTCATAGAGTGGTAGTGACAATTATGTCATTGGGTGACAGTAACACCAAGTTTGGTTATTTTGTTGTCATTAGGTGACAGTAACATCGAGTTTGGTTATTTTGTAGAATTTAGCAAGCGTGAAACAATATGCCAAGGAGTGCCAATCAATTCGCTACACAAAACTTCACAAAAAATTATATTCTGAATCAATCGGCACATATTAATGCTTAGAATTTAGAGTTTACTCTTTTAAGTGTTAGTAATTTAAAATGGGCGATTGACTAATAAAGTAGGTATAGGTAATACTTTATTTTAATAAAAATATGTGTCATTAAATTAATCTAAGAGTTTTTATAAAACGGTCCTTCATACTAACATTCATGAATAATTTAGTACTCTTAAAAGAATTCAGTTGAAAATGCTAGTGTTTAGATCATTTTTCGCGGGCATGGTTTACCGGAATATTATTTGTAATGGTACAATGAAGTTATTTAAGGCTGTAGAGAAGATTGGTATTATAGCTATACAGGTGATTGCTCATTGGTTTCACTTTCAGAAGAATCAGAACCAAAAAATCAGGACCTCATTTGGTCATTACTCATTTACTATGGGGGAGTGCAATAACTCAAGTCCACAACAGCTGGAACCCCAAATAGTTAATGCGGTATATAAATAGTTTACAAAAATGCACTTAATTTCCTAGAACCTGTGTTACCTCGGTAATTTAGATGTTATAGAAGCAACACCTCGCCCCAGCTTCATATTCAGTGTAAACATCATCATTGGAATCTTCTAAGCTGATGTGTGCAACAAAATCAGATACACAAACAAGTCCTCTCATCAACCCTCAGCAGCTTTATATATATATAAACCACTCTTCCCAATGAACGAGAATGGATCTCAAATGAATTATGACACTCGTGATAAAACTGACTATAATCAGACTTGAATCAGCACCATCATCATTGGCATCTCCCCAAGCAGATAGGTGCCACAAGATCAGATATTTACATTCCTGTCACTGATTAGCACAACAAATATGAACACATCTGCCCTGACAGAAAGCAATCAAAAACATGAAGACAAAGACAATCATCACCATCTTCCAAGCTAACATGTACAACAAAAGAAGATATGCACACAAGTACTGTCATTAACCCTCTGCTTCAGGATGTAAGCCTCTTTTGGGTAGTTTAAGCTGCACCATTACAGAAATTAATTAGTACATCTGCCCTGAAAGAATGCACTAATAAGACTTGAATCATTCCTTATTAATTCCTGACCTTTGATTTTGTAGTCCTCCAACCTCCTTGGTTCTGTTGTAGTGGGGAGTACGAGAATTTATCAAAGGAATTCAGAATGGAAGATTTATCCATGCTTGAACCACTAGCAGGCAAGAAACCCTACAAATATGCTAGGACATGTTATTCAGATTATCTTGGCCATTTACAACGTAATTCCTGTATACTGAAAATGCTCTTCAGATGGTTAAAGCAGACTAGCCATTCAATATTCCATCAATTTTTCAATAACATTGCCAAAAGAACTTTATATTGGAATCCAATGAAAAATGTTTCCCACTAGCATTTTGCTATATATTGTCATAACTTAATTGTGATTCACTGATTTTCTAGGATAACAAGAGTCCTAAACTATTTTTCTAGAGTTTCAAATCCAAAGGCATTTACATCACCTTTTTGATTGCGTGTGTTGCTTCCTCCATGTTGGTCAATAGATTCAAATTATCGGTTCTTAACTTTTAGCATTATTACAAAATCTGTCAAACTACCATGACCAAAAAGATTGAAAAACCATATATTACAAACTTACATCGTCTTTTGAAGTTATGTCACTAGATGCTTCAAGATTTTTAATTTGCAACTGATCTAAGTAAAACAGTATCTGCATTTCAAAAAGAAAACCGACATAATAAATAAGTCAGGTGAGAAAAAGGCACCATATCATACCGGCTATAGAAGATAATCATATTCCATGCTTTAACATTAAACAGATTGCAAGATTTAGGCACAGGGGAAATACTCTTTGCATTGCAGTTGGATACTGAACAATAACTTCCATCAAGAAGATTGCAATGAGAAACCTTTCATGTAACTTACCAGCACACATTCCACTAACCTATAAAATTTAAAAAGAACCTACCTTGTTGAGTAAATGAATGTTTGACGCATTAGTTGCCATGATCTGTACGCCAAGGCAATTACTTTGACTACTGCAGAAGGGGCAGAAGATGGTACTGAAAACACATCCGTCTTCTTCACACCATATACCCTGTCCAGGAGCACCTTCAGAAGTCCTATTGCAGAGTTGCTGATCAACTGATGAAATGTCAGTTATGACAATGGGTATGCCTGATGATGTATTCCCAATATGAGACTTCAATATTTCCTTGTGAAGAGACTCTAAGTGGAATTTCAATGACAAAGTTATTGAGCATGGTACATATAGATGATTCTCAGAAAGGCCCAATGGGTTTTTGCAGAGTGAGCAAGAAATTTGTAGTCTCTTGTCCATAACAGACACAGATGAAGCACTACAATTACTCATTGTGAGCAAATGAGGAACACTAGACTTGGATTGGTGTTCTGAACAATTACTCTCAACACTAAATTCAATTTTGCGATTTGCATCTTTACTGGCCATTGTGTATCTTACGGAACTAGTATAATCAGGAGTTTTGGAATCAGGAGAATCAGACTGCCCCTGAACACAGCTAACCAGTGGTGAATGCATGAACTTTCTCCTTTTTTGGGTATGAGAATTAACACTTAAATTCAAAGATGATTCTATTTCAAGCATTGAGCTGTGGGTGTTCAAAGTCACTTTCTTTTCAGGAGTAGCTGCTACGGAACACTGAGCGTTTGGAGAAGCTTTGCTACAATTGGTTAAAGATGCCGATTGGAATGACAATTGATCAGGACAATCAGAAGAGGCTTCAATTGTGGTTGAAGTTGAACTAGAGTTCTCATCCTTATTACAGGATCCTGGACTGCAAGTGGAAATGATGCCATCCATACAAGGAGTTTCTTTGACAATACAGATGTCTGGATCTTCATCAGAAAATGCCATGGACAAAGATGGCTTTGGGTACCTGAAAAAAAGAAAAGAAGGCTTTTATCATGAACGAGTTCTAATTTTTACTAATTTAGAGTGTCTGGCAGAAAGATACATCATAACATAGCCACTTATCTAGCAATCAACTACAGACAAATAGTTATGCAATAAGACATTAAGCAAATCCATCCTGATCAACACAAGTAACCGCATGCAACTCCCTTTTATGGATTCCAGTGAGAAGACATAATTGTATGATTTCCACAGTTCTGTTTCAGTCCAGAAACGGACAAATTAAGATTAATCATGTAGGACAAGGCCTATACCAGCATGTACGTACATGGACATATATATAGTCGTACATACATTACACATATAGAGCTCAGCCTGAGATCAACTTGAGCCATATAACATGTGATCATGAACTGCTCAGGAGCTAAGACTTTTAAGAACTCAAAGGTCTTAAGATGGAGAGCCATTTAAACTTCCCCGTCTGTAGATGTAATAATATTATTATACTTTATCAACGTAAGGGAAAACTCTATCAAATATCATGATAACAGTGACAATGGAGACGTCCATTTTCATAAAGCAAGAACAGAGACTATCAAATACCTAAAAGACATTCAAAAGTAATTAAACTTTGAAAAGACTCAATTTTACCTTGCTTCTTTCTGCGGGCTACATTCTAGATCAATAATTTGCTTTCTATTGTCAGCATCTTCATCCATTTGTGCCAATTCCCGAACTTCAGAATCACCTCGAAATTTCAGTAGGGCATCATGCTTCACCTCAGAAATCTCCTTCTGTGCGTTACGATCAAACTTCTTCAATTTCTGATTTTTTACTTGTGTAAATCCTTTACTTTGATCCATAGAAGGAATAATTTCCTCCTTGGTGTCAAAACTCTGTGATACATTAACCATATTCTTGCCTACCCTTTCCTGCATGAAGGTTAACCAATCTGTTTATAAACGAAAAGTACAATAAAAAATAAAAAAAATAGTTGGAACATGCAGCTAACCTTGACATCATTGAAAAAGGATTTTAATTCCTCTAATGACGCGTCAAAGCTGTCATACTGTCTAATGGATTTCTTTAGCCACTTTGACACATATGCTGTATTTCTTTCTTTCTGATAACGTTCATCTGCTTGCAATAAATAATTAAATTAGTCATAACAAATGTGAAAAGAAAGATATGGAAACAGAAAAAGATTAACAAATTACACCCAAAAAGAAAAAAAGAACAGAAAAAGTAAATTTTGTTTAAAGAACCTTTTGCATTGTGAGCAACTGAATTGAAAATGAATCTTGGATTAATTTAATAGCAAGAAAAAAAAAATTGAGTCTAATGTCAGCCAAATGTGAGCTTCCAAACCAGCTTGCATGAAAACCTTAGTTAGTTGTCACTCAGAGTTAAATTTTTTAAGGCCCTTTGCAATTTGCATGCAGAATATTTCAAGGTGATAAATTTGCAAACAAAAACATATCTTCTGTTGAGAAAATTATCAATGGTTTAAGAAACATGAACTTGTGTTCAAGAACACTTACCCAATAAAATGACAGCTCCATAATCAAACCTATGTCGGATACAACGTCCTACAGAAATCAAAAGTTATTTAATACAGTTTAGCATACCTACAGAATTAAAAATTATCAGATAGTGCACAAAAAACTATCAAATGAGGGTGATAAGGCAAAATACCTGCAGCTTGATTTAGAGCTCGGAAGGCTTGGTGGCAGTACCACTCATTCCCACTCAGAAGGTTTTTTGATGATTTATATGTATCATTATATTTCTTCTTCAAGGCAACTTTAATATCATTTCTGAAAAGAAGTTGAGAACAATCAGCACATTTATACTGATAGAAGACATTTTCCCCAAGGCATGAATAATAGAAAGAAAAGTTCTTACATGTTGGGAAATGGAATGCCGACAATTATCTGGGATAGTTANAAAAAAGGACAAAAACACTTCAATGAGAGTGAAAAGGATACCACCGCCCGAGCATTGTCATCTGAGAAGTCAATCCCTTCTGAAACCTGCAAGCACAAATGAAACAATTTAGCATGTGCAAACTGAACAGTATGTCCTATCAATATTTATTTATAGGACCAGAACTATGTGCACCTTTCCTCGGAAGACAGCAAAAAAAGCAGCTCCATCAGCCTTACTATTTTTTGCACACTGGACTGCAGTGAAGTGACTTTGTCTTGATATCTTGTTAGCACTTTTCTTTCTTCCAAAATCAGCTTTATTACCCCGACAAATTGAATCATAATAACTCTTCAAAACAGGCTCAAATTCCTCCTGGTCTCCTCTTGGCTCTGCACCAAGCAATAGTATTAAGCATTTTCGGTCTAACAGAAAATAACAATTAAGCAAAATCAACTGAGTAAGTATCCATATAAAATGAGCTCCACTGTTACATCCATGCAAAATGCTAACCATGAGACATAGGCCTCACCAACGAAAGGAATATTTACTCAAGCATGCTTAACATAAGGAGTGAAGAAGGGAACAGACAAAGCCTCACCAATAAAAAGGGACTTTTTTTCATTTAACTGAGACCATTGTCCTGTTCCACGCCAACGCTTGCATAGTTTTCCCATCAGATTATAACTTGGGAAGAACACAAGACAGCCACCTGGCACAATCTTGAAAATTTCCTCTAAGGATTTTCCAAGTGCATCCTTCAGAATAACATACAACAAAAAACTTATTTTACAACGGGGGAAAGAGCCTATTCAAAATAAACTAAAGAATCAATTACAAATTTTGCCAAATTACCTGGAAGGCATATTCATCTGCTGTCTTATAACTTGCATTCAACGGTAAATTACCTGGGCCAGCAGAAATAATAGCAGGCCAAACCTGTAGTGAAAAAGCTGATACCTTGTAACTACAAGAGCTGTGCAACCAACAAGAATCAATGATCAGTAAGGAGACAAAAATGACATTATTGTACCTGTGATTCAACATCAATTACATGTGGAGCTTCCAGAGTAGTTCCGAACTGAAGCCCAAGCTCAGATGAAAAGGAATTCATTGGTGACAGAGTCCTAAATTCAAGAATAGGTCATTATTACTGTAAATATTCATTTACAGTGGTGTAGGAAACTGAAACAATGGTGTAGGAAACCAAACCAGTAGAAGCAGAAATCTGTGGTCAGTCAACGGTGGCAAACATTCATTTGGATAAATACTAATAATTATTAAAGGGGGCATATCTGTGGCATTCTATTTTTGACACAAGTTTTCAATAGGGCCCACTGCATATAAGATTTCAATGATCTGAACCGTCTATTTTTTAGATCTCCATTAAAGGATCATTCTTGCAAAAAATTAGGTAAATCGGAAATCATTTACCTACAAAGATTAAATGGTTAACAAAATAAACACTTGAAATGTTGACCATTTAATCTTATATGGTAAATGATTTCTGATTTACCTCATTTTCTTAGAGACCTAAATAATAGATGGTTTGGATCGTTGAAATCCTATATGGAATGGGCTCCATTAAAAACTTGTGTCAAAAATATGATGCCATGGATCCTTCTCCATTATTAAATATAAAGTGATACAAGTTCATCTGCACTATACTAACCCCGATGTTAAAATGACTGACAAGGAAAGATCAGCAATATCTTTAAACACAACAGCAGGATTCAAGCACCACAAACTTATGGTATGTGTCCAATCGCCAGAACCTTGTCCTGATACAATAACAGAATCCATATTTTATCTAAATGCAGCTCGCACAGAGATAGTACATCAATGAGGAACATAATAATCATTGATACCGTATGAGACTAATAAACCTAACAAGAAAACAAAATTTGGACCGTGTTTCTGCTGTACCAATTACAGACTAAATTCTATAAAAATTGAAATGGTATACTGAGAGAATTTCTATGAAAAAGACCAGGAAAGTCTTCTCCATCAATCTTCAAACATTAACAGATAACAGCTCTATTAACTGCTTACCAGTGTCTCTTTTAACATATCGTTGTAAAGCAAGCTGATAATCAACCATATGACACCCGTTTCTTGAGAAAAAATAAGTAAGAGAAGAGAACAACCCTGCAAACATTTTGAAAGAAAGCCATTTAAAATATTAAATGGTAAAGCAGGACATGAAAACATATAAATTAGAGAGCTTTACCTTCCAATGTCACAACAGACATGCCACTTAAATGTGGTACCTCTGACTCTGTATCTGTAGCAGCTTTGATTGCCTGAAATAGAAAACAGACACTTGACACACAGCACAAAATAGTATGAAACACCAGAAGCTTTTATAACTAAAATACCTTTGTGGCACATTCAAGTAAGATTGGGAAGCATTGTTGTGTTATATTAGCTTCTTGGAGCTCTCTCAAAGCCTTATCGCCAGTCCAACTGAACAGAAAATAGGCGTAGAATACTCATTGGCTTTATTTATTTTTTTCAGAATAATTTTACTGTTTTACTACAAAATGGCAAATTAAACTGTGCCCCAGTATGGCATGAACCATTATTTTTTATTTTGATTATTAATTCAATCTGTTCATAAAAAAATAATACAGAAAAAATAAAATTGATAACAGGTCAACCAAAATTCTTACCAAGAGACATAGTGCTGAAATTCACGCTTTTCCAACTTATTTTTACTTCGTTCAATCCAACTTATGAGGTCCTATACATATGTAGCACTCATTAATGACCAAAGAATTAAAACAGACAGTTACACGAAATAATTACAAGTACACTGTATATAACAAAACCTGTATCATTTCATATAAAGGTTGGTAAACCAAAACATCCCCTGGGCAAAGCTGCTGCAGTTCTATCTGCAATTCTTTTAGAAAGTATGACCACTATATAAGCAATAGAAAGTGACATGGAAAGAAAAGATAACTAGTTTAGGACCCTACTGTGCAAAATTTCTTCTTCAAGATCCACACTACCAGCAGCACGAGCAACATCCTCTATATTGCTGCAAACAAGTAATTTGAAAATAGAACTTTTGAGAAAGTGGTATAAAAATAGAAACCAAAGCCTTATTACTGACACAGAACAACATAAAAATGCATTTTTCAAGCACCTAATGTCTTGCATGTACTAGCAAGAAAATGAAATACAGACCCTAACTAAGGAAAACATGTCATTTTCATAGCTTTAAAAGAGAACTGCAGCTTTAAACGTGCAGTAACATCACCTATGTTGCAAACATAACATTACATACAAAAGCATGAAATTCTTAATTAAAAACTGTTAGGGAAACTCATATTTTAGATCAGCTGATTTTTAGGGTGTTTAAAATCAGCAAACCCTTCAAAATATGTGTACAATGATTTAGGCAAAAAAATAGGGAAAAATCTCCTTTACTTTGTATCCTGCAGAAAAGAGAATCCATATAATGAAGCACCAATATGGAAAAATTAAATTTGAAAAAATCTTTGATTTTACAATGGTGAATCTTGCAGCTTAATATTCAAAAATATTTTTATTAATAGAGGTAATATATGTTCTACAGGGAAACACATAATATTAATAAGAGAATCCATCATTTCCACAAACAAATACAACAGGAGATTGGAAAATGAAGAATTTTTCATTTACCTCATAAATGAGCATGAGAAGAAATATGAAGGAAGTCAAACCGAATATAACTTGAAAGTAAATAAGGAAACAAAGAGAAGCTCAATACGTGGAATACTGATAACTGAACAAAGAGAAGCCCATATGTGGAATACTGGTAACTGAAGAAACACTGAGACTTATATTACTTGTAAATTTGCTATACCAACAATTACTCAAAAACTGAGTGAATAAGGCAAAAACAAAACATAAAATAAATATACATGAAGTGGTAGAACATACTGGGCTTCGTCAAGAACTATAATGGCTCCCTTAATATCTACTTCCATTGCTCCCCGAATGACTGGATTAATGATGTAGTTATATGGGCAAAAAACCAATTCTGCATCATCTGACAAAGAACGAGCTGCATAATATGAACAACCTGAAAAATGAATAGAATCTCCTGTGAGATTTAACCATAGCAATATACACAAGATAAATGCTAGAAATATAATAAGAAAGTAGACCTTTCACAACTTTTCCAACTTTCACAAGATCTTCAATATCGTGGGCCTCATGGCAGCCTCCTTTCTGAAGGGATGGATAACCTTTGACTTTGTGTACATTTCTGTTTGCAGAGAATAAATGATTATGCTTGTAAATACATAGACAACATAACCAAACATAAATAAAAATGAGATCATATGTATAATAAAATAACTCACTTAAATTCTAGGCATCCAAACTCTCGATTCCTCAAAAGCAGCTTACTGACAAATTCCAATGACATATTTTAGACAAAAAAAAAAAAAGACAGGAAAAGGAAAAACAAAAATCTGTTAAAGCTGCACCATTCTTCGTCAATATTCTCTCTCCCACGTACTTGTGCATTTGTGCAGTAATGCTTCCTTGAGGCCTGGACCAAAGAAAATGGTGAAAAAACAAACAAGCATGCAAACAAGAAAGATTCCATCCATCATTAAAGTAAGTTTAGACTGCAGCAACCTTAACCATAGAAAACTAGTCAGAAATAAAGACTACAAACACAAAGCAAATTTTTGAGAGTTCTTGGAAACAAAAAAAATAGAAAATAAGAGAAGAAAAAAAGTTACAGAAGAATTTAATCCATTTTCTGCTTTTGTATATTTTGGTGAGTAGGTAAATAGACTTTGATATTTGGTTAAAGAAGCATTCATATTGAGCAAGGTTAGTCTTTCTCATGTAACCATATTCAGATCTCTACAGAAAGAGATGCATGCAAACATCAACATTCAAATCAGCTCAATAAAGCAGATAACAACAACCAGAAAGACAATAGGTTTCAAGGGGACCGAGCACTTTCTATGAAACTCTTTTTTCTTTTTCTGGTTAAATAAAGTTTAAACTGACTGCAGAACCCAATTACTGGAAAATCTTAATGTTCGTTGATTCAAATCTTTGTAGAGGCCTCATATCAACATTGACCCACAACATAAAAGGAATGAGTGAACAAAAAAAGAGAACTGAATAAACTTACCAACACTGCCATAGGCACCCGATAGGAAGTTTTCCGATATTCACGGATCACTTGAGAAATTTGTGAATGCGTTCTCCTTAAATAGACAGAAGAAGAGAGAAGATCATTATTTCAGTTAATGAATCTGAAGCTCAATAGTAGTTCAATGATCAGGTTCATTGAATTCACTCTTTCCATGTTGCCTTTTTCAAGGGCTAGTTCAATGAAAATAAAGCATGTTCCAAATGCTAGCTAGCTCAATAACAAGAAAAAAATAAGCAAATAAACAACTTACGATGCATAGTATATAGTAGGTGTTGCCTCTTTCTTTTGGTTCTTATTGTTTGCCACAGATTGAGATGGGCCTGACTTCTCTGATAGTTGAACACCTATAAAAATTACACATTTAATTCTAAAACACTCATTAATGCAACAAAATAGCAATTAAAGGCCCATTTATCTAACCCATAAACAATAATCAGATTCTTGAAAACCTAAAACCAAAACGATTAAAATTAGGGTTAAACGAACTTGAAGGTTCCTCTTCAGGAACAAAGCCACCGCCGTGACCCATCGGATCGGCCATGGCCTGAGGGTCAGGCTTGGAATGCGAGAGATTGGCGTACTGATGCTTTAACTTATAACTCTGTTGCCAAGCGAGAGTCGAGCACAGAAGAGAAAGCGATTTCCCTGTTCCGGTCGGAGACTCGAGCAATGCGTGGAAATGGCCGTCTCTCTGAGCACGATCGAGAGTGGAGATGACCCTGCTCATGAATGCCAGCTGGGCCCCGTACGGCTGGTACGGGAACTCCACTTGGATGCCTCCGATGCGGTACGCATTTTTGGAGCTTTTGGGGGTAGAGGTAGGGGTAGGGTTAGGGTTTCTTCCCGGAGTTGCAGACACCATTTTTGGGTGCTCTGGCGCGAACTTCACTAGGCAACATAGTCGAGTGTATGAGAAGGATTTTATGAGCTGGAAAATGTTGGCTCATTTTGGCGGGAACATTGGGAGAGTAACCCTTTTTTTGTTTTTTATTTTTTTTTTCTATTTTATTTTATTTTGGAGGCCAAGCCATCAAGACCATCTCAATCAATATGACAATATCCCTTATCAAATTTTATAGAGATTTCATACGGGGACTATTTAGACCCAACTAATTCATTAATAACCCTAACAATTTAATATACATAAAATAGAGAGATGCTATTTGCACACATTTTCTCCATTTTTCTTCCAACACACCACCTACTATTTTCTAAAATTTGAAATTTCTTTTTGCACACCCCTTTCATTACCAAAATGTCCCTAAATTAGTCATCTCACCAAATCTCTCATTGCACACCACTCCACCCATCGAACACCACACACCCTAACAACACAGCCAAACACCCACACCCACCATGTAATGACCCGACCCAAATTTCACGAGAAATATAAATTTTTTATTCGTAATGACCACTTAGAGGCGTAGTGGGAAGAAGAGTATAGGATCCCGTATTTTTCTAAATTTTATTTTTGAAAAGTATTCTAAATATTTTGAGAATTTTAGTTGAAAAATAAAAAGGTTTTGAGTTAATTTTTAGATTTTGTTTTATAATGAGTTTGGCCCAATGTTGACTTTGTGTTCTAATGGGCTTTTGGTTTTGACTTTGGGCACGTTAGAAAGGTCTCGAGCCCACTAGTCCATAGATGCGAACCGTGTGTCAATCAGAATTACGGTTTGAGAGATATGGGCATTTGAAGTGAGGAGCAATTTTGTAAATTTACGGAAGTGGATTTTAAAAACCCAAAAAAACCAGTTTTTCTCTCTCTCTCTCTCTCTCTCTCTCTCTCTCTCTCTCGCGACCTCCCCTACGCACGCGGTAGCCCCGCCAGAGCTTGGCTCTCCGGCCATCTTCCCGGCAGCGCAAGACCACTGGCGTGCAGCCTTTGTGCCGGCCGTCCTCTCTTGAGCCAGCCCCTGCGCGCGACCAACCCAGCCACCCAGCTCCTGCACGCAACCAACCCAGCCACCCAACCCACATCTGGCGACTTTCCTGACAACCTAAGGCCACCAGCCGACTCCCCACCCCAGCGCAGGCCCAGCCCAGCCTTCCTCTTCGTCGACCAGCCTCCACGTACAGGGAAACGCACCAGAAAACCACCAACCCGCCGCCCTCTGTTCACCGGATTTCAGCCATTTTTTGACACCATTCACCTCGATTTTAAGTATGAGCGGTCGAGCCAAGAGGAACGTCGAGGCAGATTGAAAACGTTTGAGGACCTCGTAGGCTAGAGTCCTCTTACATTTTTATTTGTATAAAATCTAGAATGGCTCTGATAACTTGTAAACATTAGTTGTATGTTATTTTACTTTATCTTTGGACGGGTCAGAGACCCTCATTTGCTTTGTGGTAGAAGTGGCTGAAAGGAATAGAAGTGTTTTCTAAAGGTCTCACAAGTATAAGTTAGTCTAATTTTAAGGGAGGTTCTGCCGAATTTTTTGTAAGATTTTCCTTGAATTGGATCCCACATGACCATTCCGGGTTTTCAGGGCAGGAATCCAGGGGCGGTCTTGTCAACTTGGTATCAGAGCGTTAGGTTTTAGATTCCTTGATTCTGCACTGAATGTGCATCCCTATTATTGATAAGTGTTTGGCTTTCATATAGGTATTATACCTCCTCGACGTGGCCGACTGTCGAGGACCCACCATAGGGTTGTAGAAGGTGTCGATGAGACGGCACGGGGTTTTGAACAATCCATCGATAGGCTAGCTGAGGCAATGACTAATGTTGTTCGCACTAGAGCTTTTCCTGAAGGAGAATACAGCATTGAGCGTGCCCGTATGTAATAACTCGACCCAAATTTCACTAGGAATTTAAATTTTATTTGTTGTAGACTTAAAAATGACAAAGGAAAGTTAAGTTGTGAAACCTAGAAATTTGGAGACAAATACGAATGTTTGGAGATTTTTTTTTGGAGTAACTAAATTAAAGTGAATAAAGTTTGGGAACTCAAAGTTTAAATTTTGAGTCGTTAGAAAAAAATAATAAAATAAATAAATGGTGCAAGCCGAGTGAAGCCCATGGGAGTTACAGAACAATTTTCAGACCGCAGAACCATGGTTGGTAATTTATTTAAGAGCATTGACGTTATGCCCTCAAGAGAAAAGTTGGGTTTCTAATTGGAATTAATTGAGAGGTATCTCTTAAAATTTATGAAATTAACATAGTTAAATAGAGTTGATGTTTAGTGGAAAGAAGTGTGGAGATCTTTCTAGAAGGAGGGGCATTGTGGTAAATTTTTTTAACCCCAACAAGTTATTTAAAACAGCCAAAAAATACACCTCTCTCTCTCTCCCCCTCTTTTCTTTCTCTCTCCCCGTAGCCTCTCTCTTCTCATCTCTCCGCATCCCTCACTGCACACACTCAGCCACCACCACAACCCACAGCGCCGGCCATTTCCCCGTTGACCAAGTCAGCCGCGCGACCCTCCTCTCGCCGGCGCCGACCTCCCACTGAGCCCCCTAGCAGCCAGCTTGCGCGCGCAGGAAAGCCCAGTTGTCGCCTCCCCTCTGTCTCATCAAACTTCCGACCGAAATCCAGGCAAAACATCTTGATTTCTGGTGGGTTTTCCTTCTCTCTTAGTGGTTTTTCGTTCCCCTATGTTCTTGGTTGTTAAAAGTTAAGAATTTGAAACTTAAATTGTGGGTCTAAGGCTATTTTCGGGTTTCCTTGAATCTCCGAGTTGGGGGGGTTGTTATTGGTGTTTTCTTGGACAAATTACATCTCTAGGAACCTCAATTGCTGTTAAGAATCAGAAACTTAGAGTAATTTGGAGGATTTTTGAGTTCTTTGGGGAGCGAAATTCAAGGGCTGGAAACACATTTCGGGTTTTCCTAAAATTTCTGGGTTGATGGTATTTTTGAGGGTTGTTATGGACATTTTCCAATCGTAGAAACGACCAAGTTCTGATCCTAATAAGCAATTTTAAGAAAATTAAGAGTTTTGGTTAGTTTTGCCTTCGAAACTACCAAGTTGTGCAGTGGCAGCCGCGGTTACAACCTTTCTGCCACCAATTCTAATTTCTAGCACATTTTGAGCGTCTAATTTAGTTAGTTGTCGAGTGTATTTAAGGTGGAAGAGTGGGAAAGGATAGGATTGAAATTGGAACGTTGTTTGGGGTACCTTCTTAGACCAAACAAGCTCTAGAATAATTGTGGTTTTGGGGTAGGCTCTACATAATTGATTTTGGATTTATGATTGAATTACTTTGCGTATTTAACGTTAAATTGAGTTGGGGAGTTTTGGAGCTAAGTAAGGTATTGTAAGTTAAAAGAGAAGAAGTTTTGAACCGTTGTGTTGAACGAAAATGATGATTTGTGAGTAAATTTTGAGTTTAAATGGTTTATGGTTTCTGAATGGTTATTTTCCTATTAAATTTCGTGAGAGTGAAGTCAAGATTTATTAAACTTAACTTTATCAAAATGATATTTCCATATTGGGTTTGGGGTTATCTAACTTGAGATTTATATTATGCGAAGGATAATATTTTAAATTTGGTTTTAGTGTAAACCATTGGAAGTCTTGATCTCAATTCATGTGTTAGGCAAATGGACTATATGAAGTTATTATATTGGCTTTTAATTAATCCTTTCAACTAATGAGCAGTTCGTCAATAAGAATTTACAAGATTTTTATCCTTAAGACATGTTTGAAACGAGGTGAGTTTTGGAACGGTTAGAAGTCTTGTCTTTTTGGATGAAATGAGCAGTTTAAAATCATCATGTCAGTACCTCTTCAACAGGTATAAATTTGATCTGCATTCGAATAGAGATGACTCGGCGGTGTATGACCAGCTTTATATATAATTGCTCTGCACTTGCCTAGTCGGCAGTGTATGACCAGTATTACATATTCGCTCTGCACTTGCCTAGTCGGCGGTGTATGACCAGCATTATTAATTCGCTTTGCACTTGCCTAGTCGGCAGTGTATGACCAGCATTATATATTGCTCTGCACTTGCCTCGAAATAACTCAGCGGTGTATGACCAGCATCATAAGCTCTGCGTGCACGTATGATCAGCAGTTCCCTGTGTACTAGTATGAGATGATTTTATGCAGTCCTTAAGATCTTACTTTGATTAGGTTTTAAATTGTGAAATTTAATTATTTGACTATTAGTGTTCTTATTGAGGTTTTAATTAATATTGCTATCTAACCTATTTTGTGGGAAATTTTGAAGTCTCTCGTATGTGGGAAATTTTGAAGTCTCTCGTATACTTGAGTTATTTAAATCTATGCGTTTGAAAGGTTCATGATATTTTCAAAAAGGTTTGTAAATTGGTTTTAAAACTGGGGGATTTTCAAAACCAAGTCTGCTTTTAAGGAAAAAGGGTTTTAAGTATGGAAATAAGTTCACGAATGGTTTTTATTATTAAATTAGTTTATGTCCACTCACTGAGTTTCCTCTCACGCTTTGTTATTTTGTTTTAAATTTCCCTCAAGTAAGAGCGGTCGAGCCAAGAGGAATGTCGAGGCATTTTGAAAATGTTTGAGAACCTTGTAGGTTAGAGTTCCCTTCTATTTTTATTTGTATAAAAAAAATTAGAATGGCTCTGATAACCTATGAAACTTAGTTGTAATTATCTTTGGACGGGTCAGAGACCCTTAAATGCTTTGTGGTAGAGGTGGTTGAAAGACATAAAAGTGCTTTTACAGGTTCATAGATTTTGGGTTAGTCCATTTTCAGGGGAGGTTCTACCGAATTTTCAGTAGGATTTTCCTTGATTTTGGATCCCACAGGACCTTTCCGAGTTTCAGGGTGGAATCCGGGGGCGGTCCTGTCACCGTAAGCTTGAGGCCTTAAATTTTTCGGGTACTTCGGATTCCAGTGTGGCCAACGAGTGGATGATACAACTTGAGAGGATCTTTGAGGTCATGAGATGCCTTGATGACCGGAAGTTGGTTTTAGCTACGTTTCTGCTAGTGGGTGATGTTTATTACTGGTAGGACTCAGAGCGATTGGAACTCACGGCAGCTGAGATTTCTTGGAACAGGTTTAGGAGAGCTTTTTATGAGAAGTATTACCCCAGACTTTATTGTGACGAGATGAGGGTGGAGTTCTTGAGGTTGAAACATGGTTCTATGACAGTAACAGAATATGAGAGAAAGTTTACTGAGCTTTCCAGATTTTGCTCAGCACTTGTGGCAGATGAGACAAATAGATGCTCGAGGTTTAAGGAGGGTTTGAAAGACTCCATACGCACGACAGTTACCGTAGCTAACCACTCCACATTTACTTTATTGAGGGAGGTTGCCATGAGGGTTGAGAGGTCTCTAGCTGAGCAGAGCGGAAGTGAGGTGAGACGTCGCCACCATCAGAGCACCATTGTGGGTGGACCTAGTCAAGGACCATCCAAAAGAGGTAGTTTCAGCTCCGGCTCCTCGGGGAGCGGTGGATTCAGAGATGTCCGATATGGCTCTGGTGGTAGTCAAGGATCTGAGCTCAGTCAGGATTCTAGTTATCAATCTGTGGGTATGTGAGATCGAAGCCTAGCGCAATCGAGCTGGTCCCAACGTAGACGAATTTGTGGGACAAGCCATCATTTATGTGGCTTGTGTGGCAAACGTCATGATGAGGTATGTCAAAGGGGAAACACCAGATGTTTTTACTGTGGACAGATAAGGCATATCAAGAGAAATTGCCCAATGTTACAGCAAGAGGGTGGTGGGTCATTAGGATCTGCTCACCACCAGGGACAGACTAGTGGAGCCCAGAATCAAGGTCTGAGAGCAGTTCAGACGGGAGGTGCAGCGTCTAGCTATAGAGCTCAATCTAGTCGGGCTATTAGAGGAAGAAGTCCAGGACGTTCCCGGACTCAAGGCAGAGTTTTTGCTATGGTCCAGCAGGAAGCTCAAGCTTCACCGGATGTCATTTTGCATACGTCATTTATATTTGGGCAAGATGTCTTATTTTAATGGACCCTATAACCACACACTCTTGTACTGCACGTAGACTTATATTATCTATGGATGAAAAGTTGACTCCTTTGAATTTTAAATTTAATCATAACTACACCAATCGAAGATTTATTTTTAGCTTATGAGGTTCTTAAAGGTTACCCAATAGCGTTAGATGATTTTGGATCAGAGGTAGATTTAAATTAATTGAGAATTTTTTATGGAAATGGTAATTGGATATATGGTACAACCATCCACGTATCCCGGGATTTGAAACAAGGGTGGTTATAACTATTGTTTTAAGAATTGAATTATACTCTTGAGGTTCTGGACATAGTTTATTTCGAACAGTGTTAATGTAGTTAGAGCTTAGATGGGCTAACTTGTAGAGCGCATCAAAAGCATTATGGGACTTAGACTTAATAGCCCAACACGTGGTCAGTTGAAGGGTTAGCGAAATCGTTAGAGTTTCAGATAGCTTGAGCAGAATTTCGGGTTTCGTTCTGTTATGACAAAGGTCTTAGGGATTTCCATTACCAATCACGCAAATTGAGCATATTTTTGTCGAATCAGAAAGACAAAGGACTGTGTGTAAGGAAAATTTCCGTAAAGGTAGCTCTCCTATTTTGTTGAAAGGTACTTTGGAAGTGACTCAAGAACTTTGGGAGAAGTTATAAACTCCACTTCCACATATCTGTTTATGACTTGAGCTAAATTTCGAGTACGAAATTTTTATAAGGGAGGAATATTGTAACTACCAGACCCAAATTTCACGAAAAATATAAATTTTTTATTCGTAATGATCATTTAGAGGCGTAGTGGAAAGTAGAGTATAGGATCCTGTATTTTTCTAAATTTTATTTTTGAAACGTATTTCAAATATTTTGAGAATTTTAGTTGAAAAATAAAAATGTTTTGAGTTAATTTTTTAATTTTGTTTTATAATGGGTTTGGCCCAATGTTGACTTTGTATTCTAATGGACTTTTGGTTTTGACTTTGGACACGTTGAAAAAGTCTCGAGCCCACGAATCCATAGATGCGAACCGTGCGTCAATTACAATTATGATTTGAGATACAAGCATTTGAAGTGAAGGGCAATTTTATAAATTTACAAAATAGACCATTGATTTACAAAAACCGACCAATGACCCAATTTAAAAGAGTCAAAGGCAATTTCGTCAAATCATGATATATTTTAACTAACACCCATCACACGTGGGCCAAAGGGCAAAACTATCAAATAATAAGACCAAAAGAAACAGGCTAAAAGTTTGTGACATAATCTGAAAATTAACTCTATTAATTAGTAGCCCAACTCAAAAATTATTGGGTCTTATTGGTTTTCCAAAAGATTATTAGAAATCACGAAAATCAAAATCTAGAATAAACTTCAACATCAACTCATAAATTGCATAACTCAAAAATGAAAAAAATTGGACAGAAAAGTAAAGAAAGAGATCACATACCTTTACAACCAAACTAGCTCAACAAACTCACATCATCTTTAGAAAATTGCGCCACATATCCACAAAAAACGCAGAGAATTTTTGCCTTTAACAAAATATATTTTAACTAACACCATCACACGTGGGCCAAAGGGCAAAATTGTCAAATAATAAGGCCCAAAAGAAACAGGCTAAAAGTTTGTGACACAATCTAAAAATCAACTCTATTAATTAGTAGCCCAACTCAAAAATTATTGGGTCTTACTAGTTCTGGTTTTCCAAAATATTATTGGAAATAGATATTTAATCCTAATTTAAAAAAAAAAATTTGCATTTCTTCAACAAAAAATTTATATTAAATATATTTTATTACATAAATGTATAGTCTAAATATTACACATAAGAAATAACTAAAAAATGTTATAATTAATGAACATGGAATAGAATGGAACAAAGATGTTTCTTTTGCACTTTGCATTCAAGATTCAAAGTCTTACTAGTGTTAATCATGTGCCCGACACCCATTATTTTCAACTCGCATGTCATATTTCTATAATGCATATACTCTTTTATGAACTTTACATGGTTAATTAATGCATTATTGGTTGGTTTGAGGTGTAAAGAAGTTTGATTCAAATTTCTTACGGTTTAAGCAAATTTTTATTATTTTTTATTTTTCACTAATATTTTCTTGATACTTTCACTAATATTTATGTAAATTCGGACACTTGATATTTTTATGCTTAGGTATATCTCTATTAGACACAACTACCAAAAGGGGTAGGAGCATAAGAGACATTAGAGAAAGATGGGCAACCACGGTTCCATGACACAAAGTCGCAAAGGAGAGGGGTAGGGGCAAAAATGGTTGAATTATTATATTATTATTTGAACACCTATTACTCGTTTCTCAATTGTTTTTACAATTACGCTGAATTATAGCAATTGTTCTCAAATTTTTCTCTAAGTATAACTTTAGTCTACGAACTTTTTTATTTTTATTTTATAGTCGCACTCTCATGTATATGTCTTAAGGAATAAAATCTCTATTCCTATATTTAATAGTTGGATATTTATGATTTTCCATTTTAACTACTGAAGCATAGATTTTCAAAACATTGGATGTGTATGTCATACACTCACCCTTCCGAAATAAAAACTTCTTGTTTTGTCTATCCTAATATTCGAAAAATTATAAAAAGGTGTTTACAAAAAAACAAAAAATAATGAGCAAATTACACGCTGATACTTCAAGTATACATCTAATTTTTACTAACTATCCCAATAAAAAAAATTGCTCAAAGATGCTTCAACTATCGTTTTTTGACACCCCCATGCCTCCATTAACTATTTCATCTAAGAGGCCTACGTAACACACTAACATGGCTTTAAAAAAAATGCCACATAGATAAAAAATTATAAAAAAAAAAACGAAATAATAATTAAATTTAAAAAAAGCCCCCACTCTTGTATAATTATTATTGGGTTTTTAATTTTTTTTATATTGTTGGGTTTTTAATTATTATTTTTTTATTATTGGGTGGGGGCAAGGGTTTAAATTTCGAAATTTTCGATTTTAAGGGGTTCCGAAATTTTAACACGTATTCGACAAAATTTCCGAATATTTCGGCGAAATATTCGAAATTTTGGGCGAAATTTCGAATACCCTTAAGAGCAAATTTTTTTAAATTTAAGAGCTTAAATTTCGTGGAAATTTAGCGAAATTTCCACTAAATTTCCCAGGACCCCAGCTAACCCGTAACCCTCATATTCTCATCTGCACAGTCGGCCAGTCGCACACCCTTCTCGATCTGCAGCGCCGCCGGCTCACCTCTCTCCTCCGTCTTCTTGACTGGACTGAAGGCTGAACGAAGTCATCCAGCTCTCTCTTCTCTCTCTATCTTCTCTGTTTGTGTTCTCGGACTGCTCTGTCTCCTGCCACCTCGAAGCATCCGGCCTGGCCACCTCGAAGTCGAAGCCACTCCGAGTCTCTCTCTTAAGTCTTAACCCCGAAATCAATTTGGAGTTTTGGACTTTGGGTTGATTTGTAACTGTAAGTCTGTAAGTAATGGATTTAAAATTAGTCAATTACAAATTTACAATTTACAAACTTACAAACTTACAAATTTACAATATATTATCAATTTATCATTACCTAATAATATTTAAGGATCAGAATTAATTGTATGATTTTGGGTTAGGGGTGGGAATGGGTCGGGTCGGTTGCATATCGGCCAAACAAACGACCCGATCCAACAAGGTCGATAATGCAATTTTGACAACCAACAACCGACCCACCTGTTATAGGTCAGTTGCGTGTCGGTTGCCGATAAGGCCGATATGACCGATATGGCCGATATAGGTGGGTCGGTTGAAATTATTAGACCAATATTTGATCATTTTCAAAACCAACATCCAAACCAACTTTGATGGGTCGGTTGGTATTATCGACCCGACTTGGTGGGTTGGTTGTTGGTAGAATTATCGGCTGACCGATAATGGGTCGGTTGGCCGATAATGGCCGGTAAACCGACCCATTCCCACCCCTATTTTGGGTTGATTTATATAAGATAAATTATATTGATATAAGATAAATTATATTGATATTGGGTTGATTTATATAGATTTAGAATTAATTGTATGATTTTGGGTTGATTTTGTTTTGTATAATTTGTATGATTTTGGGTTAATTTTGAATCTTTAATCGTATAATTTTGGAATTGATTGTATAATTTTAGGTTGATTTTGATTTGTATAATTTGTGTAATTTGTATGATATCATTGATATATAAATATTGATATGGAAATTGAAAGTGGTGATATGATATGGAATTGGAATTGGTATGATTTGTTAATAATTAATATGGAATTTGTATGATTTGTTAATAGTATGAATCTAATATGTATTATGTATCATGTATGGAATTGCCGAATTGGTAATTTAGAATTAGTGAAATTAATATGGAGTTGGTAATAAATTAATAATTAATATAAAATTAGTAATATACTAATATGGAAATGAAATTACAAATTAGTAATATGGAATTGCCAATTGGTAATAACCGTAATATCAATATGATATGAAATTATTAATTAGTAATAAGTTAATAACTAATATGATATTAATTTCTTGGTGATATACTGATATGATATTAATATAGAATTTAACTCTCTTGTTAATTGTTATTGTTCTTGTGTTACTGTGTATGTCTTTTTGTTATTAGGAATTTAGAATTCAATGGCCAGTGGAGGGAGATCACGTGATCCAGCTTGGGATCATGCCGATCCACTACCGGGTGGCAGACAAGGTTCAATATGCAAATATTGTGGCCTTGTAATGAAGGGTGCTGGAGTGACACGCTTGAAATACCACCTTAGTGGTATGGATCCTGGACACAATGTGCAGCGATGCAATAGTGTCCCACCAGAAGTGAAACAATTCATCATTGCAGGGATGCAACACAAACAACACCAAAAAAGCAAAAAAATACAAAGGATGGAAGAGCTCAGAGAAGAGCTTCGAGGACAAGGTCATATTGAGCTGAGTGATGATGATGAGGATCATAATGATGATATGGGGCCTCAAGAGTCAAGAGAATTTCGAGCTGCACTTCGAGCCTCTAGAGCAGCAGAATGGGAGAGGGAACACTTACATAAAGTCCCAAACAGGGGACAAGGTTATGGGTCTAGTAGTGGTGCACAGATGCGAAGATGATCAAGCATGAGGGAATCACGACCAACACCTCCAGTAGCACCAAGCTTGTACAAGGCAGCTCAAGCACGCCAAAAAAGTGTTAAAAATCTCTTTTCCGGAGGGTCAATCAAAGATGGGATGCAACGCTTGATCAACAAATTCTTCATATATGAAAATGTTCCTCCTTCAAAAGCAGCATCTCATCATTTCAAAAATTTGGTGATAGGATGTCAACAGGCAGGAGTAGGAGTGAAACCTCCAACACCCTATCAGATACGCATCAGATTTTTGGACCAGGAGTTTCAAGAAATGCAAGAGCATGTAAACAAATTGAAGGCCGATTGGGCAACTTATGGTTGCACAATCATGTGCGATGGTTGGACAGGTCCAACCAAACTGTCTATCATAAACTTCATGGCCTACTCAAGAAGGAAGTCGGTATTCCTTAAGTTCGTTGATTCTTCAGATTGCATAAAAGATCATAAATATATTTATGGGCTACTGAAGGATGTAATCACGGAGGTTGGAGAAGAAAATGTTGTTCAAGTTGTGACCGACAATGGTTCCGCATTTGTTAAAGCAGGTAAGAAGTTACTGAACAAATACAATATGTACTGGACGTCGTGTGGAGCACATTGCATTGATCTAATGTTTGAAGAGATGGGGAAGAAAGATCAGGTTGCTAATGTGATTAAAAAAGCCAGAATGATCACGAATTATATTTACAACCATAACTGGTTGTTGGCAAAGATGCGAGAGATCATGAAGGGACATATTGTTCGTCCTGGTGCCACCCGATTTGCTACAAACTATATTGCATTGGATAGTTTGTATGGTAAGATGATGGGGTTGAAGCAATTGTTCACCAGTGATGATTGGGGTCGTAGCAATTTCCGGCGTTCAGATGCAGGCATCACGGTTGAAAATATAGTTCTTGATCACTCTTTTTGGCAACAGCTGCATAAGGTGTGCGGTTTGTTTGAACCTCTTTACGTAGTTTTACGTATTGTCGACACAGAAGTGTATCCTACAATGGGATCAATTTATGAGTTGATGCATGTCGTGAAGGAAGAGCTAGAAAAAAAACAAGGTGCACGGTGGGTAATAAAAATCATCAACGATCGATGGTTTAAAACGTTACAACACGATTTGCACGCAGCAGGTAACCCAATAATTTATTTGTTATTTTGGTTCCGCATTTTTTTTAATTGATTTAGCTTTCAATTAATGAACTAAATTACTAATTATGTATTTCTATATTTACTTGATGCATGATTGTAGCCTATTATTTGAATCCTCGCTATCAATATAGACCTGGCGTTGGAGATGATGGTGAACTTATTCGGGCTGTGCACAACGTATTCTCCAAATTGGATCCCTATTTACCAGAAGTTGCCCAATTTGGAAATGAGGTAAAAATAATTTGCCATAACCCATAAGAATCCTTACGAAAAATATTAATACTTTATAGAATTTGATTGTCTTAAATTATTTATTTGATTGATATTGTATAATTTATATTGTATTTGTATCTAGTTAACATATTTTAAAGATGCCTGGAAAATGTTCGGAGAGCGAGCTGCAAAGGCCGCTAGATCACGAATGTCTCCTAGTGAGTATATATCGTACTTGTATTAGTTAGATTAACTTAATTATTTATTTTTATAGTTATACTTACACAAACAAATTTTTCATTTCAGGTGAATGGTGGATCATGTATGGTACTGTGAGGAAGTTAGCCATCAAAGTTTTATCACAAACGGCGTCATCATCAGCTTGTGAAAGAAACTGGAGCACTTTCGCACTCATACACACCAAACAACGAAACAAGCTCTCATATAGTAGGTTAGAAAAGATGGTGTATTGCTACTATAATATGAGACTTGCACTTCGAGACAAGAAAGCAGAGGAGGATCGCGTCGATGAATATGATCCGCTAGATATATACGATGCTGCTATAGGGGATGATGATGTGGAGGAAAACCAACTTTATCAGTGGATTAGGCCCCTCCATTTAGATGATGATGCAGGCAATCCAGACCCTGATATCGCAGCTCAAGCACGTCAGGAAGGTATCAATGTGGACAGAGTTATAAATGAGGAGGTGAGCCCTACTGCAAGTTTCAATGAACTTATGCAACCAAAGTCGACACATCGTACTGAGTCAGTTCCCACTAATCCTTCTCGATCAGGCAACTCTAGCACAAGATCGGGCATTCCTACCAACAGTGGAGGTAGAGGTAGTGGTGATGGTGGTGGTAGAAATGAAGATGTCACTGGACATTCTCAAGAGTATATGAGCCCATTTTCTGTCGAAGCAAACTACACACATGCAACACAAGATGAGGATCATGGAAGTAGGCGTGCTGGACCAGGAATTGGTGCCATAAGAAAAGACTATAGTCGCAGAAAAAGAGGTCATGAGAGTTTGGCACAAGAAGAAGAAGATTTATTATCCACCACTTTTGGCTCTATGGGGGTAGGAAGTGACAATTACAATTATGGGCAAAACCCTCCAATATTCTACCCACCACATCTGCCTTACTTGGTTGAGTCTGATAGTAACTCATTGGCACAACAAGAGACAAACTCTTCAAATGAGTATGCTTATGGGCAAATTCAACCACAACAGGTTCCTGATGCATATGGTTGGCATGTTGGCAATTACATGCAAAATTATGCTGGAGAAGTATCTTGGGATGATTATTCTTCGTATTACACCTACTCTGGACATGATGATACTGAAGACAGCGGAAATTTTGAACCTCCTAGAAACTCTATGTGGTATTGATTACTTTTGTAATTCATGTGGAAATATTATAGTAAAAATAAAATTGAGGTGTTATTGAATTCATTATTAATTAGTGAAGCATTTTTTTAACAGTATTTGCCTCCAGCGCGCATTATATTCATCACATATCACATGAAACCTACCATAAAATTTAGTTTTTTCAATATTTTTTATCAATGTAGTAGATAATATGTTAAATAAACATACGGTAAAGTTTCATTCAAAATTTCCATATTTTGATAGTAATTTCCGTCGAATTTTTGTTGAAATTTAAAAATCTTGGAAATTTCTGTCGAAATTTAAAAATCTTCGAAATTTTCGTCGAAATTTTCATCGAAATTTAGGGGGGTGTCCCCAATTTAGATTTCATTGGATTTTAAAAGTCCAGTGAAATCTAGGTGTCCCCAATTTAGATTGTAATGGATTTCAATAAACTTTAGGTGTCCCCAACTTAGATTTTAATGGATTCCAATGAAATCCAGGTGTCCTCAAAAAGTCATGGATTTCATTAAGTGAAGGATTTTAATGGATTTGGATGGATTTGGTTGGATTTGAATGTATTTTTTACACATAACAAATTCCATAAGAATTTCACTCAATTTCCTTGGATTTTGATAGATTCTATGGATTTTAAAATTCATTAAACTCCTTTAAAATCTGAGTTGAGGACACCCCTTTATTCAAAACCTGAAATTTTATTTCTTGAGGGGTTGTTTTTCAAAATTTGCTCAAAGCTACTTTCAACTACCGTTTTTTGACGACAGCATACCTCCATCAATTATTTGGTCTGGCAGGCCGACATGGAGTAGATTGATTGATTTTAGAAGAAAAAAGTGGGGAGTTATTACACTATGCCATAATGGTAAGTAAGTCCTTAGGTTAATTTTATCCCTCCCTAATTACAATTACAATTGAGTGATTAACAGGACACCACGACCCATCATCTGATGCATTTTTTCTTTTTATCTTAAATTTATTATTATAAAATATAAATAAATGTCCAAATTTCTTTCTCGTCTGCGTGTCGCCTGATATCGATCCAAGGAGCAACCAGCAATCTCTGGATCGTACGAAACTAGCATTTGATTTTCCATTTTTGAGATTGAGCAACGACTGTGGATGTGCGTGTATGATTTGATTTGGGGTTTTGGATATTGTTGAGTGGGTGTGATCTGTGTGAAATTGGAAACAAATGGCGGGTGCGAATACGGATCAGCTCGAAGCCTTCTTCAGAAGAGCAGATTTGGATGGCGATGGCAGGATCAGCGGAGCTGAAGCCGTCGCCTTCTTTCAGGGTGCCAATTTGCCCAAATCAGTTCTTGCCCAGGTTCCTCTCTCTCTCTCTCTCTCTCTCTCACTCATATATATCTGGATCAGCCTCTGTTTGTATATTTGTGTATTAAATATTAATAAGCTTGAATATCTATTTATCTCTTCGTCTCCGAATTCCGTCATTTTAAAACTAGGATAAGTACAAGTTGAGAGATTTGATATAGGCCAACTTCACATTCACTGACCTTGTTCTCATGGACAATTTTACAACTTGCTATCTCTGGAAACATGAAAATGATTGTTCCACTCACATGTTTTTCTGGGCTCCTCATGTCATTATTATTCATCATGTTAACAACTTCAAACAGTTAAGAATTTTGGTTCTTGTGCTAATTGGAGCTGTTGCTACTGAGTGTATTTTCCTTTACATTTCATTTACTCCAGTTTTCCCCTGATTCTATCAACGGTTTCAAAATTAATTAATCCCATTTACCCTTTTTATTTTTAAATTAATCTTTCCTTTGACCAACGTCAAAGTTTGATTTAGCATGCCTCTTCTGGCTATTCAAATGTTGTTTGTTTACGAGTTGCAGATATGGATGCATGCTGATCAGAACAAAACTGGTTTTCTTGGTCGCCCAGAATTTTATAATGCTCTCAGACTTGTGACTGTGGCACAGAGTAAGAGAGAATTAACGCCAGATATGGTCAAGGCAGCATTATATGGTCCTGCCGCTGCAAAAATTCCTGCTCCACAAATTAATCTTGCAGCCACATCTGCACCTCAATCACATCCAGTGGCTGCTGCATCTGCTCCACAGATGGGTCTGGGAACGCCCCCAACATCTCAAAATTTTGGATTTAGAGGACCAGGAGTTCCTAATGCAACTATGAACCAGAATTATTTTCCGCATCAGCAAAATCAGTCTTTCAGACCTCCTCAAGCCATGCCGACTGGAATGCCTACTGGTATGCATTCCCGTCCACCACAGGCTGTTGGAGGTGGTATGGGGGCTCCCAATGTTCTGAGCTCAAATATCTCAAACGATTGGCTTAGTCGAAGCACTGGTGCACCTCCTGCTGGGCCCAGAGGGAATAATCCTTCCATGCCCTCATCTACATCAAAACCGCAACCTCCAGTTTCAACATCTTCCCTGCCGACAGTTAATGACTCTAAAGCATTAGTTGTTTCTGGAAATGGATTTGCATCCAGTTCGGCTTTTGCAGGTGATGTATTTTCTGTAGCACCCGCTCAACAGAAACAAGAATCTTCTGGGTCAACATATTCTGCCAGTAGTGCACCTACTTCAGCAGCCCTTGTTCCAGTTTCCAGTGGGTCCCAATCTTCCAGTAAGCTCAATGCACTTGATTCACTGAGTACATTCACGATGCAGCCTTCTAGTGGCCAGTTTCAGCGGCCCCAGGCACCGTTGAACCCAAGCCAGCAAGTCTCAGCTCCAGGTTCTTCCTCTTTTCCACCACCTGGGGTTTCAGCTGGAGTTGGAAACTCTACTTCTGAAAGTTCACAGCCTCCTTGGCCAAAGATGAAGCCATCTGATGTTCAGAAATATATGAAAGTCTTTATGGAAGTAGACACTGACAGAGATGGGAGAATCACTGGTGAGCAGGCGCGGAATCTATTTCTGAGTTGGAGGTTACCAAGAGGTAAGTTTACTTTTTTATTTTTCCCATTTGGATGTAAGCATAAATAATGCACTAGGTTGGATTACAAATCTTTGATTTAGGTTTGGACAACATAATAAATGAAATAACCCAGTAATTTCTTCTTGAAATCAAGTCCATAGTTCAGCATTTCATATGGTTTTTTGTTGGAGTATCTTGGTTCATTTGTGGATCAAATTGGTAATGTCAACCTCATGCCAAATTTCTTCATCCTCTTGATTTTTGATCCCGTGAAGGTATTGATTTGAATCATATCTTTGGGTTTACCAGTGGTACACTGTGTAGGGTGATGTGATGTGCTTTTATATGTGATATTATGTCAGTAAATTCTTTGTAAGTATCCAAGGTGTTGGTTTACATTATGGTGGGGATTTGGCTGATTAAATTCAGTCTTCCATTCTCTTCCTACAAGAAGATACTGCTGCACTTACTTTCATCTATAATCGGGCATTCAATTTACTTTTACTATGATGTAATTGCTTGTTATTGGACAGGTCAATTGCTTCCAATTGATTTACTTTTTGGTTGATAGGCCAAATCTAATTTTGGCCCAAGATGTTTGTCACACCCTTAAGATAATGGTGTCATCGGAATTATTATACCTTTACATAAATTTGGACAATCTCCTTGAAGACTTTGTTTGGTTCTACAAATACTCAATAATGTCCATTTTGGCTTTTCTCAGAGGTTTTAAAGCAGGTGTGGGACTTATCTGATCAGGATAATGACAGCATGCTTTCCTTGAGGGAGTTTTGCTTTTCTCTCTATTTGATGGAACGCTACAGGGAAGGTCGACCTCTTCCAGCTGCGCTTCCAAGTAATATTATGTATGATGAGACACTGCTGTCCATGACAGGTCAACCCAAAGTCACTTATGGAAATGCAGCTTGGAGTCCCAACCCTGGTAATGGTTAGAGTTCCTCTTATACAATTAGTTCTTCTAAGTAGATATTTATTGATGAGGTTTTTTTTTTTTTTTTTCCTTGCATTTAGGTTTTGGACAACAGCAAGGGATGCAAGGTTCCCAGGTGATGGCACCTGCCACAGGTATGAGGCCACCAATGCAGATAAGTGCCCCCCAGGCTGATGGTGCATTGCAATTCAATCAGCAACATTCGAGAGCGCTAGGGACAGAGGGTTTGGTTGTAAACCAACTTGATAATGGGAAGCCGGATTCAGCAAACTCAAAACTTCAAGAGCCTAAAGATGCAGGGAACAAGGCAAATTTTTTTGTACCTTTAATTCTCACTTGCCACAATCTTGCTTGAAGTGTAAACCTAGTCTTGTTTATCTTTCTGCAGTCTTGTTTGGGAGACGGGACAAGGATAATATGAGACCATTAAATCAGATAATAGTCCCTTACCCATGTTTGGTATCACAAATATGAATTAGACTAGCTATTTCAGGTAAGGATTTAGTCCTAAATAAGTTAGACCCACCCTTAGAGGTGGGTCATGTTGGGAGATGGGCCAAGGATAAGATGAGACAATTAAATTAGATAATAGTCCCTACTTGGTATCACAAATATGAATTAGACTAGCTATCTCAGTTAAGGATTTAGTTCTATATAAGTTAGACCCACCCTTAGAGGTGGGTCACATTGTCCGGAACAAAGTTCCTTCCTCTTCCTTTTCTTCTCCTATGTAATAAAGCTTACCTTTGAAGCCACCTTTTCAAATGAGAAAGTGATTAATTTACAGAGACACAAAGCCTAAGGTGTATGAAATTTTGTACAAGTGTAAATAACTTGTAAATCTCTAAGATTAAAAATATTAAAAGTGATAATGAAATAAATAAAACAAAAATATCTTTCTTTGATTTAATTTTTTTTTTTTATGCTTATTAGGAGTTATACAATATTGATCAATGATATGTTTTAATTTTTTTTTTATGGGAATAAATTTTATACTCGATCATTCCTCTTCCTTTACACTTCTTAGATAGGAAAAAACTTTTATACGGTTTTGGAGAAAATAATTTGCTTGTCAGGTTTCTTATCATTGAAATTTATTTTTATCTCAGATTTTACTTTTTACTTCGCTTTTTCCTAGGGATATAAACGAATATTCTTTGTTTCATGTTAGGTTGAAGAAACTGAGAATGTGATTTTGGACTCAAGAGAGAAAATTGAGTTCTATCGCAACAAAATGCAGAAACTGGTGAGTAGATTCTCTCTTTTATTATTTTTCTTCTGGTCAGTTGTCAGTAGATTATTGTTAAATTCCTCATACAGTAAGCTCAAATGTTTGGATAGTATATGTAGATTTATCTAATAAAATGTGAGAATAATTTAGGCCTTGCTCACGGGGTAGTTGAAATGCATGCTGCTTCACTCTATATGAGGTGCCTAGTGATGCACTGATGCTATAATGGTAGAGCGTACCTTTGTTGCTTATCATGCTGGAATCATAAAAAGCTTGCTATATGCAAAGTGATTTTAGTAATCACAAAGTGCTTGTGGTAGTTTTGCCACCTGGGTTTGATTACCTATTTGCTGAATTGAACCTTGAATTCAATCATAAAAATGACTGTCATGGAAACACTATTAAGTTTTGAGATAGAAATGCTTTTTGGCATTTTCTTTGGTTACTTGTTTCTTTTGGGTCTTATTTGGCTGTTGAGAGCATTAAGATATTTTATGTAAACTATTATGGTACAGTTATAAATTTCTTAATCAGTGGAATTCTGGTCATGGTACACTCTTTTTTGGTTCACCTTGCCTGTTTTTTTTTTTTCTTGTCCTTTATGCATACAGGTTCTGTATAAAAGCAGATGTGATAACAGATTAAATGAGATCACCGAAAGGGCATTGGCAGACAAGCGTGAGGTATTTCTAATATATGCATAATTGTGCTACTCTGCAAGAACTGTTTCCCTTTACTTTATGTTAACAAGTGGTATTGCAGGCTGAATCACTGACTAAGAAATATGAAGAGAAGTACAAACAAGTGGCAGAAATAGCATCTAAGTTAACTATTGAAGAGGCCACGTTTCGTGAAGTTCAGGTAATAATATTCTTTGTTTTAGGACTGATGACCCGAAAACTTTAGTGGGGTGTAGCTAGTAACTACACTTGCGATGTGCCGATCTAAGAACCATGTCATTTGTTACACACACAGACAAGTCTTGCTCTTTTCTTCTATCTGTTTCTCCCATTCTTTCTTTATATTTTTTTTGGGGCAGAGGTGTTACAAGCTAGGATTTCCATACATCAGTGTTCATATTCATTTCTCTCCTATAGCTGCTGCTTATTTGTGATGTTTTATTTCTTGACTGTCTGGAATTTAGTACTTTGAGGTGTGTCTTCTTTAAATGACCTCAGTGTTTATTCATAAGAAATTTTTTCATGATTTATATTTTACTTGATTCATTCTCAGGAGAGGAAAATGGAATTGCACCAAGCAATTGTTAAAATGGAGCAAGGAGGTAGTGTGGATGGTATTCTTCAGGTACTCTTTCCCATAAGCCCATGACCTGTACTGTGTGTAAATGTGTCTTATCACTGATTCGTTATGGCTGCTCTAGGTCCGTGCTGATCGTATACAATATGATCTTGAGGAGCTAATGAAGGCTCTAACTGAACGTTGCAAGAAACATGGATTCGACATGAAGTCAACTGCAATCATTGAGCTTCCAATTGGTACCTACAGTCACATAATTGTCAACATTATTCTGTGTTGTTTCACTTAAGCAACTCATATTGGAGAAGACAGATAGTGTATCATTATATATATTTTTGTGTAGTCTTCTTATAATGAGGGATCTCTCTTTATATGAAAAGAAAGAGAGATCCAAATATTTGGGTCCAAGTTCCATATATATATATATGTATCAGATTTTCTCTTAATAAGCATATGTAAGCATGTAGAGTTTGAGCCATTGGATTGCCAAGCACCTATTTTATTTAATGGTTCAAACCTTACATTCTTATGTATGCTTATATGTTATATTGAGTTTACTTACTGATCCAAGTTCTTGAAACCTGTTATACACACGTGTGCGTCTGTTGATTGTCATGAATTGGGACTTTTCTTTCTTGCTGATTGCTTCCCTGCTTTTTGAAGCCTATGTTTCATCCATGAACCCAGTTAAAACCTTCAACTGAGTTTAAGAATTGAACTCGCCTACTTATTTATTTACAACACAAGTATCCATGTAGGTTTATCTGCATGGGAGTTTGAGGCTTTCATTTGTCATATCCTTGTTTATCACACAAGTCACCTTAATGCCCTCAAAGTAGTGCATATGTGCTGTGGCCCTGTGTATGGGCAAGTTTTCGGAAACTTCTAAGGAATCAAATTCCAAGTTGCTTTACAATTCTTACCTTTTTGGTTGGAGAAAGCAAAGTTTGTATATTTTCAATTTGTTGTTCATTATGCTTGAATTTACCCTAAAGTCGCAACAATCGTCTTTCATATTTTGGATCCATTCATGACATTTGCATGTGATGGTTCTTAAGGCTGGCAACCTGGAATTCAAGAGGAAGCAGCTGTTTGGGATGAAGATTGGGATAAGTTCGAAGATGAAGGTTTGTCCTATTTCCTAGCACAAATTTTCTTGTTCTTATACCTCATCCTTTTAAAAATAAAATAAAATAAAGTAAATCTCTAGTAAATGTTCTGAGATACGCAGAAGCACTATAAGCATAGTAATCCAACAAAAATGTAACGTTAATACTTGTTCATTCTTATTTATGGGCCCCCAATAACTTTTTCAGGATTTGGCAATGATCTCACCATTGATGCCTCGGCCAAACCACAATCTGCATCTGTTCAGAGAGAGAAGGCTTCCCCAGATCGTAGTTCAACTCCTGATTCATTGTCAATTGCTGATGAAAAGTCAGGAAATTCTTTCAGCACTGGAGAACGTGCCCATGAAAGTGAATCTGCTTTCACCCACGGTGAAGATGAATATGCGAGAAGCCCCAATGGTAGTCCAGCTGGAAGGGCAGCTCTAGAAAGCCCATCTCGAGAGTTCTCAGACATCCATTATGGTAAAAGTTCCGATGCAGATGCAGAAACACATGGGTAGGGGTTTAATTCAATTCTTCACTTATCCTACTTTGTTGTGTGTGTGTGTGTGTCTCTCTCTCTCTCTCTCTCTCTCTCTCTCTCTCTCTCTCCCATACTTCCACATTTTTGGTTAGGAGGTGGTTTGCAACCAGAGGGTGCCAGTCGAACTGGTGACCTGTTGGTTTAGGATGAAGTGATGAACCATACTTCCACTTTCATATGTCTATCTACATGCTAATGATGATTCTATATATTCCTGATGACAGAAGTTTTGATGAATCGACCTGGGGTGCCTTTGACAATAATGATGATACTGACTCTGTCTGGGGTTTTAACCCTGTCAAGACCAAGGTGAGCCTGAACATCTTGAATCACCATTTTAGCTCCTGAATCCTGATTGTTAGATAACACCAAGTGTATTTATCATTCCTGTATTTGATGTCAACTTACAGGGTTCAGGTTCTGAGCATAGAGATTTCTTTGGATCTGATGACTTTGGAGTCAGCTCAGTAAGAACTGGGTCCCCTAATGCAGAAAACACCTTTCAGAAAAAGAGCCTGTTCTTTGAAGACTCTGTTCCTAGCACTCCACTCTCCAGGTTTGGCAACTCTCCGAGATACAGCGAGGCTGGGGATCACTACTTTGACAATTTCTCTAGGTTTGATTCCTTCAGCAGCAGGAATGACAGCGGTTTTTCTTCACAACCTGAGAGGTTCACGAGGTTCGATTCCATAAATAGCACCAAAGATTTCGGCCACACAAGGTTTGATTCCATAAGCAGCAGCAAAGACTTTGGTAACAGTCGGCTCACAAGGTTTGACTCCATAAACAGCACAAAAGATTTCGGAAACAGTGCATACTCTTTTGATGATACAGATCCATTTGGTTCTTCTGGCCCATTTAAGGTTTCATCAGAGAGTCATACTCCAAAGAAAGGATCTGATAATTGGAGTGCTTTCTAACTGGCAATCCACTCTCTTCTTGTACCTCACAAAACCCCCAATTTATTTACTTGTTTTCCCCATTTTGTTCAAGGGTTGTCATAGTTAGCCAATTTTTTGTGTGCTGTATAGTGTTAGAACAATTGCTGGACACCTAGATTGTTGTTTGTATGGCCTTATTGTATTTATTTGATGAGCATTTATTATTTGTTCAATCTATACAAGGATGAAGACGAAGAAAGTTGAGGTTTTTTTTTCTTTTGCTCATATGGATCATGTTGTTTTATCTGTCGAGTAAAAATGTCATGTTCATGTTGGGTTGTATTACACAAATTAGTCAGTGTTGGTGTCAACTCATATTCGTAAAACCCATATGTCCACAAGACATGAACATAACACGGTTTTATTTTATTGGAAAAGGATGAATGTGCCTCTCTAAAGGCCATGTGATCAACATGAATGGTGTTGGCGTTTTGGGAAGGATAAAAGCTTTCGGTTTTAGAAGACATCTGGGAGTCTTTAACAGGAGCACGATGAAACACAGGTGAAATCGTTTGTTGTTGGGCTTGGGTTACTTGCAAACTTGTAGAGGCAGAGTGGGCTTTCTGCATTGGTTTAAGGCCCAAAACTAGCCCACAACTGTTTTAGAACCTGAGGGCCCAACGACTAATGGCTAGTTTGTTTGCTTGACTTAGGGCGGGGTTCGGTTCGGTTCAGTAACCGAGAACCCCAAATCGGTGTACCAACTGAACCCCCCTCGGTTGGCCGTTTTGAATACCGAGTTTGGTATTGACATGTCGGTAAACCGGCACTTTGTTGGACCGACTTTTTCGGTTGGCTAGGCTCAGAATAGGGCTTGACCAACACACATTAATCAAGCTTGAGGTTTGGGGAACATTACAAAACATTTTACTTTGGTGAACATATGGTCATTGAGAACATTAACGTCAAATTGTCAATGGCTGTGTGAGGAAACAAGAAGCAATCCCCTGATTGATGCTTGGAACAAATAAAAAAGCTATACAAAATACATAGTAGAGAAGTTGACAGCATAAAAGCTCGTAAAAATAATGACATGCTGAGTTGAAGTCCTGCATCGGTTGACCTTTATGAGGAGATACACAACTTAATTTCTTTCACATCTTGCTTGACTATTTTCTCATTGAAATTGGGTTGGGTTGGTGGCCGAGAATAGCGTGTTAGCTGGCTCATCGTTCAATCAGTAGTAATGACTCAGAAGATTGAAATGCTTCTCCATGGAGTTCTTGCTGAGGCCCCTGTAGTTGGAGACCATCATTCATGTTATAATTCAGTAATATCTAGCACAACCAGCACTCAGAGGTCAATTCTAATTCATATTCTCAAATACAGAAAATTTAATAAAAAACTATAAAGTTATTATTCCCATCAAATTTTGAAAATTGAATTTCTCTCAAATATAGTGTAAGGATTACACTGTTAAAGCAAACAAACCTCAGTTTCTCCAGACAATGGTGTTTTGATGCTCATCAATTTACTCAAAATAGGAAAACATGTGAACAATGAGTAGTAAATTGACCATGTAGATGATGCAAAACTATCCAATCTTGAGCAAAAAAAGGATTAGATGAATCCCAAGAATATTAGGAGAAGACACCAGTTGGATATTCCAACATTAAAAAAAAAAAATAGGTGAGCAACCTGAACCAGAAGATACTTAATTAGTAGCAGTATGACCACATGGACAATGCAACTCAATCTGCCAAATGTTCTAATTATAGGCAACCTGAAGCCTATATACCACACCATGATATGTCAGATGAAAATGTAATCCTATGTTTTGCAATCTATGCAAAGAGGTTCTTGGCTTTGGTGAATGTACTTGTAAAGTTTTATGAAACTTCACAAATCAAAAACCAGAAAGTCTTCATAGAAAGGTATTATTAGATTGAAATTATTAACTAAGAACAAATATGAACCTCATAACCTAAGTCATCCAAATTCATAATACATGTCATTATGTTGCAACAAACAAACACATTAAAAAGATAAACAAGGTACGTAATATACAACAACCTTCTAAGTAAATATATGATTCTTAGAATATTTCCAAACAGGGAGATCAGAATGATAATTCTGCTCAATAAAAGGATGAAGAAAACCATAAGAGAAAAAATAGACTTTTTTGCACTTGCAGTTGAGAGCAAGATACCCACTTGCTAACAATGCACACCAAGTAAAGCTCTTCATTGAAGAAAACTAATCACACACAAACAAGAATTATACTATCAAAAACTCAGCAAATCAATTGATACCCCCCCAAAGCCAGAGGCTATCAAAAAATTCAAAACGAATAAAAAGAACAAAAGTAGCAGAGAAAATTATTTCACATTGTTCCAATGATTAAACAAAGACTGATCAGAGAAAGCCCAAAAGAATAGCAAAAGAACAAGAAAGAGAGAGAGAAGAAACCTTGGCTGCTGAACAGAGAAAGAGTAGAGACGTCCCTGAGACCTTCAAGTTAAAATAAAACCGAAGCCAAGTTCATGATCAAACACAGAGTCTCTTGGTTGTCAATCCCTAGTCAATCTCACTACTGGCTATGCACACACATATGTTCTTTGTTTTTTTTTTTGGTCAATCATATATTCTTTTTCTGTTTCAACAAATTAAGCTAATATATATTCTAATGATGAATAAAGGTCATGATTCCCTCCTTCGCACACCAAGGAAATCTTTGTCATTAAATAAAGAATCGAAAAGATAGTCAAAATCAATGTTATTTCTGTAAAACAGTACTACAATCTAAAAATATATATAAGTTTTTGAGATATCCTAGAAAGCTTTTAAGTTCTTATTAAATAAGAGAGTAATTAAAGGTTGGTATCATAAAAGGACAATACTTAGGTTTATAAAATCTACAAGGTATCAACACACTCTTTGAACCACATGTTTCTGCTGATATACATAGAAATTGAATTGCTTACAGAAAACATAGTACAGATCATGAGATCATGACATTCATAACTTAATTTTTAAGGCAAAACACATTGACACAAGAGCTAATTAAGAACATCTTTCAATTTTCAAACAGACACCTGATCATGCTTACTCTGTCAAAGACATAAGTAAGGAATTTCTTCTACTAGCTTGTTTTGTCCTTCTTGATCTGGATGAGCTTGTCAAACACACACCATGGAAAGCTTAGGAAATGGTCTCTTTCCATTCCCTCATTGTAGCGACCCCAGTAACTTGGATGATAAGTAACATGGTACCAAGCTGACGCTTTTGCTGCTGCTGCTGCTGCTGCATACACATCGTCATCACTTTCACTTGAACCACTTCCTAGCTGCTGCTTTTCCTTAAACCAGGTTCAAGCTTCCTTTTTCAATGACCTCACTTCATGATTGATCGTGTCCAAGTCCAGTCTCTTATTGAAAAACTTTGATATTTGAGTGACATTCCCACTTAGTATTTCGGCTTCAGTTTCGAAGCCGTAATATTCCATCAGGTTTCCCAGCTTGTAGTCATACTCACTTTTGTAATTCATGGCCTCACTGATGTAATTTTCAAAGCCATCTACTTCCATGTCAGGGTCATAACACATGCTAGCCACTTCCCTAGTGAAGGAGTTAAGATAGCTTAAATTCGATACATCTATCACCTTTCGAAAAAGCTTCCCAATCACACGTGTGGACTCAAAGCTGGGCTTGTTAAGCTTTTCCATGAAATCTGGGTACTCTTTGACCAGTAGCTAGCGCGGCAATTTCACTACCACACCAGTTTTGGGAGAGTCAACAGCGTCGGAGTTGAGCTTGGCGAGCTTAATGCATGGAGAACTCATAGCCTTCCGTGGCTGTCTCTGTCTGCAAACACAAGATGTGCATTTGATATGATCCCCAAGTTGTCATCGACTATGTAGTTGGTAAAAGACTCCTCAACTTCCTGCAAAAGTAACCCAGCAAAACAGCACATCAACCATGTTATGAATAAGCTTGAGATAATTTTAATTGATAATTAAATTGAGTAACATATAGTTATATACCTCCATTGTAACATCATGATCCAATTCCATAATTGCTGCTGGAGTATAATCCATGGGATTAACTTGTCTAGGAGGAATCAGATCAAGGTCCCAACTAACAAAGTACTCGTCTCCGTCCAAATCACTTCCTAAGCATTCATTAGGATGTGGTCTAATTCAATGAAAAAGCATAGTCGGTAAATAGTTCAAAGCAACGAACTAATGTCAAATAAAGAAACACTAAAATTCAGTACAAATCTGAAAGGTACGTACCTCTTTCCTTTTTGAGGAAAAACAACACAATCCACCATGTGTTGCAAAGCCGGCACATTGACAGCCTTTAGAACACGTACATCTCCTGGGTGTAAGCAGGGGTTTTTAGCAACCACTACTTTCCCCTTAAAAACAAAATTGTCTTGGCTTGAAGTAGCGCCGCTGCCACTGAAAATAGCATGGTGAGAACATTGCACAAACACCTGGCCATATTCCAGCGTCCCGGTTTCATCAAGACATCCGATCAAGCATCTTCCATCTGGAACAAAAATCCTTGTTTTGCTCCGCAGCTCCACAAACTTTGATGCACAGAAAGCTTGAAGCATCATTGACAGAAATGGTTATCCATCTGGTTTATAACCACACATAAGCATTTCCTTTAAAATGCTTGTCACCTCTCCTTGAAACATCAATTCCAGTGCTTGCTGTGCTTTTAATGGATCAGTTAGAATATCACCCAATTGATCCATAGCTTGGTTTTGCTTTTTCTCAAAAACACTATCTTGAACTCCGAGGGTGGACAAAAGAGTAATCAGTTGACGATTCAGGAAATAAGGCTTGTACCTGCTCCATGCCAGAACATCTAACTTTGTGTTGTGAGATTTGAACTTGCACATGCTATCTCTCACAGCCAAGGTTTTTGACAATGTTGGATCAATTGCCACAACACCTTTGTAGCCACCATATCGAATTTGGAAGGCGGATGGAGTAGAACTTATCCCACACTTTCTTGCCACTCTTTCAGCAAATTCAGCAGATATCTTCCCAATTCCATCAGAGAAACAATATTTTGTTCCACCTCTTTCTATCTCCACATCATCAAGGAATTCAATTTCATCATAACCAACACTAAAAGTTTCCCTGGAGAAGCTGAAAGACTGACCCAGCCTGCAGCATATTTTGCAACATTTCTAATGGGATGAAAATCACCCATCCAGTTTTTGATGTCTTGAGCAGTAAGCAAAAACATCCACACAGATTGTTCTTTTAATTGACTCGGCAAAAAGGCAAGAAACTCAAACTTCTTGTCACCAATGACTATGCCATTTGTTAGAGTAGAAAGTATTCTTTCATAGACTCTAGTTCTCCTTTCCTCCTCTGTACAAGTCGTACGATTTGTATGTGGACACAAATCTACAGAACGCATCTTGCTCAAGTCCTCATCCATGAAAGAAACACGAAGAAAATTCTCAATATCTTGGGAATAATTTTGTAAAACACAATTGGAAAGATTTACCTCTGGGCCACAGAAGTATACTTTGGATGGTGTTATTTGGATCCTGCGCACATACACAAACCCTTCATCTAAAGAAATAGCAGGTGACTTAGGAATTTGGTCACCTGCCATGTAATTTTTGTACTGCTCACTAAGCCACCTCACAGGTTCATAGCAGCACTCTTTTAAGTGAAACAGTTTGTCCAGGGCACACTCTATGTATTCAATTCTTATTCTACTTGGATCAACTAACTCATAAAAATTGACATTAAGTGCTTGCCCAGGAACACATCCATGTTGAACCAAGGAATTTATCTTAATTAAACAGGATTTTGTATGGCAAATTAATGCCTGCGAGTGGACTCACAAGTGGAACAAGATTTGAATTACAGGAGAAAGCGTTACCTCTCTCCACAATGAACTGTCCTTCATCTTCTTTGTAATGAGCAAAACTATCACGCAGGTTTGGAAGCACACACCCATAAAAAAGCTCCAAACATAAAGCAGAGGATTGCCCAATGCAGCATGATGGAGTGAAATCAACTTCTCGAATCCAGTTCTTGTCAGAAGCTTCCCTGCGTTTTGCATAAATCCGAGGGCCACCACGTAACTAGCAAAAGAAAAAAAAAAAGGAAGAGATAAATGTTAGCTATTTCTCCCAAGTCCCAAGTGCCACACATACTAGTATAGTATAGCTAGTGTTCTACCAACAGACTTCAAATTCTCTGTGTCAAAGCAATCAACTTGCTCTTGATGACTAGCTTAATTTAGAAGTTACTATATCATATATATTATGATGACAAGATATGAAGTATAATTTATGGAGAGGCTCAGAACATTATATATTGTAAGATAAGATTTCACATTTCCAATGTGGGATATACTCTCTACACTGTGTAATTATAGTAAAGAAATACATGCACAAATAATAGTAATCATTTTAATTTAACTGGCAAACCTTGATGAGAAGAAACTTTGTTTGTCGACCAGGTGGACAATGCAGCTCAATCTGGCAAATAATTTCAGAGAAGACCTCAAGCTTGTACTCAACAGAATCATGAGAGAAATCCCATCCCAAACTTCACTGAAACATTTGATGTTGTAGTCCAAAGCACATAAAAATTTTCCTGGGAAACCTGGCAGCCAAAGGCCCAAAGTGCAGTTTTGCATGCTCCAAGCTATGAGGTTCAAACAATTTTGAGCTGGGTTTGATGTCACACTTCCATTCTCGAGCTTTCAGATAAGACTTCCCATACCACAGGCATCGATCATCGGCTAATTGCCTAATTGTATTATCATTTTAGCAGATTCTGCACTTGTGAAATGAACTTTGGCAGATGCTCTTCATTTTCCATCTTTGGGAGGAAGAAACTTCACAGAAGAAACAGTTTTCTTTCCAGTATATCCCTCCAGAATTTCTTTCACGGCTGCTGGAGACCCAACACAGGGAAATCCGAACAGCAGAATTGCCTTAACCATGCTGAGTAATTGATCCCAACTTCTGTTTCAGAGTACAAAATACAAATTGAAATTAGTAACTCAAAACTGAAAGTAAAAGAAAATAAAAGAATGTAATGCAAATGTGAGAAAAGAGTCTTGCTCTGAATTTGAAATATTATGAAACTGTCTGTGAAAGAAGCAGAGCTCATGAAGCTACTATATAATGTAACTTGTAACTTAAGCTACTATAAGCATGGTGGTCAATTTTTAACTCCATCTCACTCACACCACTGCAAGTAACTTGTAATGGCAGTTATATGCCAATAGCTTGCCTCCGAGTCTTCTCTGTTTGGCGCCAATATGTAAAATAGAGTGTAAGGGGCCAGCTTTTTTTTACAAAAAGAGGAGGAATCTAATTCCATTGAGACACGTAGCATTGGTAGCAAGGTCATTGCACATTGCTGAATATCTCTCACTTGCATAGGTTGGTCACTTGTGAAATATGTAGTCAACATTGTGCTTAATAAATAATGTTGTATTTAAAATACTTTCAAATAAGATTTATTGTCTTTGAAATTTGTAAATTAAAATTAGTGTATATGGTACTAATTACAATTTGTACATGCAACATTCTTTGTATTTAAAATACTTTCAAATAAGATTTTTTGTCTATGAAGTTTGTAAATTAAATTGGTGTTTATGGTGTTTTTGGAAAGATGGAACTTTCCACCTGAAGTCGTCTAATAATCGCTTGTGGAGATGAATAAGTACGGATTTGAAGAGAGCTTGTTTGCTTGACTGTGAAGTCTGTGAGTCTGTGTGGTAAGCGATGGAGGCAATGGTGAAGAAAAACCAACAGAGATTCAGGAACGTGAGCATAAAACAAGTGCAGCAACGAATTGGTGTTAAACCCAATGGGCTTATGCTTCTTCAGGACATGCATTGCTCAGAGTATATAACTACTCTATCACTCTTTATGTTTTGAAATTGTGCAGTGTTAGCTTTGAACTTGTAATTCAACTTGTAATTGAGTATGTAACATCTTTGTTGTGCCACACACAAACTAATGTAATTCATGTAATTTAACTTGTAATTGAGTATGTAACAATCACAATTGAAACCTTTATTCTATTCATTCATTTTGATATTTTGTTTTGCTCTTCAATAATTGTTTATTCCATGTAGTTGTTGCTGTTATCTATTAAAACATTTGACTGTTAAACTTTTCGTTTGCAGTTCAATTCATCTTTGATATCGTATTTGCAGAAGAAATTTGTTGATTTTTTCTGTAACATTGGTTGCAAACTTTCGTAGCGCCGGAAATGGGAAGCAGAAACCTCTTGAATTGGTAAGAGTGATATTGAGTAATGATAATTGTATGCATGTTGCTGAGGTAAATGGTTCTTAAGATCTTCCTGCACTAAGATGTTGATAGAGAGATGGTTGTGGACATTGAACATCTTAAGATTTACTGCAACAGGTCTGGTCTTTGAAGTGACTTTTTAAGCTGTCAAACAAATTTTGGACTTTGATGTCCAGACTGCATAGTCATTTCTAAGTAGTGGTTTCCATCCTTCAGTGAGTCCAAGTCAACATTCAATGGAATTTCCTTTGGACCATTTACAAAAGGCCAAAACAATTTGACCTGTGGTTCTTTCTTGCCGTCCTAAGTACACGCTTTTAGGTTTTTGTTTTGTTTGCCCCAATATTCTTCTTCATCTTTCCTTTAATAAATAATAATAAGACTCAAATATTTGATTTGGAAATTAACAGGATTTTGATTTTGTTTGTTTCCAAGCGCCTCCAACCCAAGCTGCTTCCTCATCCTATTCCTGCCACCCCACATTAACATACTTCCAAGAGGAAATTATATGTATAGAATTCGTGAGTAACTCCTAAATTCCTAATTCACTTTCCTTAATCTATATTATTATTAAGAGAACTCACTCACTATGTGAACTAATAAGTAAGAAATTGACAAATGTACTCTAGAAACTTTAAAATGAAAAAAAATCTAATTTAATCTCCTGCATAACAACTTCTCGGAGTTCCTTCACTTTTTTTTTTTTTTTTTTTAATTAGGAAGAAGGAGGGATGAAACTTGGGTGTAATGGGCAATTCAATGGCCATTCAACTGGATTCTGGGAGATAGAACTTGGACAATGAATTTCATTAAAGAACCGTTTTTTTTATGAAGGACAAACTAATCTCTAAATAGAAATTATAAATTTTATTACTCTTTAGAGATTTTCCAATCAAAATACTCCTTATCGACTATAATTTCGATTTATTAATCGACTTCCAACTTTTCAAGCATATTAACATGTTTGACTATGCAACAAGATTGACCATCAACTCAACTTATTGGACTTCAACATCTCCCGGCATAACGACATTTTCGATTATAATTTCGACTTATTTGACTTCTCTAAATATCTCGGTAATTTCACATAAAAAAAAGTAATATTTTCTATTTTGGAGTGAAAGTAGTTTAGTCGGTATTAAAAAAGATCCTTTTATGAAATTTCCCATGTATAATATAAGAAGATCCACCGCTCACTCTATACTCGTAGTCTTGTATTGTATTATTTGTGTACAACACAAGTTCGAAAACGACGCCGGTTTGGTTGTGGTTTTTATCCACCGGTAGTTAAATAGTAGTTGTAAAACCGCCAGCCTGGTTTGTGAAGCTTTTTCACTGTGGGGTCGGCGGCGGGTGAGAAGCTGTGCTCTGCGTCACTCTCTCTCTCTCTCTTGAGTTTAGAGAGAGAGAGAGAGAGAGAGAGAGAGAGAGAGAGAGAGAGAGAGAGAGAGAGAGTCTGATGACTATTCGCATTGAGTCAACCTCACCTTCTCTCTCTTGGCTTCTTTTTAATCAAAAATCAAAAATGAATTTTCTTCTTTTTCTCGTTGTTTTTCTCTTTTCTTCAAAGTTGTCTGTTCTCTTGCTCAACCACAACCCCTCCTTCCCTCTTTGGCTTTTTGGCCTCTCCTTCTTGTCTCTCTCCCAAATCTCAACCCACTTCAAACTTCAGCAACAACAACAAGCAACACAAGAGGAAAAAAGAAAGACAACCCTAATTTGCTTCCTCTTAAAGAACCCAATTTCCTCTTCCATGGAAGAAGATGAACTCTGTATTCCTATTCAACCCTTATTCCACCTCATGCTTGTTTCTGTGCAATTATTCTCAGACTTCAATTAGGCTCGCCCTCTCTCAAACCATCGTTGACCATATCTCTATAACTCAGACAAACCCAAGGTATGCTTCTTTAATTAATGCTTTCTTTCATTTCTTTTCTAATCATTCTTTGTTTTCTTTTTCTGGGTTGTTCTTGATCATCATAATGAAGAACATAAGCGTTTCGCTAAACTTAATTAGGCATTGTTTTCATTCACACAACTAGACTAAGCTTTTATTCGTTCTCAATTACCTGGAACATAAACATATCCATTGAATTATTAAAATTAAATCAATCTGTGTCCGCCCTATGAAATAAACTAATCTGAAATTTAGTTTTGCGTTTCTTAGAACAAATTGGTGACAATCAAAACTGGGTCAGTGCTATTGTTCTTTTATCTTATTGTGCATTTTCACTTGATTTAGTCCATATTTGTACCACTTGTTCTTCAAGTGGGAAATCGAATAGTGCAGTGTGCAGCTTATTCTGTACAAGCTGGTATCAAGCTAATCCACATCTTTCCCACCAAGTTTAGCCCCTTACTTTAATAATCTGCTAGGCATAGGAGATTTCTGATCTCCCTTCCTCTCTGCATCGAAGTGGTGTGTCAAGACTGTTTAATTCGCTTCCCCTTCAAAAAAAAAAAAAAAAAAAACAGAAAATACTTTTCACCCTTTCCTTTTGGTTCTCCTTTAATTTCAAAAGTGATTCAGTTTTACCTTTTCTGCATTACTGCTAGTTTTACAAATGTTGGTATGTGTGTTTATCTTTATGCTGTATTACTTTGGTGCAGTAGGTGATTTAGGTCAGATGGCTGAAAGTTGGAACAGTAATTTTGACACTGGAAGCCAGTCAGATGACAGCTATAAATTTGAGAGATTGCACATCGAGCCTATTTATGATGCATTTTTTTGCCCTTTAACGAAGCAAGTTATGCGCGATCCTGTTACCTTAGAAAATGGGCAAACATTTGAGCGAGAAGCAATCGAAAAGTGGTTCAGGGAATGCAAGGAGAGTGGAAGGAAGTTGGTCTGCCCACTGACACTAAAAGAACTAAAAAATACTGATCTGAAGCCTAGCATAGCTTTGCGGAACACCATTGAAGAATGGAATGCTAGGAATGAAGCTGCTCAGCTTGATATGTCTCGTAAGTCATTGAATCTGAGCAGTTCAGAAACTGATATTCTTATGGCCTTGAAGTTTGTCCAGCAAATTTGCCAGAAAAGCAGATCAAGTAAGCGTGCTGCACGCAATGAAGGGCTGATCCCCATGATAGTTGACATGTTAAAGAGCAGCAGCCGTAAAGTTAGGTGTAAAGCTTTGGAAACCCTTCTAACTGTGGTGGAGGAAGATTCTGAAAATAAGGTAGTCCTAGATGTTTCTGGTTCTCTCTACATTTTCTTTGACATTACTGACATGGATGCTTCTAGGGCCTCTTCTTAAGTATTTCTCTTTGATTGTAGGAAATATTGGCCGATGGGGACACTGTACGCACAATAGTGAAGTTGTTGTCTCACGAACAGTCCAAAGAGAGGGAGGAAGCTGTCTCTTTGCTGTACGAGCTATCCAAATCTGAAGCCTTATGCGAAAAGATTGGTTCAGTTAATGGAGCGATTCTTATATTGGTTGGAATGACAAGCAGCAAATCAGATAACATTTTGACTGTTGAGAAGGCTGATAAAACACTGGAGAATCTGGAGAAGTGTGAGAACAATGTGCGACAGATGGCTGAAAATGGTAAACTGCAGCCTCTTCTGACACAAATTCTTGAAGGTACTTGCACTTTTTTTTATCTTTATACTTCTCTCAACGTGTTGCTAAAAGTAGGACAGCCAAACAGCCAACACACCTTGGCAAATTTCTTTCACATATACACATGGGGCACATGGCTTAAACAAGCATTTCATACTACATTTGTTTGAGATTAAAAAGAAAAAAACCATACTGATTTACATTCTGCTGATGTATTTGATCCAAGTTAATTCTTCCTACTTATGGGGCAAGTTTCCATTAGTTTTCCTAAAATACTTATATAGCTGTCCAGTCTGAGACTTCTTGGTCTAAACTCTTGTACACGTTAATCTGTCTCTCCCACCTCTGACTTATGTAGTTCAGGGGGTCTGTCTATTGAGGCGATAATTTTGAAATTCCCCATGGAGTGGTGGTATAAGTTTGAGCTGCACTTCTATTTTCATTGTTGTGTCTATTTTAAACCAAGAATTCCTGTTTTATCTTTCTCATATGAAATGCAATGTTTCTGGTTAATGTTTTGAGCATCAACTCTGTTGCCTTGATGGTATGATTGCAGGCCCTCCAGAAACAAAACTGTCCATGTCTAATTTCCTTGGTGAGCTAGTTTTGGACAATGATATAAAGGTCCTAGTGGCTAAAAGTGTGGGTTCATCCTTGATCAATATCATGAGAAGTGGTAATATGCAGTCAAGAGAAGCTGCTTTGAAAGCTCTAAATCAAATTTCATCTTGTGAGGCAAGTGCCAAGGTGCTGATAGAGGCAGGAATACTTCCATCTCTGGTCAAAGACCTCTTTACTGTTGGCACTAATCAGCTTCCTATGCGACTGAAAGAGGTTGCTGCAGCAATTCTTGCTAATGTTGTTATCTCAGACTATGACTTTGATTCCATCCTGGTTGGACCTGAGCACCAAACGCTAGTCTCAGAAGACATAATCCATAACCTACTACATCTCATTAGCAACACTGGCCCAGCAATCGAGTGCAAGCTTCTCCAGGTTCTTGTTGGACTCACTACCTCTCCCTCTACTGTTCTGAGTGTTGTTGCCGCCATTAAAAGCTCCGGTGCCATTATTAGTTTGGTGCAGTTTATTGAGGCTCCACAGAAGGAATTGCGTGTGGCTTCCATTAAACTTCTCCAGAACCTCTCCCCACATGTGGGTCAGGAACTAGCTGATGCCCTACGTGGCACAGTGGGCCAACTTGGCAGCATAATTAAAGTCATATCAGAAAATATTTCAATCACTGAAGAGCAAGCAGCAGCCATTGGCCTCTTAGCTGAACTTCCAGAGAGGGATCTGGGCCTTGCCCGACAGATGCTAGATGAAGGTGCCTTTCAGCTAGTGTTTTCCAGAGTAGTTAAGATCCGGCAGGGGGGAAGTAAGGGCGGCCGCTTTGTGACACCATTTCTAGAAGGCCTTGTACGTGTTCTAGCAAGGGTTACTCTTGTGTTGTCTAATGAGCAAGATGCAGTTGCACTGTGCCGTGAGCTTAATATTGCTGCACTTTTCATTGAACTTCTACAGGCCAATGGACTGGACAATGTACAGATGAGTTCTGCCACAGCATTGGAGAACTTATCACAAGAATCCAAAAATTTGACTAAATTTCCTGAGTTGCCAGCACCTGGTGTTTGTGCCTCAATTTTTCCATGTTTCAGCAAGCAACCTACCATAAGTGGATTGTGCCGGCTTCACCGCGGGATGTGCTCTCTTAAAGAAAGTTTTTGTCTCTTGGAAGGGCAGGCTGTGGAAAAATTGGTAGCTCTTCTTGACCACACAAATGAGAAGGTGGTTGAAGCAACACTTGCAGCACTCTCTACTTTGTTGGATGATGGGGTTGATATCGAACAAGGGGTTATTGTGTTGTGTGAGGCAGAGGGAGTCAGGCCTATTCTTGATGTGTTACTAGAGAAACGGACGGAGAATCTGAGGAGGAGAGCAGTCTGGGTAGTTGAGAGACTATTGCGGAGTGATGAGATAGCCTATGAAGTTTCTGGAGATCCAAATGTGAGCACCGCACTTGTTGATGCCTTCCAGCATGGTGACTATCGAACCCGGCAGATTGCCGAGCGTGCCCTGAAGCATGTTGACAGGTTACCAAACTTCTCTGGTGTCTTTCCAAATGTAGGATAGGCATCTTCCAGTGGTTTTATTGTTGTGGTTTGCAAAGCTGCAAATGGAGGGTATATATTGTTGTATACAGATTTTTTTATTTGTTTTGAAAGCTATTAATTTGTTTTCAAGGATGATGTGTCCAACTTGGGTTTCTGTTCATGAACTGCATTTTGTGTAGCATTGAGGGTATTAATTTCTTATTGGTTTTTGAGTAAACCTACTAGTATTGGTTTATTATGATTTGAAATCTCTATTCAAGTCCGTTGCAGAATCAGGTAATGCCATTGACCCCTTGAAATGAAGTTTTGATCTCCCAAAGTCATCAATGCATGTTTGATGCCTGAGTTGAAAACTCCTTTTAATTCTTGATTGATTACGAGCACTACATAACATAGCCATAAAAACAGACAATTCAGTTAGGGATAAAAAATAAAAATAAAAAGAACTGTTTTTCTAAAGCATGTTAGAAATTTTTATTAGCAGACTATTTTCATTTCAGGCCCACCATTTTTCGCAGAAGACACTTCAGTCTTTAAAATCTTGCTAGTTTAGAACTATCCATAGTACTAAGATTTAATACTTGCTATGAATTCCTGGCCAAAAAAAAAAAAAAAACAAAAACAAACTTGCTATGAATTGGATTGAACGCCAGGGGGTCCAACTCCGAATGCCTAACTGAAATCAAGCGTATTGCCAAAATGTTGAAACTCAATTTGAAAAATAAGAGCCACCACTACAAATCAACAACAGCAGGACACAAATTCAATATAACTACAGCAATGAGGTCGAACAAAGAAAGAGGTGAGAGTGTGAGACTTAAATTACAGAAACAATTTTATGCATTGTTGGTGAATAAATTACATCCAAGACTAAATGAGCGTACATATCTCTCTATTCAGGGTTTTTATTAAGAAACTCCATCCAAATCTACTCACCAGGATACAAATTGATTCTACCAAAAGAATTAAGGATCGATTTCTGGTATCAGGTGCGCCCAAAATGTTCTTGTGAGAGAGAGTTCATGTGTGTAATTTTCTGTTTCTGTGAGTTACAACATACAGAGGACTTTACAGTCTGCAACTTACAGATGTAGCACAGCCATCGATTTAGTCATGCACGAAGAAGCATCCAGTTCATGAGTAACGTGGTTCCTTGCAATATGACTCCATTTCATCCCCATATCAGACACATCGCATACAGTAAAAAAATCCAATACTTGACCAAATATTTTGAACATCTCAATGCCAAATATCAGGTTTCTGTCTGCCACAAAAGCAGCATTCCAGTCCATTGGAGCATCAGGATGTACTGCGACCTCGGTCCAGTTAAGATACATGAGATCTAGCTCCCATAATTTTCTAACAGCCTTGTTTCTCCGACCTATCTGACCATCCCCTTCACACCAGAAGACAGAAAGCATGAACAGGCGGCCATTACAAGATACCAGTTTTGGGTAATATTCATGAACTCGGGGTGGGAAAGGAATGGTTTGGATTCCAATCCAGAAATTCCTTTCAATGTCATATCCTGCCAGCTTGTCAGTTTCAGAATATACATAAAACATCCCATTACAAACAACCCCAGAACAAACAACCCCAAAATCTGCAGGCAACCTTTGAATTTCTGTCCATTTATTTGATACAGGATCATACATTTCTCCAGAATCCAAAGGCTCATCCCATGATCCAAGACCACCTACAGCAATGAGAACAAACCTTCTATAACCCTTCATGCCTGACTGATCATTTTTCTGTTTGATAAACTTGTATGACTTCCTATTGGACAACAATGAAGACTCATTTTCATCAACAGCATATCTGCATTGACGCCTCAGGGAAAGCCTGTGAGGATCTTCATAAACATCTGACACCCCACCAACCCGCGATCTGGGTATACGTCGATCTTGCCGATTTTGATAACTTTGAATGATTGAAATTTCTGAAGTGACCTCAGAGACTCCTAAAATAGGCATTGATCTTGCATACTTCATAGATGCAACTTTACGCCAAGATTTAGTTAAGGGACTAAACAGCATTACCCCTTTGTGCGTCTTAAATGAGCTCCTATCCACCCTCCCAAAGTTGTTCAGGCTAGAACAACCTCCAACAATATAAATATCATCCTGGATACTAGCAACGGAAAACATGAACCTTCCTTTTAGAATATCAGCAGCTATCCCATGCCACTGGTTTAGAGACACATCCAATGCATGAATCTCCCCAGAGCAATAACCATCTTTAACCGCACCAAATATAAACAACCATGGATTCTGATGTGAACCTTCTCGTCTCATCTGCAGGAATCGAGGAGTAGTAGTCAGGTGTCTCCATTTCTTGCACACAAGGCGTGCAGTCATGAGACTGGTTAGTGGGAGCCTCACCAAGCACATTTCCAATATGTCATCTGGAAGAAATACGTGCATTCTGCTATTTCTTATTGATTCTTCAAGCTCAAAATCCTTTCTGCTATGTTTCTTCCAAAATCTCTCCCTCACCCCATATGAGAAGCAATCCACTCCAGATTCCTCAGTGCCACATATCGGTCTGTATCCCTTGCCTTCTTCACTGGAACTCGATCTCCTCCTGTTACTTGGATCCCCAAAATCATCACCTGTATCAGCGCCTACTTTGCAACCCCCACCCCTACCATACAAAGTAAGACATCTCAAAGATATCCCCCTGACATCATCCTCTTCTCCTCCAGGTTTATGATTCTTCTTCCTCAGCCTTTGGCTAACACTTCTCATCAGACGCTTTGACACGCTCAAAGCCTCAAAATTTTGATGAAGAGATTCTTCGCCAGACAGTCTCTCAGAATACATTATGTTCTCTAGTCATTAGCAAGCAAAAGTATGCTGTCTTGCAAAATTCATGAACCCTGATAGAAGAGAAAGCATAAGCATAAAATATTGATGAAGAGTGCAAGCCCAAAGAGAAAATACTAATTTACATGTCTACATATATGTATGGCAACCCAAAAAATCTAGATAGAATACAAGCAGTGAAACTATATGCAACAAATTCAACATATTATCACGTCGTTAAATAAATAAATAAATATATATCTCATTAAATTAAAAAATACAAGGAACTAACATTATACATCTAAGCATTTCTCTTTTTGGTAAATGAAAATAAATTTGATTACTCAAACTTAAGTCCTCGGGACAAGAAACCTATCAGCCTCTAAACGCATTTCCAATCTCATTACCAAAGCTAGCAAATTTAAATCTTGGATTTTTCAATATTCAACACCAAATGACACAGATACTTACCCTAACACAAAAATAAATGACAAACACAAGTCAAACATTAAAATTAAGAATTGCTTTTGTCGTTTATTCCTCAGTTTTCTCGGAAACCAATCAGTGAGCAAAGAATTACCCAATTTGAATAAACCAATGGTACAATAACAGACCTAATCAAAATCACCAACAGAAAAATAAACAAACAAAATGAAATCGTTGAGAATTAAATGGTCCGATAAAAATTAAATCCAAATGCAATTTTCCAAATAAAAAAAGGAAAACATTTCGTCCATTTGGCTGCCGATAGTTAAGCAAATAATAGAATAAAAGCAAAAAGTTGCAATAACTCACTGGAATCAACATCCTAATGAGATTTACTGCTGCAGTATCCGCATCAACATTTTCAGACAGAAAAGAAAAAAAAGAAAGAAAAGAGTGTTGTGTTGTGTTGTGTTTGGCTGCCGAGAAATTAAGAGCGAACGAAATAGAAGCGAAGATGTAATATGGAAATGGGCACGTTCGATTGATTTGGAAAAAATTGAAAAGCGAAAAGAAAAGAAAGAGAAAAAGCAAACTTACATATGCATTGAACCGTTGGCCAAAGCACTGAGCGATCTGAGAGATAATCGGAGATAATAACTGGAGCTAAAGAAAGAAAGAAAGCAAAAGCTCAATCTGAGATTGATTCTTCTGAGATGAGACTGAATATTGGAATTTATTTTTAATGAAAAGAGCTCGCTCGTAAAAATAAAATGTTCATTTTTATTTTTATTTTATTCGTAATGAGAATTTATTTTATTAAAGAACATTTATTTAGAGAGGTTGGTCGGGGTCTTGGTGTGGAATTAGTAAAAGCGACACGGCGCCTCGAATCATCACTCATTAGTAGGAGGCTCACTTTCTTATTTCTTTCTGTTTTGCAATAAAATGATGCGGGCCCTCCATACTCCTCTCAGTCGTCAGGGCTGTCCATCGATCGGTTCGGATCGATATTGAGGCTTACCAAACCAAAACAAAAAAATTCAGTATTTTTAAATTTTGGTATTTTTCAGTTTCGATATTTTTTGGTTTAATAATTTTTGGTAAATTTCAGTTTTCGGTTCGATTTCAGTAATTTTGGTATCGGATATTTTCGATTTATTTCGGTATATCTTCGGTTCATTTTCGGTATATCCTCGGTTCATTTTTAGTTTAATTATAATAATACTAATTATTATATACCAATATAAATTAAAATTTAATCAAATATGATGTATAAAATATAATGTTTGATGAATATATATTTGCATGAGTAGTATTGGTAGTTTGTGTAGTACTAGTATTTTACCCTAGTAATAATATATACTAATATAATTAGTTTAATATTATGTATTAGTATATATCCTATTAATTTAGTATGTATATATACTGATAAATATGAGTGTATATATATATACATATATATATGCATTACTTACCTAAAGATGAGATTTTTATTTTCCTAAAAATAATAATATTTACTTTATTAGAGAATTACTCTATATCTTAACTCACACTTTTGAAAATATTAATATGATAACATTATACAATTATATTTTTTTATAGTTGTTTAAGATATTAGTAGTTTAATATTTATTGTACCACTAACATAATAGTATTATATAAGCATATATAACTAAATTTCGGTAATTGTTTCAGTTTTTTTCGGTATATATTTTAGTTTTTTCGATAATAATCGATTTGGTTTCTCTCGGTAATAATTTTCGATAATCAGTCGATTTACCAACTTTTTTCAGTTTTTACCAAAACCAAACCAACTTTTTTCAGATATTTTCAATTTCCGATTTTCGAATTGTGAAAATCGGTATACCGAACCAAAAAAATTTGGTCCGTAGTCGGTCGGTTTGGTAAAAACCAAACCAAAGGGCAACCCTAGTCGTCATCAGTCATCACCGGTTATTGTGCCAGCCTCTTGATAGAGGTTATACTATAAGCTAGGTTAATTAGTCTTAATTGTGATTAGTTAAGTCTGTTCCTAGTTGATTAGCTGAGCTGTTGGTTGGTTTGCTAGCTTTGTGTAACAGTAAGGGTATCCTTGTCATTGTACATGTGCATATAAGATGTGCACCTACCTTTGTATGAACATACAGTGAAAAAATATACATCAAACACTTTTTCTTTCTTTCTCTGTGTTCTCTCTATTTCTCTGTTATCATCTTCAACCTCACAGTTCTATTATCACTTCTTTCATACCAACCGTCGGATATTGAGTCATACGGATCTCTATGTGGGCTCACGCTCTTCTAATCCGCGCCTCTCATTGGCCAAAGTACATTTTTGGTATAAATTTAATTTAGACACATAACTATATATGATATTTCAACGGGGTCCACGAACTTTCAAATATTTCAAATATATACCTAATTTATTATGTAAATTGAAAAATGAAATTCCGTCTATCAATTTATTGAGAGATCAGTTAAATGTCAGCTTGGTTTTTGCTAACGAGGATTAATTAGCGACGTGTCACCAACTCAGCATACATTTCCCGCCAAATGAGCAACACATGTCCACTTGACACGAGCTCACACATCTATCACCTCTTTCCTGCTCGTTGAACACTCTCCTGATCATTTAGTCTCTAAAAAACATCACGTTTTTGTCCCAAATTCGAATATAAATTCCTCACTTGTATTTAACGAGCGAGAAAGAGATGATGAGTTTGTGGACCCGTGTCAAGGGTTAGGTGGACCCGTGTCGCTCATTTGGCGGGAAATGAGCGACACGGGTCCACCTAACCCCTGACACGAGCCCACAAACTCTCTCTCTCTCTCTCTATTATTATTATTATTATTAAATTGTGGGCCTGTGTCACTCATTTGACGGGAAATGTTTGCTGCGATAGCGCCACATCGCCAAATAATCCCGGTCAGCAAAAGCCAAGCTGTCATTTAACTGATATCTCAACGAATCAATGGACATAAATTCATTTTTCAATTTAGATAATAGATCGGGTGTATATTTGAAATATTTTAAAGTTCATGGACCCCGTTGAAATAGCTTATATAGTTATGTGTCTAAATTGAATTTATGCTTACATTTTTTGTCATTGTACTTTAACGAAGTTTCCACTTTAGTCTCCGTTTTTTTTAATTTTGACAATTTCAATCTCATATTTTCATTATATTTGCAATTTGATCCATACTGTTAACTCAAGTTATTTTTTAGACGAAAATATGACATGACAATTGATATGAATGGATTTTAGACATTTTATGATTAATGTGGTCTAAATAAATAATTTAAAAGGTTAAATAAAATATAATTACGAAAGAAAGAAAAAAACTTAAATAATTAAGAAAAAAAGACATGTGTCCAAATGTGATTGGGCAATGTTACTTAGTTAAATGAGTTTCACTCATAGGTTATTTAAAATGTCCAAAATATCTATGCTATGTCATATTTCTATCAACAATTTAACCTAATTAATGATTTGGACTCAATTGCAAACGTAATGAAAGTACGAAAACTAAAATTTCCAAAATGAAAGAACGAGATCAAAGTGGAAACTTCGTTAAAGTACAGGGACCAAAAATGCATTTTGGCCTTTTTTTTTAATCAAAGTGCCTTTCATTTCTTAAGGAGAGTGTCCCCAACTTGGATTTTAATGAATTTTAAAAGTCTAACAAAATCTAGGTGTCCTCAATTAAGATTTTAATGGATTTCATAGAAATTTAGGTATCTCCAACTTAGATTTTAATAGATTCCTTAGAAATCCAGGTATCTTAAAAAACTCATGGATTTTAGTAAGTGATGGATTTTGGTGGATTTGGATGGATTTTGTTCAAATAACAAAGGTCATGACAATTTCAGCCCCTTCAGCTTGGATTTTGATGAATTATATGAATTTTTCTCTTTTTGTTACGTATTATTTATACTAGCTTCTTGGCACGCGTTCCGCAAGTGTCAATTGACATGTTTACTGTGATTTTTTTTTTTTTTTTTTTTTTTTGTATTTTGTATTCATAGTTTTATAACTTCTTACCACTCTCTCAACGTTTTAATTTGGTGTGGTGTATTTTTTTATTTTAATAGTTGAATTTTACAGTTATACCCTCATTTTATTAGGTTGTGTTTATGTGACTATTTTGTTGAATAAATGGTATTTTAGACAATTCTATTTTTGGTGGAGCTTGTATGTGAGATCTGGAAATTTATTTTGGAATTTATTTTTTCTTATTTTCTAAAATTTTTATAGAATTTATTTGTTAGAAAATCTAATTTTTCCACCTTGAGCTTTAATTGTTTGACCAACTTTGACTAGGGTTTTGACCCAAGTTAGAGCTTTAAAAGAGTAGTACTTTTACTCACAAACCCAACGGTGCAAGTCTCGTATTATTCCGAGTCCGAGAGATTATTTTATGAATTTCTCAAATTTTCTTTTTCTTTAAAGCATTTTATCTTAGTTTGTAGAGCTTGAAATTTCTGAAATTTTTCTAAAGGCTAAATTGGTAATTTGACCTCATAGTTAATTAGTACTAGTCGATACGAGTCCGTAGTATTTTTCGGGGTATTTTTCTGAGTCCCGAGCTATTTTTAATTAATTTTTGAAGTTGAGGAAAATAGAAAAAAGAAAATAAAATAGGAAATCACCAGATCGCGCCACGTGGCACGATCTGGAGCGTCCATCGCTGCATGGCAGTAAGATCTGATGGCCGCATGTGCAGCCAAGTGTCACTTCGTCATTGGCCTAAATAGTGACGATTGACTTGAGTCAACCCGGTCAATTCGGATGAGTCAACCGAGTTGACTCACTCTCTCTCTCTCTCTCTATAAATAGTAGCGCACCTCCCAGCTAATCTCTCACCAATTCAGCCGCACGCTTCCCAAGAGAGAGCTTCTCTCTCCTCTCTTCTTTTTTCTTTCTCTTCTTCAATCTTGTTTTGAGTTTATTTTGAGTTCTGGAGCTCCGATCGACGATCCGATTTCGCCTACGCGATCGTGGCGACGAGTTCTTCGATTCTAGTAGAGTGAAGGCTATGTTTTGGTGAAGTTTAAAAAAAATCATTTATGAGCTCCATAAATAATTTCTTGATTCCTGTCGAACTTCTGCTAAAATTTTGTTAAATTAATCTCTTGTTCATTAGGCTCTTTTAATCTTGTTACTTAGCAAGTCTAGTAGTACCGAGACTCTGCCCGTGGGAAGTCTTCAATAGGTATACCCTCAACCCAGCTTATTTAATCTGCAGTTATTTAAGTTGTGGTTATAGACGGAACGCCGTTTAACTGTTGTTATCAAATGAACTTAATAAATATTGAGGCCATATCAGTGGTAACCAAATAACGTGATGACTAAGGTCAGTCCATGAGCATACATGCGTTGGGTACTGAGCCAGAACTCCCTCAGTTTCCCCATGCACTGACCTGGTCACGTTGTAGGTTCATATCTGATCAACCTTCTCGACAATAAATTAAAATAGATATAGAAATCACACGGTCTGACATGACTGTTTGCCTCAGGGTGCAAGGTCATGTCGAATTAAGAATTCAGAGAAGCCTAGCAGTTACGCTAGTGCCAAACCTCTGAATTATATCTGGTCTTAATAGACAAGGTCATCGATTTACGTGAAAAACCGTTTTTAACACCAGTTGTTGTTAAACTAGAAACTCCAGTTACCTAAAAGAGATCGTTGCAACGTGGCAAATTGTGATTTGTACTCGAGGACAGGCAAAAACTTTGGACGCTAGGTAGGGGGACAACACACTCTGACTAGTGGATTTCCTGCATGTATTATATAATAAATACTGTGTGATAAAGATGCATGTTTTTGATTGGCATATCTGCTTGGTTTTATGATGATGAGAATGATGACTGTTATGCATATTCTCGTGAGATTGTTATTGTGTTTGACTTGGGAGTGAAAGGTCCCTTACGGTAGACCCTGGGTTTTGATCCCCAAAACCTCATGAGGGGTTGTACGGACGGACTGGTCGATTATCCTTCTTGGGTACGTGAACCTAATTTTTTTTTTCTCTTTATCATAAATTGTATGCATCATAGTAATATGGGATCCAAACAATGCAATATTTGCAAAATTGATGGAAAACTTAATGAAGGAAATGCATTACAATATGCCACAAATGTTAGGGTGGATATTAAAACCTTTTGAACTACTAGTACCAAAATGAAAATTGACGTACACTCCTATACTTTGAGTTTCGAGAGTGGGAAATATAAATAATCAAAATTTTATGTGAGGTTTCTTTAAAGCTTCAAGATGTTGACTGGATCAATGGTCTCGCAGTTTAGCCCAAACGCAAACCCAACCGACCATTTAATCAATGAAAAAAAAAATTAATTGATCGTTCACTTTTTTTTTTGTGTGCTTAATTTCACTTTTGGTTTGTGTAGTTTGAGTTAGGTCTTACTTTGGTCCCTTTAGTTTCAATTGTTATGATTTTGATCATGTAGTTTACAAATCATTGCAATTCAAGAACATGTTAACATTTTTGTCAATTAATTCGTTAAATTAGTCATTAAATCACTAACGGTATGTAAAATACATGATCCAAATTGAAATGATTTGTAAAGTATATGACGAAAAGCATAATAAATTTGACGATTTGACTAAGATGACTAAGATGTCCTTGAATTGATACAATTTATAAAATACAGGATCAAAATCATAGCAATTGAAACTACATGGACCAAAGTGAAACTTAACTCAAATTACAAATAACAAAAGTGAACTTTGGCCTTTTTTTTTTGCCCAATGAAAATACATCTACCATAAACCTATATATATAATCATCCCTCCCTTGTAAACAAAAGAAAACCACTCCCCATCCCTTGCGGCACTACGTTTCAAGTATGTTAATCCTCATTTTTTTTTGTCATTTATATGTTTTAATTTCTATTTACACCATATTTTGGTCTTGGGCTGAGATCACGGCTTGACCCAAGTTTTGTATAAGTTGAAACCCAACAACCTAGGGCCAAGTTAGGAAGAGTGCAAATTCCAGAAGTTTCCTGGTCAGGTGTGTAAAACCTCAAATCTTACTAATTTTGGTTTAGGTGGTATTTCTAAATTGATTTTAGTTTAGAACTAATGTTTTCATTTTTCTTTGCAACCACAAACAGGAATTTGTTCCACATGTTTAGTGACAGGACTGCTCCCGGATTCCACCCTGAAAATCGAAAAGGTTCTGTGGGAATCCAAAATCAAGGAAAATTCTGCTGAAAATACCCCAAACCTCGGGCCCATAAAAATATGGAACATCAAACTTTTAAACATGTTTTCTCTTTCTTTTGAGCCATGCACAACAACATAAGTAAATACAGTTTTTCCAAAAACATTTAAACATTTAAACATTTAAATACAGTATAAAAATAGTTAATAAAATCTTTGGCCGGTCCCACTGCCTCGACTAGCCTATTGATGGATTGCTCAAAACTCTGTGCCGTCTTATCGACACCTTCTGCAACCCAATGGTGTGTTTAAATGTTTTTGAAAAAACTGTATTTACTTATGTTGTTGTGCATGGCTCAAAAAAAAGAGAAAACAGGTTTAAAAGTTTGATGTTCAGTATTTTTATGGGTCCGAGGTTCGAGGCGTTACACTTAGATTAATGAAAAGTTACTTTCTTTTATGCACTTATTACAAATATAATTATGTGCTATGCTTACTTTGGATTTCCATATTTGATTAAATGATTATGCATGCACAATTTGTCTTGTGAAAACAATTAAATTGCTTAAGTGTTTTATTAAGCCTACTCGGATCATATATGCATTGTTCTAGAGCATATGTGTGATTTTACACTTGAATTAGGTTTAGAATGTCAAGAGTTGATCAAAGGAATACCAAAGGACCAACAATTTTGACTTAGAAACCCTAGCATTGATCGGCCTACACAACTAAGGCTAAAACCCTAGGTTACTTGTTTAATTATAAAATAGGATGAACCCTAGATAAGATGTAATGATGTTCATGGTTTAAGAGAGGTTGAGTGTATTCTAGCCAAACTAAAAGAGAAAATCTAATGATGGTTTTTAATTAAGTGGATTAAAACAAGGAAAGACCTTGGATTGGTTAATGGGTTGTTAAGCCTAGTCCAATAGGTTAATTATTCACTTAAATATGCCTTAAGAGATTGGCCAGTCAACCAAATCCCTCTTGGAAAACACAAAAACCTGACAACCAGCCTTATACCCTTTCTTACGCCAAAAACAAACACATGAAAAGGTAGACTCTTCAGTTTTCCCTCAAACGGCTACAACCCTTTCTCTATAAACCAACCTCCATTCAGACAACCATTCCCACAATTAATTTAGACTTCAAAGAGAGAGAGAGAGAGAGAGAGAGAGAGAGAGAGAGAGAGAGAGAGAGAGAGAGAGAGACTTGGAGGATTCAAGAAGAAATAAGAATTCAAGAAAAGAGGAAGGGGAGTGCATCCAACATTGCCTTTGAAGGAATTCATGGTAAGATAACCTCCAAACAAGTTTTTTAAGTTCTTCAATATTAGTTCTTAGGATTAGAATGATGGTTGGATGGCTAGGTTAAGTTGCATTTCGAAAGTCCATAGGTTTTCATGTTTTAAATTAATTCTTGTTTGTCTAGATTTCAAGTTTTTGACTTCACTGCCTTGTTTTCGAAAACTGTGTTGTTCTAGGAGGAATTTGATCATACTGTTTTAGGACATAAAACTAAACTCCATACCTTTTCTTTGAGTAAAAAATCACTTGAATCCAACCTGTTTATGGATTTATAATGATTTTTGCAAGTTACACAAAAATTTGCAATTTTCTACATGTTTCTTATTGAAAAAGTATTAGGTTTTTATGCATTAATTTTGATACACTTTAAATTTTGATTTGAAATTGTAACAGTAGCTTTTAAATGTGATTTCAAACCTTTTCCAATTGGTCTCACTCAATTTGGTTCAGTATACACAAAAATGAGATTTTTACCATATGAACAGTGTTTATGCAGAAAATTTAGTTTCTGGTGTGAAATTTGGCTCTTCGAAAATCTCACTTGCACAACTCCAAATGCTTTGAAAATTTTTGGGCATGAGTGTTAGCATATCTACTAGTTTTTTTTTGTGAAAATCTTGTTCAAATAAGTTTTTTACGATTTTATAAAATTCATGGAGCAGGTGCTGCTCTTTTGACATTTTTAAGATTTCAATGAAGTGTCAAACTGCTATTTTTCATTTTGAAACCTTTTGACCTAAACTCTTGGTTGAGAAGTCACAAATCACCCCTAAAAATTGTCTAGGAACAAGAGGGATTCCAATTACCCTTGGATCAAATTTTGGGTAGTCAAACCCCTTGTTTTTTTAACTAAAGCCTTGAAATTGAGTTCTGCAGCATGTCTATCTTTCTGTCATAACTTTTGTAATGCCTTTAAACCTTCATTTGTTCTTCAATACATGGTTTAAGACTTGTGAGAAGTCAGACCTTGACTGTTTTTTATTTTGAAATCTCGGATGCAACTTAACTTGTCCATTAAGCTTTTGAAACCTAGAAAATCCTAATTTTGTGGAGAGAATGCCATTTCTGATTTGGTTGTTTTAAACTAGGAAAATAACTTGTTGGGAAAATAGAAAGGACAAGGACTACACTTGAGGTAGGGAGAGCTAGTCCACTTAAAACCATGTCTTTTCTTTGTACATATATATATGTATTTGTGCTTGTGTTTGATTCACCAGTGCTATGAATTCTATGTACTAAATATGTTGTGAATGCTTTGTTCATATTATCAACTGCTTTACACTTGGATAACCAAATTGTTAAAACAGGAAAACTCAACACTACCTAGTTTATTCTTGCTGGTGAAAAATCTCAGAGAACAGAGGCAATAAGTTGACTATGCAAATGAAAACTGGGTTTACAATTAGTTTATAGCTACAAAACAAAACAACCAAGATTCCTGCTCTATGTTTTACAAAAATATGTGAATACACAGCTTCTTCAACTCAATTTCTTAAAACATTCTTGATTCTTGAACGTCAGCCGTTGCAAAGAGCTTGGATGGGGATTTCCTTGGGAACAAAAGGGAAATGCATATGGTGTCAGTACAGGTCCAAGGACTCTAGCACACGACGAGCTTGGATGTGAAGTGCGGTTAGTCTCTTCTCCGGATCAAGAGTTGAACCAAATTGACTGGCTGCCCATATCAAGGAAGCAGATTTCTCACCCAAAAGCCGCCTTATGTCTTCATGTACAGTTGCCAAGGGAGGCCTTTCCCTCCCATTTACATGTCCAATGAGTAGCAGCAAGAACTCTCCACATTTCAACCTAATCAGAAGCAACAGATGTTGGTCTTCGGCTTGCATATAATTAGCAGAGGACCAAACCCAGGCAAAGCAATATCCATAAATCCTAACAGGCTAACTCTTAAACTCATTTCTAGCAGATGGCCTCAATCATTACTCATTAGACAAACAAGGAAATGACCAAGAGGAAATAAACTCAACAAAGCCTAGAATGAACGACGAATTTTATCAAAACTCATCCGATGCACAACCCCATAAATGGCATTAAAGATGAAGGGGTTACGAATAGGAAGAGCCAAGGAGCACACACAAAAATCATGTGGCTACCATAAAGCTATTGTTGCAAAAACTTTCACATTTACCCCAAGCACATATCAAGAAAACTTTCATTTCTCACCCTCCGAAAATGGTAAGCAGACAAAGCTTCAAATCATAACTCAGGACAGTGAACATATCATCTCAACATCATAATGCTAGACATTGTGCAATGGAGGTTACACAAGAAAACAATCAATCTGCATAAAATGGATAAGAACCTGAGGTTTTCATCAACTTGCTTGTCTCTTATGAGTTCCGCAACTTCCTCAATACCATTCAATGCCTCAAAATCCTAAACATTACACAAAAACACTGAAAGTGTATAAGAGTAAACGACCCATCATCACCATTCAGAAACCAAATATAATTAAATTGAACATACCATTTGATTGGCTGATGAATCCAACATAATGGCGATCAATGCATCCAAGCACGCACCTTGCTCAACCACTCCTCGAGTTGGTAGTATATTCATCAACACCTACACAAACCCAAATACAAAAACTGCTTCATTTCTGAAATTCAAGACCAACATAATTTTAATTATGTATTTATTAATTGGGTTTTTTTATCTAACTTCTTCAGCTAAATGGGTAATACCTGAATAGCCTTGTGCTGATGAGCCAAAACGGCACATTCTCTATCAAGGAGACAACAACCTTCCAAAACTCGAAGCGCAAGCGATACCTCACCGTCCCTTGAAGGACTCGTTATTTTCAGAGGCTCGTTGCCAAAGATGTGATCCAAATTTCGCACAACCTCATCACCCGCCTCTTTCAGTGAGTGTTGAAACAGAGCCGGCACCACTGTCACAAAAAAAAAAAAATTCAATTTCAATAATTAGAAAATAAAAATTAGGGATTTAGAGTGACCTTGAAGGTCGGGGATGGATTGGGTCTGAGAGAAGAGGTTAATGGTGGTGTCGGACTCAGCGACAGATCGGAGGAACTTAAGGAGAGAGCGGAGGCCACGGCCTCGGAGGAAAGAGAACTCGGCGCGCACGTCTCTTAGGCCGGTCCGGAGCGCAAGGGTAACCTCGCGGTACACTCGCTGCCGGGTCAACGAGTTTCCCAGGTTGCTGACAGCAGTCGGTGGTGGTTGCGATTCTGATTCTGGCGAGGCCTTTGATGGTATGCCCTCGATCCATTGGGGCTTCTTCAAGTACATCGCTCAGTCTCACTCTCACTCACGAATGAGAAATTCTGAATTCTTCTCTCTTCTTCTTCAGAAAGCTTCTGAGAATGGTTATGGGTTGTTTTAAACACAGTAAATGGCCTAAAATATACCCAAACCCTTGCAAGCTGAAATCTATAGGCTATTCTTTAAGTCTATTCATCATCAATTCATCACATATTCAGTTATTCACAATGTAGAAAACAAACTCCAATCCTACATCACATACTCAGATATTCACAATGAATAAAAACTGCAATAAAGTGATATTAGTTAGGATCACCAGCTAGACTTACAAGTTACAACCATTACACTTAAAGAAAATAACAAAATATCCTAACTAATATCAAACTAAAGAAAATAACCATTACACTATCACTATCGGTCTATCACACTATCAATACCAGTTTGTTCACTAGACTGAAATATACATAACCTAAGCACAAAGGTCCAAATGTACAACCAATTTAACCAAATGGAAAATGACAAAATGTAAACCCTAACAGCAAGCAAATAGGTGCAGCAACAAGCAAACTTCAACATTTATCAAAATCATCAAATAGGTGCAGCAACAGCAAGAAAACTTCAGCAGCAGCCACTTTCTTCCTATCTGGTATCCTAAACTTGGGAAACAAGTCAGCAATCATCTCCTTAAATGCAACTCCCTCAACCACCCTAAAAGGCATTTCATCCCTAATCACAAACCTAACAACCTTTTCTTCATGCCTTTTTTGATTGAATGTATGGGGAACCAATGGAGCTCCCATACTGTCCTGAGCAATTGTGGATTGTCCTTTACCTAACTGATTACCCTCGTAAGCAGGACACTTTGTACACCTTCCCTCTATGTGATTCCTAATACCAGTTGTCCCATTATGCTTAAGATGGGCAGGCATTTCATGTTTGAAAGTGTTGCAAACAGCCCAAGGATACATGACCCCTTTTGCATTTTTCTTAAACACCTTGGTGCAAAATGTCCACACATCAGACTGCTGCCTACCCTTTTTAGCAACCTGTGGTTCAGACTCAGCTTGTTCATCTTGCCCAGGTTGGGTTTCAGGTGGATTACTTTCAGGTTGGGGTGGAGGAGGAGGTGTTTGGGGTGTTTGGGGTGGGACTGAGGTTATATTAGGAGCATTAAGACTAAAAGAGGCAACTAGTGTGTTTGACTGGCTAGACTCCATCCTATAATCATATGTTCAAAGTTGATAACTTAATACTAACTAGGCAGCAAACAAGCATTCAAAGTTATCATATGTATTTTTAAGCAAACAAGCAAATAAGCATTATCATATGTACTAGAATTATCAAGAAAACAAGCATTCATCCTAGAATCATATGTATTTTAAATGAATCACAGTAAATTGTAAAATACAATGTACTATCATTCATTTAAAATACTAACTACTAGTACTAAGTTTGATAATGCCATTCATTAAGTTTGATAATTCATTTAGCATTCAGCCATTCATTTAGTATATCTGTATATGTATAACAGTATATGCATAATTGTATACTAAGTTTCCTAGAATCATTTAGCATTCAGCATTCAGCCATTCATTAAGTTTGTAATGCATCTGCCAATTCTATTTAGTATATGTATATCAGTACTAAACTACTAACTATACATATACATAAAAACAGCAATCAATTGATTCAATTCAGCCAATTCTATTCAGCCATTCATTAAGCCATGCGATCAATTAATACATATACATACAGCAACAGAAAGCAAGCAATCAATATCTACATATACATACATGTTAACTGAAATGAAATTAATTGAATTTCATACCTGGTTCAGCAAGCAAACAGCAAGATAGCAACAGAAAGCAAGCAAACAACCCACAGTTAAATTAACCTGCAATACAAGCAATGAAGGATACACATGTTAAAATTTAAATTGAGAAACACATTTAGAATTATAATCTGCACATTAAAAAGAATTGAAGTCGAATTGAATCCAAAACCCCAATTTTTGAAAACCCAGAAAGCCCTTAAGTTTGAAACCCCTAAAATGTGACCTTTCAATTCATTGACCAACAGACCCATCTGCCATGAATTTAATTGATTTAAAAGCATAAAACCCCCAATCCGAGAACCCCAAAACCCCAAATTTTAAAAAACCCTAAACTCCCCAAATTTGAAAACCCAGTAATTTGAAACCCTAACTGCTCAATCCAACCGATTGGGTTTAGGGGTTTCTTACCTCTGGTGGTGGTGGCGCCGGGTTGTGGTGGTCTGAGATGGACAGAGAGAGAAGAGACAGCGGGAGATCGAAGAGAGAGAGGGAGATCGAAGATGAGAGGGACGTGGTGGTGGTGGCGTCTGGTTATGGACTTGTGGTGGTCAGAGAGAAGAGAGAGCTGAGAGCACAGCTTCGATGGAGAAGAGAGAGAAGAGGCAGTGTGAACGAAATGAGAGTGTACGGATTAACGTCATTGTGCTCTCAGATTTCTAATTTGAAAAAATAAAGACCATGACTTTGTCAATTTAGCCAATTTAAGTTGTTACTGGCAATAAGGGTGGGTACGGTACGGTTACTGTACCGAAATACCCATACCGAATTCCGATCGATATGGGTCGGTAACCAATCACTTCGGCATCGGTCGGAAAGTGGCGGTATCGGTCGAAGAGCGGCGGTCCGACAACAACGCCAAATAAAAAAAAAAATCACAGAGAAAGGGGAGAGATAAGACAGAGAGAGGGAGGGGGTGCGACAGAGGCCATGCCGTGTATACAGGGGGTGGTGGTGGTGATGCTGAATACTAATTGATCAAACACACCCCAAAATGATCAATCCAAGCTGTGTATACAGAGGCCATGCCGATTGGTTTTTTGTATTGAAGCGCTGATGATCGGCGGAAGGAGCTTGGGCTGCTGAAATTGGTCACAGCAATGGGGTGGGTGCCAAGGCTGATGAGCACACGTGGGAGCGTGTCGATCTGGGTTCGTAAAGACTGTGCGACCTCGACTTGTCAATGGTGGTGCAAGGCTGACTTCGAGCTTTAAGCTAGCTGTTTGCAGAAATCAAATTTAAAAGGTGGCTGGGCAGCAACTTGTTTTGATATTTGATTGAGAAAACCCAACTAACATTTGGTTGCACGGACTGATGGTTGGAGATGATGAATTGATTGTGGTGGACTTGGTGGTTAGGGCTGTGGTTGCACACAGAAAGAAAAAGAAGGGGAAAAGAAGAGAAGAGAAAAGAGGAAAAGAAAAGAAGAGACACGGTGGGAGGAGAGAGAAGAAGAAAAAGAAAAGAAAGAAAGAAGAAAGGGCGGCACGTGGGTTAGGGGGAAAGGAAAAGAAAAAATAATAAAAATAAAGTTTTATTTTGTATTTGAATAAATAAGGTATTTTGGAGTTTTGTTTAGGGTTTGGATTTTGGGGTTTCAAATTTCAATTGGGGTTTGGACTTTAGGGTTTAAAGTTTTATATTTTTATTACATATGTTTTTTATAATTTATAGTATATAGTCAATAACTTAATAGTTTACATGTTTTTTAATTTATATCATTTTCTAAACCTTAGGGTATATGGTGTAGGTCATATACGCTAAATGGCTAATATCATATACTAATAATAATAATATATTATACCATATTATACATTTATAATTGTGGTAATTACATAAATCATAAATAGTCCATAATTCCATAGTTCATAACTTAATAGTTTACATGTTTTTTAATTTGGATCATCTTCTAAACCTTAGGGTATATGGTATAGGTTATATACCTAATAAGGTCGTTAGGCCAAATGGCTAATACCATATACTAATAATAATATATTATACCATATTATACATTTATGATTGAGGTAATTACATAAATCATAAATAGTCTATAACTTCATAGTTCATATTGATATTAATATATTATATCATATTATACAATATATTAAATTACTAATATTATATCATATTGATATAAATTATAGAAAATTAGAAATGTATTATATAAAATTATAAATTATATGGAAAGGTAATACCAAGGAGTGAAATTTCGCCGAAATTTTCGTTTTTTAGGGGTCCCGAAATTTTATACCATACCCGTTAATTTTCGTTAACTTTTCGGCGAAATTTCGATAAAATTTCGGCCGAAATTTTGAAGTAGCCTGATGTTCATTTTTGTAAACTGTCATCGAAATTTCGCCTAAATTTCGCGGAAATTTGGCAAAATTTCATTGAAATTTGGCGACTATACACTCAGATCTGCATTTGCCCAGCCCCATTTCCTTCCATTTTCATCTCTCAGATCTCTCTCTATCTCTCTTCTCTGTCATCTTTCTCTCTCTATCTTTTCCCCCTGCAACAGAACCGGCGCGCACCCAGTTGCCTCCGGCCTCCGGCGTGACCCCCTGCCTCCTCCCCGATCGTGGCCTCCGGCATGACCCCCTGCATCCTCCCCCATCGTGACCCCTTTGCCCTGCAAGCTAGGTTGCAAGTCTGCAACCAAATAGTCTGCAACCAAGTCTGCAAGTCTGCAAGTCATATGACTTTTTTAACTTTGCATATTAGATATTTGTGGTTCACAGCCACTTCACAGTTCACGCATCTAAAAGACTAAAATCTAATATATTCTTAAAAACAAAATATCTAATATGACTTTTTTAACTTAGCATATTGGATATTTGCCAAATATAAAAAAAAAAATCATTTCTTCTGAAAATTGAATTTTTTATTTTTTTTTATCTAGCTAGAATTATGCCCGACTTGATTTATTTTTTGTTTTTTTTTCACACATTTTAAATTTTTAATTATGTTTTAGAAAGTGTAAGCCTTTTAACAATTTAACATAAACGCTTTAATAATCCACACAACTGTTGGTATCAATATCCATTTGACTTGATGTTGGTACAATGGTATATGCCTTTTACAAATGTACACAACTCACAACTGTACAATCATGTTCATAATTTTAAAAATAATTTTAAAAATATAAAAGTTCTACTTACTGCTTTACTGGTACTCCACCGAAAACACAAACAACATGCACCACTTAAATGAGATCTCGAGTGTCAGTCAATCTAAAAACACACTTTTAATTGTTTGATTGTTTCTACTTTTTTTTTTGTCAAGAATTGTTTATACAATTATACTTATTAATTATATACCTCTTTATATTCTATTCTGATGTCAGTAACTCAGTACTCAGTTATATATGGCTATATATATAATATATGTGTAACAAACTAACGATTACCAATGATACATAATATACTCATATACATCATACATGCAGTGAGTATATGAATCAAAATTAAGTGTATGAGTGTATCCATGTTATAAATTATAATATTTTGGTATCGGCTTTTATTTTGCATATAAAACTTTGGAGACTGAGTGGTACTGCTATTATGGCCCATCTGAGGTGTTATTTATATAATTATTAATTAGTGACTTATTTTTTTAACAATATTTACTTCCAGCGCGCATTATATTCATCTTATATCACATGAAACTTACTATATAATTTGATTTCTTCAATGTTTTTTATCAATATAGTAAATAATATGTTAAATAAGAATACAGTCAAGTTTCATTCAAAATTTCCGTATTTTGATAGTAATTTCCGTCGTTTTTGTCTAATTTTGTCGAAATCGAAATTTTAATCGAAATTTCCGCGAAAATTTCCGTCGAAATTTCCATCGAAAATTTCCTCGAAACCGAAATTTTACTCCTTGGGTAATACTAAGTATTTTATATTTAGGGTATACTAGTATAGTATAGAAATGTATAAAAATGAATTATTTTAATTATACTTTTTCAATATACGGTCGGTATCAGTATACCGTCGGTACCGGATTTTGTAAACCAATACCGTTACCGAATTCATCGGTATTTTCGGTATTGGTATAAAATCGGTACGGTATCGGTATTTTTCTGTATTTCGGTATTTTTACCCAACCCTAACTGACGACTTACATAATTTTCATTTAAAACTCCATTTGCATAGAACCACATGCTAATAACGTGAATTTCTTCTTTAAGGTAAAATGGTCTTTTCGCTTCCATTTAGGCCTGACCATTTTCTCTCCTGAAACTTTTTCCTTTCTCACCCATAAATCACAGTACAATCTTCTCCATAAGTGCATCATCAAAATTGAAGGAGATTTTCCAAGTAAGACGAACAAAAGAATCAACTTACTAGGTACCTGCGGCAGAATAAACAGTGTTGCAAGTGTGGATTTGTGACCCGATTACAAATGTCTTTTCCTTATACAAATCCTGGAAGGAGATTTTATCCTTGCTACTCAAGGGCAACTTAAATTTTATAATTTTTGGTTTGCTTCGAGTGTTTAATGGTGTATAATACTAAGTTTTATTTTTTGTTGATTTATTTTTTCAAGGGAATGTGAGTTGTGATTATTGGGAATGGTACGACCCCCCCAATTTGTGATCGTTCAAGATCCATAATACCTAGTGCCAAAATCTGTTCGTTATATTTTAATATTCGCAGTACACAAATCTATATATAATATAGATGACAAATAAGGTCGATCCCACGAAGACTATTGATGATCTTTAAATGATAAACCTAATGCTAAAACAATAAGAAAATGAAACACAAGTTGCTGCCCAAGTTGTCACACCTAGGGCAACAAGTAACTCAAACAAAACACACACTCACAATCACACAAAATGAATGTAAGCACACACACACACACTCACACGAGTTGGGGGGGGGGTTTGATGACTTAGAAAACATCAAATTAAACCTAAATTAAAGATTAAGTTGCACAGCTAGAAAAGATGATGAAAACAGCAAGATAACTTGTAAAAATGGATGGATGATGATACTAGGATTGTAGGACTTTACCACTAAACCTCATATTCAATGTCATGATGCAATTTCTAAAACTCTTAATTCTTATTGATGAATGCATTCACATGTTAACCTATGGCATAACATGAAATACATGATTTCCTAAGTGTACAAATTAGAGCATGGAATCTACCTTAATTTGGTACCCTAAGTGCACCCTACGCATGCAGCAAGATCCATTAACACGCAGGTGGGAACATGAGTGCAACTAAAACCCTAGAGCATGGCGTCTACCCTAGGTGTTCTAGAAATGATTTCACACAATCAGATTTTAGCCCATTACTAGCAATAACCCTAGATGATCAATCAAAGTTTAAAAATAACTAGAAAACAATGAAAATGGTGAAATCAAAATCATCAATTCATGGAATTAAATCAAAACATAAACTAGAACACCAATCCATTGAATGCTCGGCCTAGGGCTGAACCCTAGGCCCTAGAAAACATGATTAGTTCATGCTAAACATAAGAAAACATCCAGAAATTATGTTTTTCATCTAACAATTACAAAGAAAAGAAAAGAAAAGAGAAAGATGAAACCCTAGGAGAGCTCACGCTTCCAAGCTGCAGCGTTTCTCTTTATTTTTCTCCAAGTGTGGAACCTTAAGACACATCAAGTGTTTTAGTTTTTATATTAGAGTGTAGACAACCTCATACACTTGCTTGTAGCTAATTCCCTCCCCAAATTAATCCCTTAAAAATAAAAAATTAAAAGAACTAAATTTGGTAACTAGAAAATTTGATTTTTAGAGATAAATTGGGAAAAAATTCCTTGTAAGGTGTAGCCAACTCTTTCTTTTAGGCTACACGCCACCTCTCTTGGGGTTTGGCTAGGCTTGCACTCTTTTTCTTGCTCTTGGGTTTCTCCTTAAACAGTAAGTATTTATTGAAGCTTAAAATGGGCTGATTTGCATCTATTTGTTACCTATGGGCTTCCCACCTACAAAAAGGAAAAACAAATATAAATAACACAAAATATAGAGGCTAAGTATTAAATATTAAGATTGAGGGCCTAAAATGCACACATTTAAAAACCCAACAAATTCCCCCAAATTTAGCTTTTTCTAGTCCCTAGCAAAACAAAACAAAAACTAACTAAGACTCTAAAAGCAAAACCACCTAACCTTCTATCAAAAATCTCAGATATGCTTGATCATTCATAACTCAACCAAATAGATTACATACTAGTTCTAGAATATTACTCAAATGCCAACACTAACTCACAATCAACAAGGTTAAAGCATCATGTGTGTAAGACAATCTTAAGAGCAAATTACAATTTAGTACCTTAACTTTACATATTGTTTCAACTTAGTACTCCAACTTTGAAAACTTGCAAAAAAGTACCTCAACTTTTATTTTATATCAACTTAGTACCACAACTTTGAAAACTTGCAAAAAAGTACCTCAACTTTCGTTTTGTGTCAAAATAGTACTTCCGTTAGTTTTTCTGTTAAAGTGACAGGGGCATTTTCGTCTTTTTTTCCCAAATTTAAAAAATAAAAATATTTTTTAAAATTTTGTAAAAATAATTAAAATAAAATTTTTTTTAATACAAAATTATTTTAAAAAATTTATTATTTTTTAAATTTAAGAAAAAGACGAAAATACCCCTGCCACTTTGACAGAAAAACTAATTGAGGTACTATTTTGATACAAAATGAAAGTTGAGATACTTTTTTGCAAGTTTTTAAAGTTGGGGTACTAAATTGATACAAAATAAAAGTTGAGGTACTTTTTTGCAAGTTTTCAAAGTTGGGGTACTAAGTTGAAACAACATGTAAAGTTGAGGTACTAAATTGTAATTTGCTCCAATATTAACATAGTTTTCAATTTGAACTTTCAAGCAAACTTGAGTAATCACAAGCAACTAATTCAACTTCAATTCTCACAAAGATAGTCAGTAAAAAATAAAGCACTGAGATATTGGCTAAGTAGTCACTCAAAATGCATATGTGAGCTAGTTTATACATACAAATTCAAATTACTCACATATATGTATGAACAAAGACACAAGTGAAAGAATAATGATCTCATAAAAGATACCAAATACCTGGAATCAAATCAAAATACAATATGCTTTCATCCCATCTAATCTTCACATTAAGACTACACTTCACCTGAAATCATATAAGACTTTACATATGGGTTGTGATGGGGCTAATGGTGAAGGGTTTAAACAAGAAGGGTATGGAAAACAAAAAGACTTAAGGGAACCATAGAGAATCAGGTTTTACGGTTTCATTTCATTCTTATACACTTTGGCGACAAGGCTTACATTCTTGAATTTGCACACTTGTGATACACATGCCTACTCTTTTCAATTTTTCTTTTGGGCATGGCAAACATATACTTTTCTTTTTCGTTTTTACATATTTTTACAAGTCTTGCACACATTTGAACAATTATCATAAACCAATTCTCTACAATTCCTTAAGTAAGGGTAAGATATACAAAATAGAAGGGTAACTCCCCCAAACTTAGGGGTTGGCATGGGTAACATAGTTAAACAACAAAAAAGCTAACATAGGCTCAACTTGGCAACTAGGGATACAAATTAACACAAAAGGATGGCTAGAACGGTGCAAAAGAGACAAACAGGGCCTAAATCATTTCCTAAGTTGCATGTAGTTACAACATGCTTCAATTAAATTGAAATGAAACTTCTATCATTTGATTTATAATGATGCACATTTCAAGCATTTGATCAAGTGAAAAACAATGAGAACATGACAACTCTAGATATTCAATGAATGCATGCAATATTAGCATAAAACCCTCAAAACAAAAGCATTAAGGCTCAAATCTCACATGGGGTATATAAGTTTTAGTAGAAGCCTAGATCATACAAGTCATGCAATCACTTTCAGTCTAAAGTATGCCAACGTTAACAATCCATACAAACATAGTTCAAATATGCTCAAAATGAGTTACATGTCAAAAGAACCATCAAAAGAACTAGTTTCATCAATTCGACCAAGATATGCAAGATCAAAGTATTTACAATTCATCATAGTGGTGGGAAGAAACCTAAAAGACACAAAACACAAAAATATTTTCGATATTTTTCAAAAATTTGAACGAAAAGTTTCAAATAAAATCTAAACCTAAAACTCTTCCCGCAAACTTAAATGAAACATTGTCCTCAATGTTTCAAGCGAAGTATGCAATGATCATTCAAGCTAGGAAGACAAATACTCTAACAACCTAAAAACACACAACAACCAACAAAAAACTAAAGAAAAGCAAAAGGTTAAGAACTCCCTGATGTCCATGCAAACAACCATAGGGCAATGTCTCTTCTTTCTCAAAATATTAGGCTACCTCCCAATCAGCACTAAGTTTAGAGTCTTCAGCCAGACTTGGTAGTAGATCATGCTAATGGAACATGATCCTCCAAGAGCATGTTCTCCCCCGAATGCTCCATATTAGACTCCAAGTAATGCTTAAGTCGATGACCATTCACCTTGAATGTATTTCCTGTCTTTGTATTGCAAACCTCTACTGCACAATGAGGGTAAACATTAGTAACAGTAAATGTGTCATACCATCTAGAATGAAATTTACCTGGAAAGGGCATAAGGCGAGAATTGTAAAGCAAGACTTTCTGACCCACTTCAAAATGTTTCCTCAAAATGGCCTTGTCATGGTAGGCCTTAGTCTTGTCTTTGTAGAAACTGGAACTCTCATAAGCCTCATTCCTAAGTTCCTCCAACTCACTTAACTGTAGCTTCCAATGCTCACTTGCCTTATTCATATCAAAGTTGAATTGTTTAATAGCCTAATATGCTTTATGCTTTAATTCGACAGGTAAATGACATAGCTTACCAAAAACCAACTTGTATAGGGACATACCAATGAGGGTCTTATACGCTATACGATAAGCCCAAAGAACATCTAGGAGGCGGTCTGACCAATTTTTCAGGGAGAGGCTCACAGTCTTCTCCAAAATTTGCTTAATTTTCCTGTTGTAGATCTCAGCATGTCCACTCGTCTAGGGGTGATAAGGTGTGAAACCTTATGCTTGATACTATATTTGCTCAGCTTGGCTGCAAACAACCTGTTGTTGAAGTGAGAACCTCCATTATTGATAATAGCCTTGGGAGTGCCAAATCTTGCAAAAATATGATCATCAAGAAATCTAAGGACAACTTTAGAATCATTGGTCTTGGATGAAATTGCTTCCACCCATTTCGACACATAATCAACCGTAAGTAAGATATACAAATAATCCTTGGAAGAGGGAAAAAGACCCATGAAATTAATGCCCCAGATATCAAAATGCTCAACAATAAGAATGGGGTTAAAAGACATTTGATTTCGGGAAGAAATGTTACCCAACTTCTGGCATCTATCACAGGTGATGCAGAAGGTATAAGCATCCTTGAACAAACTGGCCAATATAAGCCACACTGTAGCACCTTCAAAGCCGTCTTCTTCGCTCCACTATGTCCTCCACATGCATCAGAATGACAAAAAGTTAATATAGACTAAAACTCAAATTCAGGCACACACCTTCTGATGATATGGTTGGAGCACCACTTAAAGAGATATGGATCATCCCCATATGTAGTACTTAGCTGTGCTGATGAGCTTCTTCTTCTGAGCTCTCTGTATATCACCTGGAAATTCTCTTGTAACAATATAATTAACAATATTAGAGTACCAAGGAACAAATAGAGACAATGCAAACAACTGCTCATCTGGGAATCGCTCATTTAGAGGGAGAATGTCCTCATTTGCAGTAGAATTATAAGGTAATCTGCCACCACATTCTCCGAGCCCTTCTTATCCTTGATCTCCAGGTCAAACTCTTGGAGCAATAGAATCCATCTTATCAGTTTGGGCTTCACATATTTCTTCTGTAGAAGGTAACTAAGAGCTGCATGATTAGAAAACACAATCACTTTAGTTCCAATTAGATATGACCTGAATTTCTCTAAAGCAAATATAACAGCCAAAAACTCCTTCTATGTAGTGGAGTAGTTCAGTTAGACATCGTTGAGAGTTCGACTGACATAGTAGATAACATGTTGTATCATGTTCACTCTTTGCCCTTACACAGCTCCCATAACATAATCAGAAGCATCGCACATCAGCTTAAATGACAAACTCCAATCAGGAGGCATAATGACTGAAGTTGATGTGAGAAGGGTCTTCAATCTGTTAAATGTGGCTAGACACTCCTCATTGAACTCAAAAGGCACCTCCTTAGCCAACAATCTACTTAAAGGCCGAGCTATCTAGGAGAAATCCTTGATGAATTGCCTGTAAAAACCTGCATGACCAAGAAATGATCTCACATACATCTTTAACTGTCAAAGGTGGTGGTAGATTACTTATCAAATCAACCTTGGCCTTGTCCACCTCTATCCCTCTATTGGATATGACATGGCCAAGAAAAATATCATGTTGTACCATAAAATGACATTTCTCCCAATTAAGAACCAAATTGCATTCCTGGTATCTTTCTAAAACCAAAGCAAGATTATGGAGGCATTTATCATAAGAAGAACCAAATACACTGAAATCATTCATAAATACCTCAATTATATGCTCCACCATATCTAGGGGTACAACTCAGGTGGGTTCGGCGGGTTGAAAGGTTAACCTAAACTCAATCCATGCTTTATTTTTCAGGTTCGGGCTCGAGTTTGGGTTTAGGCGGGTTGCAAATAAGTGAACCCACCACAACCCAACCTCAATTCGAGTTGAGCTCAGGTTGGGTTTGGGTTGCCCAATTTCTTTAGGTTGGATTCAACCCGCAAAATCAAATAACGGGTTGGTTATTAACTTGTGAATAAATTTTTTTTTATTAAAAGTATAACATAATTACCTCAATTAATCAATCACCATAATTTAAAACTTCAAAGGCTTATTCATATCATTGCCCCCTGTAAGATACACTTTTTTTCACTTTGCCCCCTGAAACTTAAATTCTCTCAGTTTGCCACCTGAACTTCAAACAGTTGTTGCAAAAAACCCTATACCGTCAACTCTGTCAATTTTTCTGTTAAAAAAGCTGATGTGGCACCTATATAACATGGGTGGAACCCTTTTCTAGTTATGTAACATCCATGCAGACACTAAAAATTATAAAAAATATGATTATATGAGTAGGGGACGTTGAAAATTTCGAGCTTAATGTCAATTTTTTATAATTTTTAGTGTCTGTATGGATGTTACATAACTAGAAAAGAGTCCCACCTATGCCATATAGGTGCCACGTCAGCTTTTTTAACGGAAAAATTGACAGAGTTGACGGCATAGGGTTTTTTGCAACAATTGTTTGAAGTTCAGGTGGCAAACTGAGAGGATTTAAGTTTCAGGGGGCAAAGTGAAAAAAAGTGTATCTTACAGGGGCAATGGTATGAATAAGCCAACTTCAAATATCGACTAGGTTCAAATAAAAAATACCTTCAAGTCTTGTATATACATGAAGATAAAATAATAATAACAACATCACAATCATATGTCTACTAAACACCATAGTTTAGATTTTATTCCACACAAAAATATATAAGATTAAATACATATTTTGATCTCTTTTTAAATCTCTAGTTCATCTTCAATAACAATATATAAATTAGTGAAAAAAAAAAAAGATAACAGTATATAAATTTAAAATATTAAAACTAAATATTATATTACTAATGTAAACTAGAATGTAATATAATATATAGATTATAGCATAAAACTAATATAAATCGGGTTAGGAATTCGGGTTGGGAATTCAGGCTCGGGTTCTAGTTGGGCTTGGGCGGGCATGATCTCTACACAAGCCCAACCCAAAAAATTCGGGTTGAGGTCGAGTTCTAGTTTGGACGGGCTTGGGTTGATCCGACCCAAGTTGCACTCCTAACCATATCTGAAAAGATGTTGATCATGCATCGCTGAAAAGTTCCTGGAGTATTGCACAAGCCAAAAGGCATGTGCCTGTAGGCAAAAGTGTCAGTGGGATAGGTGAATGTCGTTTTCTCCTGGTCCTCTGGGGCTATAACTATCTGGCTGTAGCTTGAATACCCATCTAAAAAGCAATAGTAGCTATGACCTGCAACACGTTCTAACATCTGATCAATAAAAGATAATGAAAAAAGGTCTTTTCGAGTACTTGAGTTAAGTTTCCTTTAGTCTATGCAGACACGCCACCCTGTCTGTACTTGAGTCGGCACCAGCTCATTATCATCATTTCTGACCACTGTGATGCTAGACTTCTTAGGAACTACCTGCACCGGACTCACCCATTTCCTATTTGATATGAGATAGATAATACCCACATCTAGCAACTTCAGCACCTTCTTTAGTACAACTTCCTTCATTACTGTGTTGAGCCTCTCTAATCGGCTTGGCTCCATCCTCCACCAATATCCCGTGCATACACCTCGAGGGGCTGATCCCCTTGATATCTGCAATACTCTACCTAATCGTTGTTTTGTGCTCTCTCAATACTCTCAAAAATTTCTCCTCTTCCTCTGCATTGAGGTTGGAAGCAATGATCACAGGTAATGTGCTTCCCTCACCCAAATATGCATACTTCAGATGCTCAGACAAATCCTTTAACTCTAGCTTAGGTGCCTACAACACAGAGGGTACAAGTTTTGTATTAGAAACAGGTAAAGGCTCAAAAGAAGAAACGCTCTCAACCTACTCATCCTCATGCACGACTATAGGGCTATGAATCAAAGCCCTATCCAACGGATCACTGCTACAACTCACATTAAACATCTGTTGACAAACCAAGTCCATCACATCCACCCTAAAGCACTCATGCTCATCATTAGGTAGTTTGAGTGCCTTAAACACTTTGAACTCAATGGTCTGTCCCTGCACATTCATAGTTAGTGTACCCTGTTGAACATCAATTTTTGTACCTGCAGTGGCCATAAAGGGACGACCAAGAATTAAGGGCAACTGTGCCTTATACATAGATACGGCCTCCATTTCCAAAATTAGGAAATCAGCCGGCAATATCAATCCATCTACTCTCACAAGTACATCCTTCAAAATTCCTTTGGGGTATTTAACTGATTTATCAGCTAACTGGATACTCACAGAGGTCACCTTCAGCTCACCTAAATTTAAAGTCTCATACATAGAAAAAGACATTAAATTAACAGATGTACCCAAATCAAGGAGAGCTTTCTCAAACTTGTGATCCCCAATGATAAGGGATAGTGAAGTTGCATGGGTCCTTAAGCTTGGGAGTTAGCTTCCTCTGAAGCACTGCTGAAACCTCCTCAGAGACCTTCACTGTCTGAAACTCCTTAAACATCTTCTTGTTCGTGCATAAGTCCTTGAGGAACTTTACATACTTGGGCACTTGCTTAATCGCATCTAGAAGGGGATTATTGATCTCCACCTTCCTGAATATCTCCATAACACCTTCAAAGGGTCCTCCTTCTTAGCCTTATGCAACCTTCTAGGAAAAAGAACATGTATAAAAATCAACTTAGAAGGGTTAGATTGTACCTGAGGTAAGGACAAACCCTTGGGAGCTACGATAGCCTGAAGATGGCACATTAGGGTCTAGGGTACCCTTAATTGGTTCGGCTATGACCTCACGTGCATCCTCTGACTCAACACCTTCCTCAACAACTGCTTCCTCCTCTTTCCCAACTATCTTACCCCCTCTGAGAATAATTGTATTCACATGCTCATTGTTCTTAGGGTTAATGATCACCTACCCTGGAAGTCTCTCTGACTTTCGCTAATTTAGTGCAGTAGCTAACTGGCCCATCTATCACTCAAGATTCGCAATGGCCCTATTAGTCTTCTGCATATGTATCTTTAACTTTTAAATGAAAGACTGTGTGCTCTGCATGAAATTCTCTGAACTCTAAGCCATGGATGCAATCAAATCTTCCAAGGACTTCTTCTGAGGCTATTGTTGCTGATAGCCCTGATGTGCTTGATGCTGTGAGAATGAGCCCTGAGATTGCTGCTGATTCTGATTGTTACTCCATCTCAAATTAAGGTGATTTCGCCACTATGGATTGTAAGTAGAAGCAAATGGATCATTTATGGGCCTCTGATTATATGGGTTCAGCATGTTGGCCTGTTCTTGCACAAACTTAGGGAAATCGGCACCATAAGGGCAATAAATGGTTTCATGTCCAGGTGTAGCACAAATTGTGCAAACTTCCAATGATGGAATTCATTGATTCAGGGTAAGCATGACATCCATTTTGCGTTCCAGCCGAGCGATCTGCGCATTAGATGCAAAATCATTAGAATCATTAACCTCATAAACTCCAGCACACTTATCTCTAGTATCTAAATGCATTGTTTCTCTTGCCATCTCTTCATAGAGATTAGAGGCCTCATGGGGCGTCTTATTCCTTAGAATCACCTGAAAAATTAATCACATCATTCCTGTTAGCAAGGGTTAGTACTTTATAAAATATTTGCATTAATAAGTTTAAAGGAAGTCCATGATATGGACACTGAAGTAGTAGTGTATTAAAACGCTCCCAAGCCTCTAAGAATGACTCATCAGTTTGTTGAGAAAAATGCATAATCTTGTCTCTCAACATATCCGTCTTTTGAGATGAAAAGAACTTTTCCAAGAACTTCTTCTCAATTTTATCCAAAGTCCTCAATGATCCGGGTTTCAAAGAATTTAGCCATAATTTAGCTTTGTCTTTCAAAGTATAAGGAAACACCCTCATCTTGAGTTGACTCTTAGTCACACCTGTCAAGGGCAAAAAACTCACAACATTAAATATATCTTTAAGGTGAGTTAGAGGATCTTCACTAGGTAAACCATGAAAAGAGGGAAGCATATTAAAGTGAGAGGATTTGAGCTCATAGTTTCTTGCAGCAGGTGGCAGAGATGGTTGGGATGTCTAGATCCCCCATGTGTTCCACATCGTCTTTCCCGTCCGTAGCCTCTTCAGATTGGTGAGAGCTTGTGTCCCGAAATCAGATTCGTTTTTTGTTGGCAAAGGTTGATGTGCTGCCACTCGAACTTGTTTTGCCTTACTCCTTTCACAAAACAATCTAATTTATGCTAGTCTCTCATTCAAACGAGTGTCGTAGTCAATTGGCTTGTTAGGAACTGGTTAGGATATGCACAAGTACCTACAAAATAAGAAATAAATAAATTAGAACTACAATTAAGCAGTAAGAAAGAAAAGTAATTTTTGGATTTTTATTTAATTTTATTTTTTGAAATAAATAAATTACAAAAATTAGAAAAAATAATAATAATAACTAAATAAAAACACTTAAAGAACACATTAGGGTTGTCACAAAGATCAAAACTAGCCCCCCGACAACGGCGCCAAAAACTGTTTGTTATATTTTTATACTCGTAGTGCACGAAACTATATATAATATATATGGCAAGCGAGGTCGATCCCACGAAGACTATTGATGATCTTTAAATGATAAACCTAATGCTAAAGAAACAAGAAAGTGAAACACAAGTGGCTGCTCAAGTTGTCACACCTAGGGCAGCAAGTAACTCAAACAAAATACGCACTCACAATCACACAAAATGAATGTAAGTACACACACTCACAAGAGTTTGGGGGGAATTTTGATGACTTAGAAAACAGCAAATTAAACCTAAATTAAAGACTAAGTTGCACAACTAGAAAATAGGATGAAAACAACAAGATAACTTGTAAAAATGGATGGATGGTGATACTAGGACTCTAGGATTTTACCACTAGACCTCATATTTAATGTCATGATGCAAATTTTGAAGCCCTTAATTCCTATTGGTGAATGCATTCGCATGTTCACCTATGGCATAGCATGAAATGCATGATTTTGCCAAGTGTACAAATTAGAATATGACATCTACCTTAATTTGGTACCCTAAATGCACCCTAGGCATGTCGTCTACCTAAGCATGCGGTTGTGGTGGTGGTATTGGCCTCTATTGGCCACCAAATTTTCATTCTCCGTGGCTGCCGAATCAAGGACCTCCTTCACCTCCACTGTGGATGATGCGGCATCGGTGCTGAGCAAGGGTTCTTCTTGTTGAGGCTGATACGGAAGCTGTTCCTCAAGAGGAGGTGTGTCATGGTTGAATCGTGACCAAGCTCACTAGCCTTCAAATTAGAGATCGAAAGGTCGATCTGTAGGCGAGATAGAATTAAAGAAAGTGAGGGAGAGAGAGAGATTAGTGGGTGGATTTGCAGGCGAGACAGAAGTGAAGAAAGTGAGAGAAAGAGAGAGGAATGTGGGGGCATTAAAAAAACAAAGGGGCAAAAATATCCCAACCGAATACTAAATGACATAATGAAATGGACTAGGCCCATTTACCATTATGAGATAAAAATATGAGAATATTATACGTTTGATCCATTTATTATTCTATAAATTCCGTTTTGGTGTATAAATTTTTTTAAGTTTTATATTAGTCCACAAATTGTCTAATGTGTTCCAGTTTGGTCCAAAATAAACAATTTTATCCCTCAAAGTCAACTCATTGGTACAAAACAGAGAGATAAAATTGTTCGGTTGTGCCCAATTTGGACCGAAATAGAACACTTTATACAATTTATGGACCAATATGGAACTTAAAAAAAAATTGTGGACCAAAATAGGATTTATGGAATAATAAGTGGACCAAACGCATAATTTTCTCTAAAAATATAAAACCGAGTGACTAATATGAGAAACGAAACTATTATGCAACTTTGAAATTTTTTATTGATTTATTCGTAATTCTCTATTAAAGGGCAAAGGAAGAAAATATGAATTATTATTTATAAAATTACATTAATACATAATATATATTATGTATAATTTTTTTATAGTGTTATGATATATACTTTTTTATGAATAATTAACAACTTGACGTCTATGGAATTTAAAATTAAAACATCCATCCCACGAAAGAAAGACTTTGTATATTAATATTTTTGTAGAGGGAATAACAAATATCCAGCACAATAGTAGCAAAGAATCTCTCGCATTCTCTATAATGAAGAAAGAGATTGAAAATAGAAGCGGTGGGAGAATAAGAAAGATGACAAGCCCAACTTCATTGTGCCCTCATTGTCATTTTTAATTCTAGATCATAGAATGTTAGAGGATATATAATAACTTATTTTATAGAAATTTCTCGTACAAGTGATCTTTCTTAATTGAGTTTTGAGTAATAGAACATCATCTTTGGTTGCCAAGAATTGGGCAAAGGAGTTTCCGGTTTCCGCAAAAACACTTGGAGGCTCAAATCAGATTTTATTCAAATGAATTCCTTAGAATACTCAAAAGGATTTTCATACCTTGATTTGAAGATCAATTGGCCTTTTACAAGCTCTCAAGGCTTGGGCTCCAATTCCCATCATCCTTATTTTGCTTACTGTATACCCACCATCATTCCATCATGAGCACAATAGTGGATGACAATTCATGGATATGTAGGTAATTATGCCTTGGTCACTAATCTCATAACTTCATTTCTATGATCACTGTCACTACAAGAAAATACCCCATTAGTTATCAGTGGAAAACCGATGTCTATTAGGTTTGCGACCGATAATGACATATGTGATATCTAATGTACCCTATTTTCAATATCAGTTTTAGGCCGATGTCTATATCAAATTAGACATCTTATTTGTTAAATATCTGATATTGTTAATAAATAATATATATCGATTTTTTAAGTTTCTGTTTTCTAAATGAACGAATTCCGATATGTAATATATTTTCAATATCATTATTTTTTCAAGAACTGACATTAAAGGGTATATTAAATATCTGTTTGGTTCTATTTTTTGATATTATAAACTCATCAAAAGCTATATTTGGTAGGTTGTTACATCACTTTTTTTATCAAAGCAATATATAATATTTTTAACACATCGAATTTGTAACTAAAACCGATATATATATGTACACATTAGATATCTATTTGTTCGTTGTTTATGATATTATAAGTCTCTTAAACATCAAGTTTGAGTTACAATGTGATATAAAAATAACATTAGATATCGGTGTTATTTATTATTTCGATGTATATACCTGTATAAATATCAGATTTAATAGACATTAGATATTAGTGTTTAACTGATATTGTAAATATTTTTAAATTAAAAAAATAAAATAAAATGGGTTGTTAGATATCAATTTTTTCTGCCAAATATTTGATATAAAAGTTGCAACATGCAACATCCAATTTGTGCAATTTAAATGCTTTCATAAATTTCATCTAACATTCTCATACATTTCTAACACCCAATTTCAACCCATATTCAAGTTAACAAAAATGAATTACAAATCCCTCTACAAGTAGGGATAACCATAATTCATATATAATCCCCCTAAGCAACTTCAAAAATCTGCACAAAATATAAGGCATGGCTAGTTCTAAATTTTGTCTTTTCCTTTACAAAAGATTGGAATGACAGCACTAATACCATATCCACAGAATGTATGTCAAAACAACATTCCAACATGTCTAAAAATAATTATCAGTGACATAGTCTCCCCATTCAACTCAGACTTCATCAATCTGGGCTTGGGTGTAACCAGTCCGCTTGTTCTTCGTCTTACACCACTGAAAACATTAAAGACAAGTGCATGATCAGCCACCAAAAGATATGCAATTATATAATCAAATGATAAAGTTATGCTCTTGCTGCAATCCCAAAACCTATACATGGCAGAGTACAAATAATTTAAGGCTAGCTGCACGCTATCACAGCCACCTAGACATGCAATTATTCAAATAAAGAAGGCAGCTGATAGCAATCCCAAAATCCCAAAACAAGGGAAATTAAAAATGAGCAACAATAATTAAGCATTTTATGCAGTAGGAAATGCTAACACTTGTTGAAGACCCAACTCAAACATAAGCCTTTTATGCAGTAGATATATATATATCTCTTGTTCATTTATTTTGTAATACCCATAATGATTAATGCTGAAATGCCACTATCAAATTCTTCCATGCAATCCAAGAACACATTGAACAATTAACTTAAAAATCAAGTTTAATAAACCCAATTTTCATAATTTCTAACTACATAAATATTTACAACCTACCAACTAGCAAAATGCCCAATTTTCATAATTCCATGCAAACCCTAAACCCCAAAAAAAAAAAAAAGGTCATAAATTTATATATTCACCTAAAAATCACAAGTCCATTTTATTGAAATGCTTTCCATCCTAATGATAAAAAATTGGTGTTCCCATTTTAGTTTCTTTCATTTTCAATCCAAAAAAGAAGAAGCATTTGCTATTCAACTGCCAATTATTACCTTAGTAAAACTGCCATGACAAAAGTAATTGCAGGAATTGTAGTGGTGGTGGTTGCAGCAAATGTTGCAGAGGTGTAGTTGATTGCAACATAGTAAAGATTTAAACTCAAGGTGATCCTAAAATTAAATTTATCAGTGTGAATGATTGCAACTAGAACAAAACTAAGCACGTAATTGAAATGTTGATAACTGAAATTAATTATGGCACAAAACCAAGTTCATAATCATACCTAAATACAGAAACAAGAAAATCTTGCAGAGCAGGGTGTAGGAAAAAGGAACTTCTTTCGACCTGCAAAGTAATTCAGAATAAAAATTAAACAATATTCACTTAAATCGAAGTAGGTTTATGAAAGTTTACACTAAATATATACCTTTCAAAGAAGAAAGCAAATAGAGCCAAAGCTATGGAGGCAAAAGCTTCGCGATAAACCACAAACACAAAAGGGTGCATTCCTTAGGCAATTGTTGCCTTAGAGAACAAGGCCATACACTACAACAAATATGGGCATCACTCACCATTTTTTTCCTACATCTATTGCTCCATTAGCAACTAAATTGAGTTGGCTAGACCAATTGCCACTATATAGTCACTAAAATGCTGATGGTTGTACAGAATGGGGTGGCTATTGGTCTTCAGCACCCCCAAAAATAGTATGGTTGGCTAACTTCATCAAACCTGACATTGATGTAGACAGCTAGCAAGTCAACTAATGTGGCAGTCCAATGCTAAATGAATCAAGCCATTACTGTTTTGTGGAAGCATTAGTGGCTGAATCGAGTCACCTTAGAGAATGGTTGCTGAAGTAGTTGCACAGTTCATTACTGAAGTGGCTTAGGAATTGCATTTTGCAATGGATCTAGCTACTAATATTTGCAAGCCTCACTCTCATACTAAGAACACGTGACACACAAGAAAGTTTACAAACAAAATTGGAAATTAAAATGGAACCAATTGTACCAGATAACCAAATTGAAGCCAATTGCATATTTATATATTGTAAGTCAACCATTACATACCATAAAATACTCAAGTGTTCCAAACTTGTTGACCAAAACATACTAGACCTATCAGCCTGCCATCTCCATTACATCACATATTAAAAATCATTCCCCTAAACAAAATGTCCAAAAGGAACCAAGTAGACAGATCAAAACAGTGAACACATCACCTTTAACCAAACTTGATGTTATATATCAAGACCATCACCTAAATATAAAGCAGCAAGTTCACTCAATTTCACCTCAAGGGGATGTTTACTGAACTAAAATACCAATCAAAATACTAGAAATAGCTTTCTTACTATGATCATATCAGCTGGCTCATGGAAGTGGAGTATTGCTGTTAGTGGCGCCAACCTGTCCTCTAAGGTAGCTGTCAAGTGCACTTGACACCCTACCATGTAAAGGCCTAATCAGTAAAGAGGTTGATGAACATAGGGGAAAAAAATTAAAAGAGAAGATGCGATTTTGGTAAGTAGAGAGAAATAAATGCATCATAAACATCATACGATATTACCATTTTCAATGAAAGAGCCTTTGAAATTCCACCAATGAAAATCTGAGCAATAAGGGAAAAATGAAATATGATAGAAGCTCCAGATATCAACAAAGACAAGTAGCACATCATAACATTTTGTTAATGAAAATTGACAACAACAAAAATTTACCCTAACATGCATACCACAAAATTATCATATACAGAGTGAATGTCAAAAACTAAAATAATTAAACACCAAAAACACCCAAAAAATTACTTTCTAAGCAATCATATGAATTATATACATTTTATATAAAACATTTAACCTTGTCATGATTAATCTTCATATGTCTATTAAAAACAAAGAACAAAGATACAAAACAAGGATAAGACTCTAATTTATACCAGCAATGAACAAATACTGTACAAGTAAATCACCTTACTTATATATCTTATCTCTGTCTTTAGGCTTGCCTTTATGAGAGTTGAACCTGCACCCTCTATCTTGACCCAACCTGTTGATTAAACACCATATAGCCTATTTAGTAAGGATGAAATTGCACATACCGATGACGATACTTAATTGTAGTCCTTCTTGGGTTTTGAAGCCTTAGTGTTCTTGTTAAAATGAATTCCATTTCAATTTTACCACTACAATTTTCTCCTTTAATGCATTAACACGAGGGAGGAGAGGGGAAAATTCCATTTGGCTGCAATATGCACATAACTTTTGACACTAGGAGTACATCAAAATAAGAAAAGTCTGATTGAACTTTTTTTTCTTTTATTTGGAGGCTGCATATGAAACTTCTAGGAAAAGAAAATCATATATATTTGATATTCCCCTGCAAATTTAGGGCGTTTCGGGTTTTGATGCTACTGGTGCTCTGCTGGGATCTATAGATGGGTTTTAAAAAGATAAATTTGCAAAACTATGTTCAGCTTCTACCATATATTATCAATATCAAACAAATTATGGCCTCAAAAATATGTTGGGAGGTACGAAATACCCAAAAAGTGGGGAGCTTTACTTTAGATTCTACTTAATGTATAGTCCTAGTTGATGTTGAAAATGATATATTCTTCCTAGCAAAATTATTGTGGACCTGGTCCTGGAAATTGGGAGATTCAGATACCCTGCCATGGGCTTCTCAAAATTAGTATTAAGGAATTCATTCACAGCTATTTAAGATCACATGCAAAAGCATAAACAAACCCTAGAAGATTTCTAATTAAGTAAAAACAATTAAATAAAAAAATGAAGAACGAAAATGGGTCAGAGAGTACCTGAGAAAGATTATAATATTTTTTTCGATCTGAGATGTAGAGAGAGAAGTTAGAGAAATTGGGAGTTAGGTTTCCTAAAATTAAAGACAAAATGTTGAATTCAAGAAATCACTTACCTCAGAAATTTGGAGTTAAGGTTTACCTTAGAAATTGGGAGTTAGGGTTTACCTCAGAAATTGATAATGACCAAGAGGATGAATCAGGCGAAGAGGGAGTGAGAGAGTGACAGAAACAGAGAGAACAAAGGGTGCTGGGTGTTTCAAGGGATGAATGAATTGGTTGAGAGTAGGAGGATTGTGGCGGCGGTGGTGGAGGTGATGGTGATCCATGTGGTTGTTGTTGTTGTCGATGGGATTTGGGAGAATGCTTCAGAGCTCTCCATTCCCTCTCCACATTTCAAAACCCTATTTCAAAAAATAAGAGGAAAAACTTTGAGAAATTCCTCACTAATCAAACTTATTCTGTGAATTGGTAACCAAAACAACAATAAAATAGAGAATACAGAGCAACTAATTGAAAACCTCAGAGAAACTAAAATATTTAAGATAGCATTTCCTTAACTCAATCAAGCACAATCAACAACCTGCAGAAAATAAAAACTAAAATTAACAAACAAAAACTACATAGAAAACAAAAAGAAAAACTGTCAGAAAATAAAAAAAATGAGAAATTAAAAAAATCACCAAAAATGGTTGTGGTTTCGATGGTAGAATGGTGGGTCACTCAATGGAGAAACATGAAATGAAAATCAAAGTTTTTATACCAAAAACCCAAAGAGAGAGAGAGTAGATCTGGGCTATGTAAACGGCAGATCAGAGATAGTAGATCTGTGAGATTGAAGAGAGATGAATAGGAGGTGAGAAAGAGATTCAGAAGGAAAAAAGGAAACGATGAGATAGAGAGAAAGAGAGAACCCAGGAGAGATGACTAATCCTTTTGGCTGCAACCCAGGACGATGAGGGAGATCACGCGCAGTTGACCATTGACGCCAACGCCAAGGTCCACCACGCAACGGCGACTTCGACCGTGAGAACGAGAACAAGCTCAAGAGAGAGGGCGGTGAGTGTGGTCTCGATCAGTGAGGGTGTGAGTAAAGTCTGAGAGTTGTTTGTGTTTGAGGCGAAGGCATCGAGTCTAAGTGTTGGGAATATAGTCAAAACATTTAATTTGTCTTCAGATTTTTATTCTAGTTTTTTTTAGCTGAAACAAAGATATCAGGTAAGGGTAAAGATATCAGTTTTTAAATAAAATTAACTTATACCGAAAATTTTAGATATCAGATTTTGAAATTTTGTGATATATAAATGTGTTTAGACATCAATTTTAAGAATCTAAAACTCCAACTGATATTAAAAACTTTTACAATATCTATTTCGTTAAAACTGATATCTATGTAGTGATATCTATTAAGGTTTTTCTTGTAGTGGCATGTCATAATGGTTGTCAATTATTCCTTTATTATAGCTCCACATCCCCACTTGTAGAGTGTAATTTTGGCCCCCGCCTAAAGTATGTGTTTGTAGACTTGCAATAATAAGTGGTTGAATTTGTTGTTAAAGGAAAATGTACAAACACTACTATTTTTTTATTTTTTATTTTCTTAGGTAGACTATAGACACCGCAAATAAAAAAGGAAACTATATTAACATAACTGTTCATATTAGAGAAGCATAGTTGTGTGGCTGTTGCTTTTTAGCCAACCCATGTATTAGTAAACAGTTACTGTCGAGCGTTGAACCAAAAGAAACAACTTGATATTAATTCATATGGTGCTAGCTGAATCAATCACATGAAGCAAATTCACTTTAAATTTCTCTGCAGCTAGACCAATAGAATCTAGCTCCTAATAAGCAATTAGAGTAGCATACCAAAAATACCCAACTAGCCAACTCCTATAAACCCAAATGACCACAATACCCTTACTAATTAATCCTAGAATAACAAAACCACACATTACCACATTCAGTCACTCACTTTCTTTACTTCTTAGCATTGTACATGGACTCCACCTTCCCATCATTCCCACCCAACAACAAGTACTTGCTGGTTAATGGAGAATGATCTCATGCCCTTTATAATGTAATTCAAACTGTCATGTGTATAGGGAACTTAATTTTGAGGATGATGCACTTGTTGAAAAGATTATTTTATGTGAATGTAACACCATGTCATATGTTGACATGATCTTAACAATCTACTTAAATTATAATACATGTATCATGTGGCATAACCAAACCCTAGCTAGTTAGTTTGTTTTCTTCTTTGGACTTCAGCCTTTATGGTGCAACAAAGAGAATTTTCGCATTTTCGCATTTTCGGAAGATAAGAATTGAAAATAAGAATGATGACAAGAATAAAGATGGCAAACCCCACTTATTCATTATGCCCCATTGCCATCCTTAAATCCAGTTCATAATTGACTAAAAATGAAAAATGTTAAGTCAGATTACACTAATGAGTACCTGGTTAATCATATTATTAGAAGACTTAACTCCTATTTTTTTGTTACTCTTTGACTCCTCCGATCTTTTAAAAACACAAAAGTACCATAATTGTTTTGTTGGGTGAATATACTGTGCAAATAAAAGAGAGACCCATAAACAGTGTAGACATCATTTTGGGATCTTTCTGAAAGAACTATCACTAGACCAATAACTAGTTGATCTAGATGATGGTACTTAAATTTTATGGTTCCATACCTACCTCAGCCAACTAGGGATGCTTGGGGTGGAAATGAGGCAATATCTATGTACAATACCAAGATTTAATCTGATACAATTTGAAGGGTTTTGTAGATTAATTGATTAGGGCTTAACATAGGAACTTTATAAGTTTCCTAAAATTGAAGATAAAGATGAATATGAAGAAATTGTTAATTGTTAAGGTCTTTTTTATGCTTTCCTGCAGTTTACTTAATATGTTCTTTTTAAGTCATTTGACAATTAAGGATTGTATAGCTATTGTTTTGTTAAAGTCAGCAAAGTCCGCCAAGCAAGCTTGGCATTGAATGGGCAATCATTTTTCTATATGCTAAGTCAACTTATGTTTATCGTCTTCCTCCAATTACGTTGTATAAGTCTTAGAAGTAGGACTTTGATTTCCTTCCTATGTTGTATAAATTAAGTCATTATGCAGATTTAATGAAACACACGGTTGAATTCATTCACTTATTAGCTATTATATGTGCCACGTTAGTAGCTGTTGATACAAATTTCCATAAGAGAGGTGCAACAACTTAGAGATGATGATTTGGCTGATCAGAAGCCCTGCTAGATGATGACGTTGATATCGATTTGAGATCTTCCTGCATGAAAAACAAGATCAAAGGAGATGGATCGGTGTGGTACCAGCCAAACACGCTCCGATGATGAAGTCAGTGATGTGTTTGGAAGTGTTTGTGTAAGAACAAGGAAAAATATATGATGAACTTGGGAGAATGAGGAAGAACAAGGTAAGATCTCTTGGGTTTATTCTCAGCAAGTAGGGATATTCTGATAGGTTTTTTGTGAGTGAAGTTGTGTATTAGATGATCCTCATTTTTGTGCATATAAGTTGGCTTATATAGGCAAAGGAAATGGTGAAGGGTAAGTTACTTGCATGAAGGTGAAGGGTTGAGAAGAGGCCACGCGTTTGGTCATGAATAGTGGCATGCATAGCTACCCACCTCCTTTACATTCAATGCTGCATTGAATGCAAAGATGAAAGATCAAGTGGGATGCCCTAATAGTCATGACTGTGAGCTGGGAAGTCTCATCTGTTAGAAAGCCATGTCAGAGATATTCGAGTAAAGCGGTTCATCCTGACTCCAATCTTCTAGAACGGTGGTGGATCCGAGCCGAACCGATCAAAGATATCACATACGCGGGTATAGAAAACATCTATGTTCGGATCGGGTATGGATTAGTTCAGACTGACTCGACGTATGACACGGAAATCCTCACCCGACGATAATCTGGCGATATGAGGAGATGGTCACCAAGTGTCGAGTCGAATCGATCTAGGATAACTAAGAAGAGATGAACACTCTATTCTTAAGGTCTCCAGGTCGGGTCAGATCGGATAGGAAGGTCCGCCGAGATGGTCCGATCCGAACCGGGAAAGAACACTATACCGAGTTGGTATGATGACGTAGAGGTCCAAGTCTGACCGTTGGAGAGTCAAAGCCTGAAGTTTGATCTGACTTACCACGTGTCGATCCACCATTGGTTGTTAAATCCATGTGGATTTATACACAAACAGAAGTCCCTCAACTTCCGATCCGAACAGACCGTGATGAATTGGAAGTTGAAAATAGACTGAAAAATAACACAGAATGTGCCCTGTGCCGAGCTATTGCTGATGTGCCAATCTGGACGGATCTGATCTCCCGATAATCCGAGCAGATGATGATGTCTGATTGGCCAAAATATCTTGGGAACATGCGAAGGGGTAACTGTTCATGATTGTCTGCATGGGGGAACATAAGGGCCACTTCATTTATGGGTATTTTAAACGTGGACACGTGGCAAGATCTGGCATCTGAAGCGCCAAAAATGAAAGGCTGGGATTTGAAAATGCATGGGGTATAAAAAGCCTTCTCTTTCTCCTTCTTCCTCATTTTCGTTTTTCAGAAATTCCAAAGCCTCTCCGACTTCTCTCTTTCTCCGAAATCTCTCTCTCTCTCTCTCTCTCTCTCTCTCTCTGTGGCCTTGAGCAGCAGCCCATTCGCGATTCCGACCGAGCACGGCCATAGGCGAAGCAGTCCCGAGTGTGTGAGGGGCGGAGAATGTGGCCGGAGAAAAAACCAGTAAGTGATTCTCCCCATTTCTGAGTTTTTGTTGTTTTCGAGTTTTTCTAGGTTTTGTTCTTGAGTGTTCTTGAAAAGGACACTTTTCAATCCAAAAAGTAAGAGAGAGAAAGTGAAAAAAGTGTTTGAGGATGTCAACAACCGACTCAAGCGGTCGGCTCGGCTCGGCTCAGGGGAAGCGTTTGAGGGCGACAGTGATGCCGAGCTGAGCCGAAGCCCACCAAGGGGTGAGGCCGATTGGGACAAATTGTCCGAAGAGTTAGGCGATGTGAGACCTCGTATTTTTCGATGATTTATTTTAAATATTTTGAAAATTTATTTTAAGAATTTATTTGGAAAATAAAAAGGGTTATGATTTAATTTTAATTTTAATTTTTGTTTTAAATTGGGCTTAACCTTAAAGTTGACTTTTAAAATAAATGGGCTTTTGATTTTGACTTTGGGTCCGTTAGATAGGTTTGGAGCCCACGATTTCATAGATATGTAGCACGCGATCCGAGTTACCGTTTGAAAGTTACAGGCATTTGAAGTAAAGGGCAAACTTGTAATTTTTACGAAAAGGGGTGTTAAAACCCAAAAAGTCAGACTCTTCTCTCTCTCTCTCAGTCTCTTCTCTCTCTCTCTCTCTCTCTCTCTCTCTCTCTCTCTCTCTCTCTCTCTCTCTCTCTCGCCCCTCATCCTTGCCGCCCCTGTCGCCGGCGCGTCCGGCGACGGCTGGTCTAGGTGTTTGGCCTAGGTTGTTCGCCTCTCTCTCGTCTTCCTCCCAATGGCAGCGACTAACCCAGAAACCCAATGATGACAGAGTATCGGCATTGGACAAAGAAGGTCTTCTCGTCGGCGATCTAACTTTTTCGGCCACGACGCGATGCCGGACCACCTGGGTTCTCTTCCCCAGGTCACGGCGAACCTCCCAGTGGTTACCCCATGCACCGACGACCTCCCACGTCGGCGAATCGAAGCTACAAGGCCAATCGTCTTCTCTGGCCAGTATCGGCCATTTTTGGCGAGAATTGGCCGTCGACCCAGGTATAAAGGTCGATCCTCTCGACGTCTCTTTTGTGCATGTGTAATTCGTTTTCGTTAATTTTGAGTTTTGAATTTTGCGCAGGTTGACCACCGTAGGTCCCGCCGCGTTTGGCCGTGCCAATGGTTGGAATTGTTGATGTTTGGCCTCTGGCCAGTCATCCGAAGTCCGTGGGTGAGTTTTTGTGTTTTGGATATTGTTTTAAGTCAGGCAGCCACCGTGTGTGGTGGCGACCGCCCATTTCAGTCGTTTAACGGTCCATTTGTATTTCTGGTTTATGAATTTGTTGGTTGTCTGATCTTAACAGGTACATGGACTCGGGAAATCTCATTCCCGATGTCGTTATGCTGTCGGATTGGAGATCTGAGCAAAGGAGCCAAAAAGGGCATTTCAGTCTTTTCGCGTGGTTAGACTGTGAGTGAAATTATTTAGCTTAACTGTTTGCTTTGCTTGCGTGTATGCATTGATTTGCTAGGACTTGGTAAAGTCTAGGCTTGAATCTTGAGGATGGACATTGATGATGATTATGCTTTGAGGTTATTAATTAGGACGTGAATGATTTGAGGTTGAGGTTAATAGTTGACGATTAGGCAATTGAATTGCAGAATGATTATTATTATTATTGGAATTGATTTGATGTGAATTTGAGAAATTTTGTTTTATCTTGGTGCTTGGATGATTTGGCGATGAAATTATCATGTGATTGAGTATTTATGGATTTTATTTTGGATTATTATTAAGTATGGAAATTGAGGATATCATTGAGGATTACTCATACGAGCTCTAGTATGGAAGTTATTTCACTCATACGAGCTCTAGTGAGCTTACCGGGTTGTTTGTTTGAATGACCCGGTATACCATGGATATGGTGCATTGTGGTTGGGGTTGTTTTGCAAGTTAAGCAGGCTAAGGAAGCAGTGAGGAGAAGACGAGGCAGTGGGACTCAGGAGTTTTATTTAATTGTTTTCACACAATGTTTTCGTTTAAATGTTTTTGGTTAAATTGTATTTCCTTATGTTGTTGTGCATGGCTCAAAGGAAAGAGAAAACAGGTTAAAAGTTTGATGTTCAGTATTTTTATGGGCACGAGGTTCGGGGTGTTACTGGCGAGGTCGGCTCGGCGTTGAAGAATAATCCAGGTGAAGAACGCCGACCTCGAGGGGATGAAGAAAATCCCCATGTATTGAGTTCCGATCGGGAACAAGAAGAGGCTGAAGAGGATGATGAGGGAGACACTGATGCCGAACCGAGCTCGAGTGCCCCGAGAAGGCTCACCTCGGGTTCGGAGGAAAGGGACAGGGGTCACGATGCATCGAGCCGACCCCCAAGGGATGGGTGACAATGTACCCGGAGATGTTCGAGAACGGGGTTCGGCTCCCCCTGCACCCCTTTCTGCAGGATTGGCTGGCGATGATCGGCGCGGCGCCTCACTAGCTCAATCCGAATGTGTACAGGATTATCCTATCTATGCACATCTTGTGGCACAAGGTGCACAAGTGTGTGCCAGACAAGGACTTGCTGATCTGCTCGTACTCGTTGAGGTCGAAGCAGAAGACCAAGCTCGGCTTCTACAACCTTCAGGCATACTCGGGGCCGTTGTTCACTGGAAATCCCTCATTCCAGAAAACTTGGAAGAGAAGATACTTCTTCGTTTCTGGGGATTGGGAGTTTGTCGATCCGAGCAGTCCCCGCGTAGCTCGGGTTCCTAGAGCCTTTAGGATTCCAGGTGGGCACTCAACGTTTGGGAAGGTCAATCCGGGATAGATTTTTCCAGTGATGATAATGATGATTGATTTTGATATGCATATTGATTTTGCATGATTGATTTTGCAGCTCGCCCTTAGGCAGTTCAAGGTGGCGCAAGTCGTGATCGACGCCAAGGAGAAGATGAAGAGGCTTCGGGAAAGGAACATGGAGTTGAGAGAGAAGCTGGCCGAAACCGAGCGGCTGTTCAAGGAGTAGCGCCAGTGGTCCACCGAGCTGAGGCTTCAGATGGCCAAGTGAGGGGATGAGGTTGCTCGGCTCGGAAAGGAGCTCTTGGCCTTGGAGAAGAAGGCTATCGACCTTGGGATGCTCGCTGATGAGCTTCAGCGGGATCTCGAGGCAGCCGAGCAGAGGGCGGTCGCAGCTCGGCGCCAGGCATTAGGAGTGAGCTTGAAGGAGTTAGGCGACGCCCAGTTCGCGAGGTATAAAGAGCTCCTGGAAGTGATCCGAGCAAAGATGCCAGACTGGGACCTATCCTTCTTAGCTGAGTCGGACGGTGAAGAGGATACCCAGGAAAGCCAGCAAGAAGAGCTTCCTCCTCCCGATCGCCAAGCTGAAACCGAGGCGGCCGGGTTTGTGGCCGAGCCAACCCAGGATGATCCTCCAATGCCTACAGATAAAATGCCCAAGATTCCTGCGGTTCCCGAAGCTGATCCCAATGCAGAGATGCAGCTCGGAGGCGTCGAGGTGGTGCAGATCGGCGAAGAGTCCTCTGAGAAATCTGTCGGGCTGATCTTGAAGTGGCCAACCGAGCGATCTGCATGATTTATGTATTTATGTTTTTTATTTTTTATTCCCGAGCTGAGATGTGGCTCGGATTTGGTATGTTTTGAACAATTTGCTTTTTGAATCATTATGTTATTAATTTATTTTCAATGTTTTCTTATGTTCCAAGTTACTGTCAGTTCAGCTCGGAAATGAAACTAAAAACACAACAAGTAACAAATAGATAAGAAAATGATGAAAGATAAACGTCATGATAAAAGTAAAATGAATGTGATAAGGCATTTTGAGATCGGCTCGACTTAATAGTCATAGTGAAATAAAATGTAACGATAATTTACAACTTGTTTTCAGATCAACCTGATGAGCATGATAAAAATAAGCAGAAATTAGAAAACCCTAATGATCCCAGATGGGCTAGATATATCCATTGAGATATTAGGAATTTTGTTTTTGAGAAATATATTCAAACTAACTCCCAGGTCGGCTCGGTATGTGTGATGAGAGTTTGAGTTTGAGGACATATTTTTCTTTTAGAAATTTCTTGTCGAACGTTAGGACTGTAGCAAGTCATTTCGGCTCGGACAAGGGTTTTTATAGACCTGATGAGTCTGTACTATGTCGAACATCAGGCCGAAAATGGCACGCCAGCTCGGCACAGGAGTTTATAAACCTGATGAGTCTGTACTGTGTCGAGCATCAGGCCGAAAATGGCGCGCCAGCTCAGCACAAGAGTTTATTGACCTGATGAGTCTATACTGTGTCGAGCATCGGGCCGAAAATTGCGCGCCAGCTCGGCACAGGAGTTTATAGACCTGATGAGTCTGTATTGTGTCGAGCATCAGGCCGAAAATGGCACCCCAGCTCGGCACAGGACTTTATAGTTTTTTTGAAGGAGACACTTAGATCTTTTGTTTTTTGTTTGGAGTGTATAGGGATGGAGTCCCTAGTGTCTGCTTCAAAAAAATGAGAAGAAGATGAGTGAAAAGGTGTTTATCTCTTCATTGATCGGAAAAATGTTAGGTCGGACAGTCCCCGATCCTAACTATATTTTACTGGTAATAAGTTTTCAAGTGTTTAGCATTCCAGCTGTGCTTGAGGGGTTTCGCTGCCAGAGTGGCTAGGTTGTAGGTGCCAGACTTGACTATGCCTTTGATCCTGTAGGGTCCAGTCCAGTTCGGATCGAATGAACTTTCCTTTATGGCCAGGGGGTTCTTTTTCATGATGAGGTCACATAGTCCGAAGCTTTTTGGTCTGACCATTTTGTTGTAGTATTTGGCTACCTTTTGTTGGTAGGTAGCTCGGCAGAGACTAACATCGGTTCGTCTTTTTTCGATTAGGTCCAGGTCGAGCCGAAGTCCGCTATCATTTGCCTCTGGGTTGTATATGCTGGTTCGGAATAAAGGAGTCCTCATTTCGACCAGAACAACAACATCGACACCGAAAGCCAGTGCGTAGGGTGTTTCTTTTGTAGAAGTGCGGTAGGAAGTTCGGTAAGATCATAACACTTCTGGTAAGAGTTCTGGCCAGTCCCCCTTAGCGTTATCAAGCTTGGACTTCAAGGTCTTCTTGATGATCTTGTTGACAGCTTCAACCTGTTCGTTTGACTGCAGATGGTAAGGGCGGCGAAGCGCAAGTTGATGTTCAGACGTGAACAAAAACTTCTAAATTTCTTGCAGTCGAACTGCTTACCATTGTCTGCAATGATGGTGTGCGGCATGCCGAACCGGCATATAATGTTTCTCCAAACAAAAGTTTCCATCAGTTCAGCTGTGGTGGTGGCTAGGGGTTCAGCCTTGGCCCATTTGCTGAAGTAGTCGACTGCTACTACGACCATTGTGACTTGCCCCTTTGCTTTCAGCATTAGGCCGATCAGGTCCAGCCCCCATTGCACGAATGACCAAGGACTGGATATAGAGGTCAGAAATTGAGAAGGTTGATGGAAGACTACGGCGAACTGTTGGCATTTGACACAAGTGCGAGACAGATAATCCTCATCTTTGTTCAGCGTAGGCCAGAAGTAACCCTGTCTAATCGTCTTGTAGGCAAGTACTCTTCCTCCGGAATGGTTTCCACATATTTTTTCATGGATTTCTCTTAGCACATCCTGACCTTCTTGGGGCGTGACACACCGCAAGTAGGGTAGGGAGAAGCTCCTCTTGTAGAGCTAATCATTGATGATGCTGAACCGAGCCAATCTCGTTTTGATGAGACATGCCCTGTCCTTTTTTGGGGGGAAGAATTCTAAAGACCAAGTAATCGGTGATTGGCGTCATCCAATTCGGCTCGGTGCCGGTTTGCATGACGGCGACCTCTTCCTGGGTAGTGCTGGGCCTGTCCAGGATTTCAACTGGAACACGTCTGGCAAATCCAGTATCTGTGGCCGAGGCCAAGTGTGCTAAGGTGTCGGCTTTGCAATTTTCTGCCCTCGGTATTTGGGATACCTTGTATTCTTGAGAACCCCTGAGCAGTGAGCGGGTCTTTTCGAGATAAGCCGTCATGTTTGGTTCTCGAGTTTCATATTCTCCCAATATCTGATTGATGACGAGTTGGGAGTCGCTGAAGATGTTCAGCTTTGTTACGCTGAGCTCTTTTGCCAATTTGAGGCCGGCAATGAATGCATCATACTCTACTTCGTTGTTGGATGCTTGAAATCTGAAGCGAAGAGCATATTACATTACGACTTGTTCTAGGGAGATCAGAACCAGTCTGGCCCCACTTCCCATGACGTTGGAGGATCCGTCCACATATAAGGTCCAAATGAGAAGATCATCTTGGGAATGACCACCGTTGATGTTTGGTTTGAACGTGGTTGGAACGATGCTGGCGCCGAGCGGATCTTCCGCTGTGATGGTGAATTCACAGATGAAGTCAGACATGGCTTGGCTCTTGATGGTCGTTCTGGGATGATAGGTGATGTCGAATTCGCCGAGCTCGATTGACCACTTGATGAGCCGACCCGAAGTCTCGGGTTTGGCCAGAACTTGCCTGAGTGGCTGGTCAGTCAAGACGGTGATTGAATGGACCTGGAAGTAAGGCCCAGTTTCCGANACCACTTGATGAGCCGACCCGAAGTCTCGGGTTTGGCCAGAACTTGCCTGAGTGGCTGGTCAGTCAAGACGGTGATTGAATGGACCTGGAAGTAAGGCCTCAGTTTCCGAGCTGAGCTGACCAGGGCGAGGGCCATCTTCTCGAATTTTGGATATCTGGTCTAGGCGTCAACGAGGGCTCAGCTCGTGTAGAAGACCGGATGCTGTACCTCGCCGACCTCTCTGACCAGAACCGAACTGAGGGCTGAGTCAGAGACGGATAGATAAAAAAAAAGTTCTTCACCTTCCTCCGGTTTTGATAAGATGGGAAGTTTCTCCATGTGCCTCTTCAGATCTTGAAAAGCCTACTCGCATTGTGGGGTCAACTCTATGCCCTTCCCTGTTGGTTTGAGGTAGTGTTAGCCGTTGGTAAGTCCCAGGGAGTAGCTCAAAATTAGAATTTAAACATTTTTATTTACTAATCCCTTTTATGGCCAATCTCTTTAGAAATTTGTCTAGATCTTTTGATGCTAGTACCTCAGGGAAGATGAAGCTGAATAACACCGAAGAAATAGTCTTTGCTGACTATGAAAAGCAGCTCCAGAACTGGTCCATACCAGCTTTTCCTACCAAGGAGATATACAGAAAAGGCACCTTCGACTGGAGGACAGATTATGTTATCAAAACAACAGAAAGGACAGTGCCTATCTCCAATAACCAGGACAACTTCCAGTTATTCACACCAAGTATGCTAAACCAGCATATTTCTAAGAAATTCAAATATCTACACATAGGTGTAGTCCAGGTTGCGGTAAAGCCTTTGGTAAGAACAGGTTTAAATACCTCTGTCTTGGTCTGTGTGAGGGATCAAAGGCATAACAAGTTTTCTGATTCTCTACTTGGAGTAGTTGAATCCTCTTTAAGTGAAGGTCCTATATTTTTCAATTGTTTTCCTAATTTTTCAGTTTCCTTAACTGACAAAGGGGTCCTAAAGGCTTTAACCTTGAATATCAAGTCTCATGGATTTGATATGATTCCAGGATCTGAAAACATGGCCATTGGTTACAGGATTTATTATAAAGCCATGACTACCTTATGTCCAAGGGCAAAAGACTTGCATGAGGAAGGAAAAATAATTATGTTTCAAGCAGATCTTAAAAGATCCAATGTGGCGGTCCCAAAGACAATTAGCTGGAATCAAGTCAATCTTCCTCTTGAATGGACGGTAGCTCAAGAAGCACCTCAAAGGCCTCTCCAAAACCTGGAAATTGACCAGATTGTGGAACATGATGATGGCGAAGTAGAAATTAGACTCTCTAATCTAAGGACTAAAAGATCTTATTACAAGGGAAGTATGCTCTGATCTGACAACAGCCTTTTGGAATAGGGAAAGACACATTGTTAGTCTTCCTTATGAACCTGACTTTAAAGAGTTCATGATACCTACCAAGGCTAGGCCTATCCAAATGAATAAAACTCATTTGAAACTATGTGAAAAGAAAATTGAGGATCTCTTAAAAAAGGGATTAATCAGGAAAAGCAAATCCCCATGGAGCTGTCCGGCTTTCTATGTCGAGAAAGCAGCAGAAATTGAGCGCGGAGTTCCAAGGTTAGTAATTAATTACAAAACTTTAAATAAAGCCTTGAGATGGATAAGGTATCCTATCCCAAACAAAAGGGATTTGTTAAACAGGTTACATGAAGCTGCAATCTTCTCAAAATTTGATATGAAATCTGGATTCTGGCAAGTCCAGGTCAAAGATGAAGAAAGGTATAAAACAACTTTCACTGTTCCCTTTGGACATTATGAATGGAATTTTATGCCATTCGGTCTCAAAAATGCCCCCTCAGAATTCCAAAATATCATAAATGACATTTTTAACCCTTATTCAACTTTCACTATTACTTATATTGATGATGTTTTAGTTTATTCCTCTTCTCTGGAAGAGCATTTTAAACATGTTAACATCTTTCTTAAAGTAGTGAAAAATGCAGGGTTGGTGGTCTCAAGCAAGAAAATAGTCTTATTCCAGACTAAAATAAGATTTCTTGGGCACAACATTGATCAAGGAACAATTGTCCCTATTGACAGAGCTATTGCTTTTGCCGATAAGTTCCCAGACGAACTAAAAGACAAAACGCAATTACAAAGATTTTTGGGAAGTCTAAATTATGTCTCAGACTTCTATCAAGATCTAGCCAAAATAAGTAAACCTTTATACGAGAGGTTAAAGAAGAACCCTCCACCTTGGGATAAGAGACATACCCAAGCTGTAAAAGCCTTAAAGGCTCATGTCAAGGAACTTCCTTGCTTATCCATTCCTAAACCAGGAATGTTCAAAATTGTGGAAACAGATGCTTCAGAGAAAGGATATGGAGGAATCCTAAAGCAAAAGGATTTAAACTCAAAAAAGGAAGAATTGGTCAGGTTCACATTAGGAGTTTGGAATAGTGCCCAAAAGAATTATGCCACGATTAAAAAGGAAATTTTGGCTATCGTTTTAACTGTTACCAAATTCGAAAGTGATTTGTTAAACCAAAAGTTTTTAATACGTGTCGATTGCAAAGCTGCTAAAGAGGTTTTGTTAAAAGATGTTAAAAACCTGGCTTCCAAACAAATTTTTGCCAGATGGCAAGCCATTCTTTCAGCCTTTGACTTTGAGATAGAATATATAAAAGGAGAGGATAATTCTCTCCCTGATTTTCTAACAAGAGAATTTCTGCAGGGCAAGAATGAGGAGAGGTTCATATTTCAGGAAAGGATCAAGCTCCAGGATGAACCAAAGACAACAGAACGAAGCTCAACAGCACACCCAGTGGCTTAGGGAGCCCCAACCCGAGGAGCCTAAAAGGATTCCTTACTATCCCTCTTTGGAGGTTTCTGTTGCAATAATTGAAAATAAGGATTTGACTAATCCTCCACCAGATGTTGCTAAAAAGTACCTGGTAAATCACTGCAGCCCTTCTCTAGGCAACAAAACTCGTGAATGGTACGAGGCAGTCTTAATAGACTGTGGATCGGTGCAAATTAAGCATCATTTTAGAAATAGAGGGATAATTGCTTTATCTCATTTCATCATTTGTGATTTTATCACACCTGATGAATGGGGAACATCCCTTTTCGCTAAACAGCGATTTAATTCTAACCAAGGACTTATCCCAAATAGGTTTGATTATTATGATTATATGAAAGCCTGGGAAGTTTCATTGGTCTGCCAGAACCAAGAATTCACCCATTCTTGGTTTCTCCAGTTTAAAACAACTGGCCAAAAACCTTTGCCAAATTGGCTAAAAGCCTGGTACGCTGTTTGGGGTCATTCTCCAGATATTATTCCTACCCCTGTCATGGACAGTTTAACCCGGTTTAAAAACTTTAATCAGGATGTTGTTCCCAATTGGGAAATCGGGTTGTGGTTCATGTATCTTTACAGTGTCCCTTGGATTCTCAAATAGTCTTATACTGTCTCCTTGCCAAATGAAGATGAAGACATCTACATCCCTAATCTTCGCCGTTCCATTTGTGTCAAGTGGTGGGACAAGTTTAACTCCAAACCCATTGAAGGAGTCTCTTTTAAACCTAAAAAGGTTAAAGACATCTTGGGATCCTCTTCATCATCTTCCTCCTCTGATTCGGAAAGACTAAGGCATCTTGAGGCTGAATGCAATGAGTTAAGGAACCAACTCCTTAGAAGAACTGGTAAAAGGCCAGACGCTGAAGCTCCTTCTTTCGACATCACTTCTGATAATGATAACGAAGATGACTGTTTTGGAGTCTTCACTCCAATCAAGTAACTTTCCTAAAAGGTAAAGGAAAGTTCCCGTAATGCTTATCAGCATCTTTGTTGGTCCCATTTCTCTTTCGTTGGTTTGGCTTCTTGTAAAATAATTAAGAACTTTACTATTTACTTTTTGACTTTTGTTCACGGTGGTTGTACCCACTTCATCTTTTTACTGTTTGCTTTTTAAAGGATAAGATTCCTTGTCGGGCCAGCTGTTAGGCTTGAATCTATCCTTTATTTCTATTTAAAGAGGCAGGAGCCTCAGTTGTAATCATCAAAAGTTTTAAGACTTCAAAAGTGTGAGTTTGTAAGAATTGCACAAATCTCCTGTTAAGACTTGATATTAATATAAGTGTGGAAATTCTGCTATCTTCGAAGTGTGCATTTCAATTCTGTAAGTTTAAATGTTTAATTTAGTTTCTATTCTCTTGTTTGTTTGTTCATTTCAGTTTATCCTAATTGTATTACTTAGTTTATATCTTTGGACTTTGCCAGTTTTCAAAGTTAAAAAAGATTAATTTTTTCGGTTTTAAAACCTTCCCCTTTACCTGGGATAGTTTTGGTATCAGAGCCAGTTTTCACGGGAGATAGTTATAGGGGGTTTTAGTCTGTTTTAAGTGTTGAATTCGGTGGAAGCGAAAGGGCAGTTTGAGGCAGTGTTAGCCGTTGGTAAGTCCCAGGGAGTAGCTGTTTGAAGCAGTGTTCGCCGAGCTCGATTGACCACTTGATGAGCCGACCCAAAGTCTCGGGTTTGGCCAGAACTTGCCTGAGTGGCTGGACAGTCAAGACGGTGATTGAATGGACCTGGAAGTAAGGCCTCAGTTTCCGAGCTGAGCTGACCAGGGCGAGGGCCATCTTCTCGAATTTTGGATATCTGGTCTAGGCGTCAACGAGGGCTCAGCTCGTGTAGAAGACCGGATGCTGTACCTCGCCGACCTCTCTGACCAGAACCGAACTGAGGGCTGAGTCAGAGACGGATAGATAAAAAAAAAGTTCTTCACCTTCCTCCGGTTTTGATAAGATGGGAAGTTCCTCCATGTGCCTCTTCAGATCTTGAAAAGCCTGCTCGCATTGTGGGGTCAACTCTATGCCCTTCCCTGCTACCTTCAATGTTTTGAAGAAGAGGAGGCACCTGTTTGTCGATTTTGATATGAACCGGTTCAGGGCGGCGACTCTTCCAGTTAGACTTTGGATCTCCTTACGTGTTTTTGGAGACTTCATGCAATCAAGGCTTGGATTTTCTCCGGATTGGCCTCGATTCCCCGTTGGCTGACCAGGTAACCAAGAAATTTTCCTAACCGAACTCCAAAGACACATTTGGCTGGGTTCAATCGCATCTTATATTCTTTTAGGACTCCGAACATGTCCGAGAGGTCCTTAACGTGTTCATCTGCCTCGATGCTTTTGACCAGCATGTCGTCCACATAGACCTCCACTGATTTGCCTATGGATGATCTGAACATGTGGTTGACCAGCTTTTGGTAGGTGGCTCCGACGTTTTTGAGACCGAAGGGCATGACCTTGTAGCAGTACATGCCGCAATCAGTTATGAAGGATGTGTTCTTCTAATCAGGTTTGTGCATGAGGATCTGATTGTACCCAGAATAGGCGTCCATGAAGCTGAGGAGCTTGTGTCCTGCCGTCGCAACGACCAGTTGATCTATTCTGGGCAAAGGGAAACTGTCTTTGGGACATGCCTTGTTCAGATCGGTGAAATCCACACACATCCTCCACTTTCCATTGTTCTTTTTCACCATGACCACGTTGGCGAGCTAGTTGGAATAGTTGACTTCCCGGATGAACCCGTTGTTTTGCAACTTGGTCACCTCTTCAGCCATGGCTACGTATCGAACCGGATTGTACGACCTCCTCTTTTGACGGACAGGTTTGCATCTCGGATCTATGTTCAGCCTATGGGTGATCACGTCAGACGATATGTCTGGCATGTCATCGTAAGACCAGGCGAATACTTCAGCATTTGCACGGAGGAAGTCAAGTATAGCCGACCGCTGAGCTGGGGCGAGCTAGGTCCCCACTTGGATGAGCCGATCCAGGCTGTCCTCGGAGATCGGCACCTCTTCCCAAGTTTCGGCTGGGAGAGGTTGGGATTCTGAGTTCGGCTCGGCGGTGAAGTGAAACGTTTCTACCCTCGGCCATCTGCCGGAGTCAGCGATGGAGTTAAGTTCTTGGGAGTTCGGCAGTTGACCCTTCTGCCTTATAGAAGTGGCATAGCAAGATCGAGCCGAGCATTGGTCTCCCTGGATGACAATGCAATCATCGCCCACCGGACAATTGATGAGGAGGTTGGCGTAGTGGACGATGCAGTCAAGGTCGACCAGAGCTGGTCTGCCCAGGATGATGTTGTAAGCCGACGGTCGCTTGACGACGATGAAATACGTCATGCAAGTCTTCTTGATCGGTCCTTTCCCGAGAGAAAGGGAAAGGTAGATGTGTCCGAGGGGTCGGACCACTTCACCCCCGAACCCGATCAGGGCTGGTGTGTCAGCCTCCAGCTTGTCTTCGCTGATTCCTATCTGCTCGAATGCAGAATAGTAGAGGATGTTGACCGAGCTTCCTCCATCGACGAAGGAACGGGCGATGGTGATTCCGACCACTTCAGCGACTATGACCACTGGATCATAGTGCGGGAAGATGATCTTATTTGACTTGTTCGGCCCGAAAGTGATTGGTGCCCAGTCTTTCCACTGTCTTTTAGAAGTGCTAGGTTGACCCGCTTGGATTGATAGGGATTCATGGGTTTGGGTGGCCTGTCTGTTGTACTCTTTTTGGGATCGGTTTGAACTCCCAACAAAGGTTAGTCTTCCCCCAATCGATTCGATGGCAGCGTCCTAAACATCGATGGTGTTCGTTGGCTTCTTCAGAGCGGCCTTAGGCACTTTTGAACCGCCAGTCATGAATTGATTAATCTTACCCGCCCTAGCAAGAGTCTTAATCTCGTCGCAGAGGGGGTAACAATTGCTCGTCACATGGCCATGATTGGAGTGATACTTGCAGAAGATGCCCTCCATGATCTGATCTGGGGGTGGGCCCTTGATCTCCTTAGTAGCTGGGAGTTGATCCTTGATCTTGGAGAAAATTGTCTGCAAGCTGGCATTAAGAGGGGTGTACTCCGTGTATTGGATATGCTTAGGCCCTTTGCCCAGAAGTTGACGTGGCTCATCAGTTCGGCTCTTTTTGGTCTGGACCTGAGGCTTAGGGCTTGTGATCTCTCCCTCCTTCCTCTTGGCCGAGGTCGGCTTGGAATTTAGGGCCTCCACCTGAGCATCCCATTCTTCTGCTCGGGCCTATTTTGTGGCTTAAGCAGAGAGCTCATCATAGGTGGAAGGAGGATTCCTCATCAGATGAGAGCGAAGTCCCCCAGAGAGCATACCCTGCATAAGAGCATTCTTAGCCGATCGGTCGTCGCAATCGTCACACTTCGTGTATTCAATGTCGAAGCGGATCAGATAGGTCTTGAAGCTTTTCTCCTTCCTGTTGTTTGATCAGCGACATATCGTTCAAGTTGTAGAGTCATTCGGATACAACCCGATATCTCGTGAGGAAGACCCTCCGGAGGTCAGAAAAGGAATCAATGGAATTCGGTTGAAGAGTTCGGAACCATCCCCGCGCCGATCCCTTCAAAGTTGAAGGGAAGATTCTGCATTTCGTGGCTTTAGACGCCTGGCAGGCTTCCATGGCGTATCTGAAGCTGTCGAGATGATCATAGGGGTCCTTGGTTCCATCGTATTGGTCCATCTTAGGTGGTTTGGTATCCCGAGAGACCTCAGCATCCGTGATCCTGCTGGTGTATGGGAGGGAGAGTTCTTCCCCATGGTCAGTCCTGTCGAGGTACCCCCTGGAGACTTCAACTTGGCTGAGCCAATCATGGACACTCTAGATTTGGTTTTGGACTAGAGTCTGGACAAGATTTTCCACATTAGGTGTGGTCAGCTAGGGAGCTGTTTCCGCCGAACACTTGGTTCGGTTACCGAGTCTTTCGCTCACTAGCCGACGAGCGATCATCTCGCCTATCGGATGCCGGTTAGACATGACCATGGTGGGTCCTAGCCGATCCCACACGGATCGTCTCCCCGAATTTGTCCCTGACATGGAAGGACTTTGGCTAGTTCCGGGGATGTGATCGGTGGTAGGGCTGAGCCTGCTTTTGGCTAGGACCATAGGTTCAACCAATTCAGTTGGATTGACAACCTCTAATCTGGATCGGACCGAAGGTCGCTGATCCAAGACTGGTTCGGATTGGTTTATTCCTAAGGACTCGGGAGAGTTTCTCCTGAAGGCCGCTCGCTTTTGCTGAAAGAGACGGTAGGCGTTTAGGAACTCGGCCTGCTCAGCTGGAGACATATCCTCGAAGCCCGGGAAGGTGCAATCTGGGTTTTGCCGAGCCTGGTGGTCGTCCAGGTCTGCCTGATCGTTTTTCCGAGAAGGAGACGGCAAAAGAACCTCCTGATCGATTCGGGTTTGTCTTGATCGGAAGCCCGATCTACCACTAACGTCGAGCTGAGCACAATGACGTGCGAGCTCTTGAGCTAGCTCGGCCTGCTTGGTGAGCAACTCATTGTTCTACTTGAGAAGTGCATTCTCAATGGCCAGGTGTTGTTGGTTCTCCCTGAGGAGTTTCTGACCAGCCATGATCTTTAAGGGACTTTTGGATTTTGTTGCCTTGGCAGGCTGTGCCCTTCTTGTTTTCTCAGGTGTCTCAGGCTCATCTTGTTCATTGTTTTGGGATCCTTCTGAAAAAGAGCTGCTGTCATGAAAGATGATAGTCATGGTGACTTGTTTGAAAGAAGAGCTTAGCACTTGTGGTGATGAACACAACGGCTGAAGACGATCTTCCCACTGTTGATGCAAATTTTCGTAAGAGAGATGCAACAACTTAGAGATGACGATCTGGCTGATTAGAAGCCCTGCTAGATGATGACGTGAATATCGATTTGAGATCTTCCTGCATGAAAAACAAGATCAAAGGAGATGGACCGGTGTGGTACCAACCAAACACGCTTCGATGATGAAGTCAGTGATGTGTTTGGAAGTGTTTGTGTAAGAACAAGGAAAAACAGATGATGAACTTGGGAGAATGAGGAAGAACAAGGTAAGATCTCCTGGGTTTATTCTCAGCAAATAGAGATATTCTGATAGGTTTTTTGTAAGTGAAGTTATGTATTAGATGATCCCCATTTTTGTGCATATGAGTTGGCTTATATAGGCAAAGGAAATAGTGAAGGGTAAGTTACCTGCATGAGGGTGAAGGGTTGAGAAGAGGCCACGCGTTCAGTCATGAATAGTGGCATGCACAGCTACCCACCTCCTTTACATTCAATGCTGCATTGAATGCAAAGATGGAAGATCAAGTGGCATGCCCTAATAGTCATGACTGTGAGCTGGGAAGTCTCATTTGTCAGAGAGCCATGTCAGAGATATTCGAGTGAGGTGGTTCATTCTGACTCCAATCTTCTAGAACGGTGGTGGATCCGAGCCGAACCGATCATAGTTATCACATACACGGGTATAGAAAACATCTATGTTCGGATCGGGTATGGATTAGTTCAGACTGACTCGACGTATGACACGACAATCCTCACCCGACGATAATCTAGCGATCTGAGGAGATGGTCACCAAGTGCCGAGCCGAACTGATTTGGGATAACTAAGAAGAGATGAACACTTCATTCTTAAGGTCTCCAGGTCGAGTCGGATCGTACACGGAGGTCCGCCGAGATGGTCCGATTAGAACCGGGAAAGAACACTATACCGAGCTGGTATGACGACGTGCAAGTACAAGTCTGACTGTTAGATAGTCAAAGCCTGAAGTTTGATCTGACTTGCCACGTGTCGATCCACGATTGGTTGTTAAATCCATATGGATTTATACACAAACAGTAGCTAAAGCTTTTACTGATATTTTGTATAGACAAAGGTAGTTTTTATCTAAGTCTAAGTCTTAGTGAAAACAAAGAAGATATATATGAAATAGAAAAGTGCAGAGCTGTACTTACAGCAAGTTTAGCCCCAAAATATCTCTCAACCCTCCTTTGCTTTTCTCTCTTTTCTCTCTTCTGCATATGTGTTTTTCTGTGTGAGATTGTGTTCATTGCAGGAGGCTTAATCAAGGCATTCTCTCAACAAAGAAAATATTGAATTTTATCTACTAGACCAAGTTGTCATTAGCACTTATGCGCCATCTAATGAGACTTGAAACCTTCAGGTTTGACTCTGTGACTCTTGAAACCTTGATGTTTGCTTTTGCAGATATAGGCAATTTGAAATTTGGTATAGAGGAACATTGTTATTGTATAAGGAACAACCTTGACTTTGATGTGGTTGTTGCAAGTAGCACTGTAGACATGTCTGCCAAATATTAGAAAATTGATTGTGCAAGATGAGTTTTCAACTCTGCAATAACAAGAGATCTTGTACTGTGGAACACAATGTTGGCTGCTTTTGCAGAATTGGGTCATAGTGGTGAGGTCTTGAAATTGTTCTATAAGATGCAGCTAGAAAGTGTTCCACCAAATGTGATATCATGGATCTTTTTTATTTTAGCTTTTCTGAATAATGGTCAGGCTGATGAGGTTAAAAATGTAAGCATATTTAATCATACATATATGCACATAGAGCCAATACAAAATACAGCGGAATATAAAAGATCATACCTCTAGCCATAGCAACCAAATCAAAAGATCCACATGATGAACGAAGCGTCATCGTAGTGAATCCTTCTAACCACTCCCTTGCCTTTATGTCTGCCTGAAGTGATGGATAGCAGACCACCAGAGAAGATAGAAAATACCTCAGAACCTCAGTGTTTCTTTCTTTCTCTCTGTGTGTGTTTTCACAAAATAGGATGGATGCAAGGTATGGTCAGAGACCCACTTTATATAGAATTAGTATGTCTTCCAATCAAGGCATTAACCGTGGATCTGACTCCTGACTAAATGGAATTAGATCAATCACAATAAAGACACCTATATAAGGAATCCTCTAATTACCCAATCAGCTTATTTATGGGAATTAGACTTAATAAGGATTACAATCCATCTAATTACCCAATCAGCTGATTTATGGGAATTAGACTTAATGAGGATTACAATCCCTCTAATTACCCAATCAACTGATTATGAGAATTAGACTTAATAAGGATTACAATCAGCCATTTAACTTAATTATGGGATTAGCCTAATTGCTAAATACATCAGACCATTTGAACGGTTCATGACGCCGTTCAGACAGCTGACATCAGCACAAAATATGTGGCACGTGGGCCATATATTCTTACAAAAAATCGATATGTTTCTGCAAATGCAATCCCTTGGAGTTCAGCCAAACCTGGTGACTTAGACTACTCTAATCTTTGGTCTGGCTGAGAGTGGTTTTGGCTATGAAGCAATTTCGACATTCTAGTGGATGCAAGAAGCTTGAATTAAACCCAATGTTGCAAGCATTGTTTGTGTACTCTCGGCTTGCATAAATATGACATCATTACAAAATGGAAGAGCATAATTACAATTTACATGGGTATTTGATAAGACACTCCCTCTACTTGTCAATTCCAATTTCAACCTTTTTAGTGGATACGTATGCTAAATATGGTAACATAGATCAATCAAAGAAGGTGTTGGATATGATTTTAGACAAGGCATTACCTATCTATAATGCAATGATTTCCAGTTATGCATTACATGGTCAAGCTGTGGAAGCTCTTGTACTATATTAGCGTTTAAAGAAGAAGGGATAAAACCTGATAGGGTAACCTTTACTAATGCCTTATATGCATATGTAGCCATGTCATTCTAGTGAGTATGTGAAGGTTTGAAGAGCTTTTCATTGATATGGTATCAAATCACAATATGAGTCCCAAGTATGGAGCATTATGGGTGTGTGGTTAGTCTTCTTTGTTGGAGTAGGAATTTGGATGAAGCTTTTAGGCTTATTATTGCAATGCCTTTCAAGCCTGATGCACGAAAACAATAAGATAAAACTAGAGGAATGTTTATCCAATGAATTACTGAAATTAGAGTCGGATAATTCTGGCTGGAAACTATATAACAATTTCAAATGCATATGCAAGAAGATGGGATGAGGTAACAAAGGTTAGGCAGTTGATGAAAGAAAAGGCCCTGTGAAAGATTTATGAGTTTGTTGCTGGTCACTACAAAATCAGATCACATCCAAAATCAGATATGATTCACATAAAAAATCATATCACAAAGAAAAGAGATGAATACCACATACAAAATTAGATTTTAGTATTTCACTTACACTTTAAGTTCTTTAACACAGAGTCACTGAAATGTTGTAAGGGCAGTTTTATTGGAAGTGGCTGCCCTCATGAATTCTGTTAACAAAAAACCAAGTGCACAAGTTAAACCAAAATGAAAAAAAAAAAAAAAAAAAAAAAAAAAAAAAAACAAACAAACAAACAAACAGTACACAAGTTACATTAAATAAGTAAATTTAGGGCAATACCTACTTAAAATGATTCATAGAACTCCATTTCTTTAATAGTTGGTTCATATTGAAGATTGGAAATGTCATCTGACCTAATCCAATTTTGACAACAGATTAAGGCCTCCACCATATTTGGAGTCAAAGAGGCTCGAAATGGATTCATAACCCTCCCTCCAGTGCTAAAGCAAGCCTCAGAAGCCACTGTGGATACTGGAATTGCAAAGACATCCTTTGCAATTGCTGCCAAGCCAGGGTATTTAACCCCATTGTGCTTCCATCATTTGAGGATATCAAATTCTATGTTTAGATCCATTTTTTCAATAGGATCATTGACTTACCTATCAACTTCATGCTCCAACACAACCACATTGCTTGCTATAGCTTCTTCCATCCATGCCCTAGTCATTAATTGCATGCCTTTTTCTTCCCCCTCTAACCTGCATAGAAATTGTTCTCTATTGCTAGTAATAGCACTGAAACTATATGAAGTAGTAGGACTAGTGACATTACTTACACTAGAACTTGAGATTTTGGGGTTGCATATTCTTCAAACATTTTAACTAGCTAAGCTTGCTTTGATCTCATTTATCTTCTTAGTGGCATTATCTGGCTCTAAACAATAGGTTTGCAACATATGTGCCAAATTCCCTAACTTGTATCAAAGGTCAAGCACAAGTGAAACCATCAACAACTGGTTTATTTTTGTCCAAATCACCCCAATACTTCTCAAATTCTTTCTTCATCTCATGTGCCATATCATTAAGGACCATTTAAGCTTCAGATTCTTCAACATTCTTATCACCTAAAACATTATCCTCATCCTTAAAAAACACTTAATTTCCTCTTCAATGGAAATTAAGTCATGAAACATTTCATGGACAGCAGGTGTCAAAGACACACTCATCTTCAAAGTCATATCATAGAAGACCTTCAAAAACTGTACAAAGACAGTGGCATTGTGCCAATCTTGACTCTTGGGTGGTTCTACCCTCTTTTTAGAATTGGCAGATGCTGCCATTCCTTCTTCCCCTTCACCAAACCAACTAGAATAAGCACTTTCATCTTCATACCTAATTCTCTCAAATGCCTTTTCAAACTGTAGAGCTGCACTCAACATCAAATATGTGGAATTCCACCTAGTTGAGACATCCAACACCATTAGACCCTTACACTCTATTTTCTCCTTAGCCACACAAGCCTTGAAGTCTGACAACCTTTGAGCAGAGGATTTCACATACTTAACAGCATTCCTAATTGCCAATATTGAATTCTCTAATTACTTTTTCAATCCATCCCCAATATCAAATTGACAATGTAAACACAACACATCACATGGAGGTACTTTCCCCCTAAAACCATCTTAGTATTTGTCGAATGCTTCATTTTATTTCTTAAGTAATCAATTGCCACTATGTTTGTAGTGGCATTATTTACTGTGACGGTTAAAACCTTCTCAACTCCTCATTCTAGCAAACATGTCTCTAAAAGCTTACCTATTTAATTTCCCTTGTGGTTAGCTAGCTATGACACTAAAATTCAAAACCTTTTTGTGCATCTTCCAATCATTATCTATGAAATGTGCAGTAATCACCATATAGTTTATATTCTGGCAGCTTGTCCAAGTATTTTTTGTGAGACATACCCTACATGGTGCTAACTCAGTTTTCAATTGCAATTTCATCTTTTTGTACATAGAGATGAAATGCCTCACAAGTGTCCTACAAGATGGGATTTGGAAATTGGGACATACAACCTCACAAAATCTCCTAACCTTCTCCCTTCAACAAAACTAAATGGTAACTCATCAATAATAACCATTTCTACATATGCTTTCAGGCAATCATCCTTAGTACACCACCTACTATTTGGTCAAAAGACAATGTCTTTTGTCTCTTATCTTGTACCCTCTCTGGATAGGTTTTACACTAATGCTCTATGTGTTTCTTAAGTGTTGAAGTCCCATTTATAACAAAGTTTGCAGCATAGTGAGCAGGGCAATACCTGCACCTAGCTGTTTTCTTAATAATTTGCCCTTTAGTCTCATCTACCTTAGTGACTTGTGTTACATGATCGTATTTATCAAAGTGATCCCATACCTCGGACTTGTCCTTAACTGGTTTTCTAGGACCAGTAGGAGGTAATGGTGGATGGCCACTAATTGGGGCAGGTGGGCAGTCAGCTTGAGTTGATGGTGATGGCGGTGGTGTTGATGTTGGTGAAGTAGCAGATGCAGTGGAGGATGCATGGTTAGGCTGGCTAGGGACTTCTAATTGGGGTTCCATAGCTCCTTAAACCCTAAATAGAAAAACAAGTTGATGTTATTGGACTTACCAAATGCACTGCAGTTTTACCAATTCACATCATAAAAGCATAAACTAAACTACAACTACATGTCCAATTAACATTGCATATCTCCAGTTTTAAACCCTAAAACCTTAAATTAAACTCATTATAAAATGCACAATTAACAGTTTAACCCCAAATCAATTGATTTAATTCATGCTAACCCGTGAGAGATGAGAGACAGAAACGAGAGGGTGGGATATGAGAGACAAGAGATGAGAGTGTGAGAAGACATACCATGAAGTTGCGACCTTTGACAAAGATGAGAGAGTGAGAGATGAGATCGAGGCGAGAGACTGAGAAAGTGTGATAGATGAGAAGCGAGAGAGTGAGAGAGATGAGAAATGAAAGAGTGAGAGTCACAAAGTGGGGAAGATGAGTGTCTGAGTGAGAGATAGAGGGCGGCGCGAGAGAGAGGCTTCGAGTTTGAGGTCTAGGTGAGATTTCACTTTTCATTTTCAGTTTGGCCTATTTGTTTGGTTTTTTTTTTTTTTTCTATTTTAGTTATTTGGGGTTTGGGCAGTGGGGTTTCGTTGGGTTGGGCATATTGGGGTTTTGTTAAGGGTTTGGGTAGATTGGGGTTTCGTTTGGAGTTTGGGCAAATTGGGGTTTGGGCAAAAAAAAAATTAGGATTAGGGAATAGGGATTGGCCAAAAAAGAAAATTACTAAATTAGTATTAGGATATTAACAATTAAGCTTATAACTTTATATAACTTCTTGCTAGTTTAACTTATAAGTTATAACTATATATAAGTTTATAACTATAGTAATTACTACTATAGTATATATATAACTAAATACTAACTAGTTTATAACTTTATATAAGTTTAATTTATATACATAAAACATTATTATATATATAGACTATAGAGTATATAGAAATAGAATATATTAATTTTATTATATAAATATAACTAAAATTATATACTAAAATATTATTATATATAAAATATAGGTCATAGGGTTATGTAAAATATTGGGTCTAAAATAAAAATATAACTAGGTTAATATTGATTTTATCATCCAAAATGTGTATAAATATTAAATATGTATAAAATGTGTATAAAATTGTATAATATGTATAAAATGGGTATAAATAAATCACAAAGAAACCCTCTAGTTTTCCTATTTGTGGACAACCACACAAAATATATTAGAGGAAATTGCACTATTGGTTCACTTTTTCTTTAGAAAGTTTCATATTGGTCCATGATTTTTTTTCCATCTCATATTGGTCCACTAATTTTGTAACGTCATTGTGATCCAAACTGTCAAATTAGCACAAATGACCATATATTTTAGTAATGTGTTGCGCACATGAGGTATTGTTGTGGTCCACTAATTTTTTACTTAGTTTCATATTGGTCCACAATAGCGTCCCTACATACGTGGTACATGATTAAAATAGACACTCGTTTGTGCTAATTTGACAATTAGGACTATAATAGAATACGTCATAAAGTTAGTGAACTAATATGAAACGAAAAAAAGAAAGTAGACTAATATAAAACTAAGTGAAAAAGAAATAGACTAATAGTGTAATTTCTTAAAAGGGAAAAATTTACAAATATGATACATGCTTTGATAGTTGTTTCATTTCAAGACAATAATTTTGCTTTGTGTTAATGACGAACATATAATTTCATTTTGTGTCAGTTAAGGACTACGTTTTTTTTTTTCAGTTTTTATCTCAACTTTGGCCCGATGTTGGACCCATCAAAACTTCACCAAATTCAGAAAAATTATATTGGGTTTAAAGATATGCATCTCCTTTTTACAACCATATAAAGATCACCCAAATCCAATTTCTACAACTCCAGATAATCGGCCCCAAAGTAGGGTACCCGAAACTGTCCGATTTTCTAATTTTTTTTTTTTTCCAAAAATCTGATTGGACAATTTCGGATACCCTACTTTTTGGCCAATTATCTAGAGTTGTAAATGTCGCATTAAACTGAATTTATTATATGGTTGTAAAGAAGAGATGCGTAGCTTTAAACTAAGTATAAGTTTGCTGAATTTGGTGGAATTTTGATGAATCCAATGTTGGGCCAAAATTGAGATAAAACAGAATTCTTAATTGACACAAAATAAAAGTATGTGTTCTTCATTAACACGAATCAAAATTAATGTCTTAAAATGAAACAGCTATTAAAGTATGTGTCCTGTTTAGGGGTGGGTTTGGTACGGTTGCCTTACCGAAACACCCATACCAAATTCCTACCGATATGGGTCGGTAACCGATTACTTCAGTATCGGTCGGAGAGTGGCGGTATTGGTCAGAGAGTGACGGTGCCGACTACAGGAGAGATAAGACAGAGAGAGGGAGAGAGGGAGGGGGGTGCGACAGAGAAGGAGATCGATCGGAAAATTGGAGGAGGAGCCNTGGGTGTGCGCATGAGAGTGTTGCCGAGAGAGAGAGAGAGAGAGAGAGAGAGAGAGAGAGAGAGAGAGAGAGAAAAAAAAAAAAAACTTGTTGAAATTTCTAGAGAGAGGATAGAGAACGAGGGATTTCAGAAATTAAAATGGATTTTTAAAACCCTTAAGTGCAAATTTTACACAATTGCCCCACACTTGTATGATTTGTAACTCCTAAACCGTAATTCAGATCAACATGTGCTACATGTCTATGAAATCGTAAGCTCGAGACCTTTCTAATGGGTCAAAAGTCAAAATCAAAAGTCTACTAGTTTTAAAAGTCAACTTTGAGTCAAACCCAAATTAATTCAAAACCCTTCTTATTTTCCAAATAAATTCTAAAATATTTAAAATACTTTTCAAAATAAACTTAGAAAAAGAAAATACGGGGCTTCACAATTCAACATCCTTTAAAAACCTCTTAAAACCATAGTTGAATAAAAATTTAAATTTTTAGTGTTATCATATTATATTAATATACTAAATTACTAATATTATCATATTATACTACACTATACCATATTATACCATATTATAGTATTATACTACATACTATATACCAAACTCTAAGTTATCAACTATGAATCTATGAATTATAAATTTATAGTATTAGACTATTAAGGTATAGAAATTAGTAATTTAGTATGAGATATCATATACATATACATATACTATATACTATATAGGATTTATAATTTAGTATAATATTAGGGTTTAGGGTATTTTTAATTAATTTTTATATAAAAATGTATTATATAAATTAAAAACATATAAGTTAATAAGTTATAGGTTTAGGGTTTATAAATTTATATATGTTTGATATAAATTATAGAAAATTAGAAATGTATTATATAAAATTATAAATTATATAGAAAGGTAATACTAAGTTTTTTATATTTAGGGTATACCAATATAGTATAGAAATGTATAAAAATGAATTATTTTAATTATATTTTTTCAATATGCGGTCGGTATCGGTATACCGTCGATACCGGATTTTGTAAATCAATATCATTACCGAATTCATCCGTATTTTCGGTATCGGTACTTTTCGATATTTTTCGATATCGGTATCGATATTTTTCGGTATTTTTACCCGGCCCTAGTCCTGTTTGTAAATTTTTTCTTTTTAAAATGGAACAATTATCAAATATGTGTTATGTTTGCTAATTTCCACGGTCATTTTGATTATCCGTTTTCCTAATTTTGATCAAACGAAGGACATCGCTTAAGTCCAGATTACTGGATTCCAACATAGTCAGCACGGTGCCTACAACAAACGCCGTATATACCAGAGAGAGAGAGAGAGAGAGAGGCGCACATCAGGGTTTTACGATTTCCGTAAGTAGGCAAAATGGATTGGGGTTTTGTACATAAATCCTGGGACAAGTGGGCTTCTCTCAACGTTGGCTCTTCTGGTGAGTGCTCACTTCGGAGCATTGTGTGAGTGTGTGATAAGTTTGTAAATTTTGGGTTTCATGCATTGAAATGTTGTGTAGGTCAGCCGTTAAAAGCTGCTATACTCATCAACTATGACCCAACTGGACCGTCTCGCTTGCTGTCTACAATGTAAGTCAAATTCAGATTCCAATTTCATGTGCTTTTGAATTTTTTTTTTTTTTTTTTTTCTTTTGTTTGTGGGAATTCGCTTGTTTTTAGTCCTGAAGTTTAATGCTCGACAATGTTGATGACTAAAGAAGTTGGGTTCTTTCGTTGATTAAACTTGTTAGTTGGTAAGTAAGAGGATAAAGACATCTTCACTGTGGAGCATCTTTGCGTTTGATTTAATTTAGAGGCTGAAACCCAAATTGTTCCTCCAATTCCAGAGATTGACATGATAATTGCTGCTTGTGTAGCATTAATAAGCAATATCCTAATTTGTTTTTTAGAGTTGTATGTTCATCTTAGTCATTGTTACTTGTATAAATTATCGTTATGCTGATTTTTTGTTCAGCTATTCCAGAATATTGGGACATTTTTGAAATGTCCAAGAATAAAATAGAAGGGGAGGTTATGGAGGATAGGGAAATGTGTTGGACTAAAATGGTTCCATTTGCAGAGATATTGGACTCATTAATGGGTTAGTTTTAGGATGTGTTAGTAAAAATTTGCGAGTGTCATGAGTATGGTTGATCGTTACCTCTACATTTTTTTCTTTACTTTCTTCAATATCATGACAGTTGACACTAGTAAAGCCCAGCTTTCATGACCTTGATAAGTGGGTGACCAATTCTAAAAGTGTCAGGTTAAAAGCATCTTTTTGAGTGATTTTATGTAAATGAATTAACAAAACCCATTCTATATTTGAGGGGGAATTGGTAAGTTATTATACTGAAGAGTTTGTTCTATCCTCCTCTCTCAATGTGACTGGCATGCTATATTTATTGATGTTTATCAAAGTTGGTCTTGGTGTAAGGATTGAACACAGGCTCTTCCCTTGAAAGGACTTTTTTATCCTTTATTTTCTGTCTACTTTTTTTTTCTTTTAATTGGAACTTTGGTATGCTTTTTTTTCTGTCCATTTTAATCCTGCTCATGACTTGTGTATGGAACTCTGCGTGTAAAAATCTACATTTGAATTTCAGCCTTTCAGGCATGTTGAATGGAAAACTGTTAAAGCAGTCTTTGAGTGTTTTCATGTTAAAGTTGTTCTTTTATTTTTCTTTTCTTCCTTCATATTAAGTTATTCTTTCAGGTTTTTGTACTTTCTTCTTTCCTTTTCCTTTGGCACAATGGCTAGGCTACACAATATAGGGTGTAGGCCTCTCCTTCCCCTGAACCCCTCCCCTCTTTTCAAGTTCTCATGTTTCTACTCCATTAGCAGTTGAACCGGGGACTCCTTGTTGTATGGGTATTGTTACCACTTGGTTTCAAGGACCATAGGTTGTTTCTCCACCATTTGATATTTTTTATTATTGAACAGCAATCTAAATTTGACCTCCCCTGGATTAAAGGAAGTAGGAGGTCAATCAAAAAATACAAAAAAGAGATCTTAATTAATCAAAGATCCAACTGATCACCATGTCTGTATTGTAAATATGCAGTTACGAATAATCCAGCCAAAGTAATAGGAATTCTGTCTCTAATGATATATATAAAATTGCATGTATTTATTTTCTAATTAAAATTATATAATGAATAATTGGTTCTCAAAAACAAAAAAAAAAAAAAACCCAAAACCATTCAAAAAGTTGGTGTATCTACTTTTCTCTATCTTCTTGTATCTGTGGCTATATTCAGTGGTTCCTATAGAATACAGGTGTTGTTTCTGTAGTAGAATGTGAGATTTGCAGCCAGGTGGAAAATTATTGTGATCTGGTAGTGAATGGTTGGTGGTGATGTTGATTCTGGTCCTTTTGGATCTGTGATTGCCATCAACGATGATGAAACTGCTGGTCTTTTGAATGGCTGGCGGCAAAGCTTGCAACCCTTTACCAATGAGATTGGGGCTGATGAACCAAATATTGAAGAAGGGAAACAATGGGATGAAGAGAAATATCATTTTCTTAGTTAATTAATTCAATATTAAAAGTGGATGAAGCAATGGTATTCTTGATAGTTGATAAATTGATATCAACCAATGCAGAGTATTACTGTCAAACTTTCGCCTCTGTATTGAAGTGTTTCCAGAGTTATGACTTTTTATTTTAGAGATATACGAATTTTTTTGGGTATTCAGGTTTAACTCTTACCACAAGTTTTTAATAATGTCTTAAATTCTGAGAGAAATCCTATTTTTATGTGTTTGAGATCCATGTAACCAGTCTAACAAGAATTGCATCAATTTCGAGAATGGACTAAAATTCTATACATATTCCTTGGTAGGACACATAAAAAACTTGGCTTCTGTGTCAATATTCTTGTATTCAACTTAACACGTCATATTTTGAATGTGTTTCTTTCAGAAATAATGATAGGGGACAATCTTCTTGCTTTCTCAATGCTTGATATCATCAGAAATAATGAAAGGGACAAAAATGTGTCATATGCTTATCATTTTGTTCGGATTGGAAGTACTGTGCCTAAAGGTTGATTGTATGCATGCAGTGCAGAACAAGAAGGAATGAATGTGAATCCCATTGAATTGAGCCAATTCATTGATTTCATCAAATGTGACAAACTTCAGACCGAGAGCTTCATTATTGGGCCAAATCAATGTAAGTTTATACTGTGGGTGCAACCTGCGATCACTATGCCTAATATTTGACTGGGAGGTTGGGGTGGGGGTATGGTTCTTTTATTGCTTATTAAGTTATTAAGGATCTTAAAGTGGCCTTATACGGTGGTACTGAAACCTGCAGAGTTGTTTTTCAGTTTAAAGTGTGAAATTTTGACAACAGATTTGCAGTATATTCATTATGTAGTGTTCTTTCACTACAAGAAAGGGCTTTTTGTGAGGATAGAAAACCGCTGCTAGAAATGAAAAACATGTCGCAAATATTATGACAGATATTGTCACATCAATTCATGAGAATTGCTCATATGTGCATCTTACAATGGAATTTTTCATATATGCATCTTACAATGGAATGTCAAATTTCGGATTATAATATCTACAGATCTCTATAAATAGCGATTGTAATGTTTTGACATCTCCAATTGTGGTAAATTTTACTTGATCTAATATTATGACAGATGTTGTCACATCAATTCACGAGAATTGGTTCTGTGCAAGGTGCATGAACACATCAAAACCTGCTGGTGAAGGTGCTATCATTATGCAAACAGCAGCATTTCTATTGGTTGCATTGTAAGCCCATACCATCTTGAATTTTTACTTTAAGCACTGAAATGAGGTTTGTGATGTGAATGTAATATGTATAGAATGGGAAACTTAAACAAATGTGTCTATTTCAAAGAGATTTGTGATTGTTTTTTGTTAAATATAATTCATTCGTGCAGATATGATGGTTCTATTGGCTCAGCATCTCGTGCTATGGTGGCTGTTGATCAGTTTGCGTGGCAACTAAGTCGAAGAAATCTGTAACCTTGTAAAAAATATACAGTTGTAAGTTTTTGCCTCATATTCTCTGGCACCTTGAATCTCTATTAATGAATTATACCGTTGTTAAGGCATTAATTGCCTGTAGTTATAACTATTATCTCATTCGGAATTCTCAGTTACATCTTTAGTATAAAATGGAAATCTGACATGAAATATTTTTCTTGGCTTTCTGGTTCCATATCGTTCCAGATTTATTATGGAAAATGCAATACCATTGAGCATGCAACAAAAGCGAATGAAGTTCCTGCTAGAAACAAATTTAGCTGATAATGAATCTGTGTTTTCAAATGATTGATGTAGGGACGAAACTATGAAGGGGCTGTCGGGGCTATACCCCACCCGCACTTTTCTTTTTAATAAAAATTTGTCCTTCATTTAGCGCATAGCCTGCACATGGCCCAGCCCATCCAATCATCATCCCTAACACTGTGGTCCAGCTTAGCCCAGTCTACAATGCTGACTCCGCCCCGAGTCCGCCCCTGGTTCTAAAAAAAATGTTTGAATAACTTTAAGAGGAATGTTATTCACTTTCTTCACCGATCTTTTCCTTTATTATTCTCATTCCGTAATGAAAATTCATGATCAGAACCGTTTATTTTTAGATCTAATTATAAAGATCATATTTACAAAAAATCAACCAAATTAGAAATCGTTTGGTTATGTAACTGTGATAAAAAAACAGATGATTGTGGTAACAATTTGATTTATCGTTTGTTTATTTGATAATAATTAGATGGCCAAAAGATTTTCGATTTAGTTAATTTTTTACAAAGATGATCTTCAAATAATTATCTAAAAAATAAATAGTTCAAATCATAAAAATACACAGTAAAATGAGAATAAAGGAGAAGGTGGATGACATTCGCTTAAAGAAGCTCAATTTAGGCTTCTCATGAAAGCTCACAGTTTATTGCGACCTCAAGTACTACTAATAGTCACCTTTTCTATACATGCTCAAAACTGTCATATTTAAGTGGACTATGGGCTCAGTAACTTTGTTATGTCGCATCATAGGTAAGAATGTAATTTCTACTTTTCTTGTTTACTATGTTGTAACAAATTGTGGTACAAAGTATGAGCATCAATTGATTCAACTAGCATTAGGATATAATTATCCCAGAAACATTATAAATAACCTCAGAAGCAATAGTGTAGGGAATACTATTATTCTCTAAGGTGCTTTGATCGCCATTTTGTCACCGTCTTGACTTAGAGCCTGAATTTTCTTTATAACAAATTTTTTTTGAAGATCTAAGATGTCTGTTAGGCAACACATTCCACTTTGGCGGCTACGTTTATATGAGAATTGCATTCCTTTGAGGAAACCAAATTGAATGTTAAATTAATCTGGCGGGGTGAGTGTAGGATTTATATATTAATTTATGGATGATAAATTTGTAATGGTTTATTGTTAGGGTCATGGATTGTGTTAGAGAATCCTTGAAACAGTTTTACACAGTGACCAAAAAGCGTTTGATAAAAATACAAAACACTCAAGCAATTTTGAGGACTTGGATCCTCTGCCAGACTGTTTGGTACCAGGTACCAGACTTCTAATTTAAGCCATTCAATTTGTTTTAATGGCTGAGATGTTCCCACATCTTAACTTTTATATTTTCATCCAAATAATATTAAAAAATTAGGGAAAAAAAAAACTCATTAGCCCACTGCCCAGTGCATACCCCAACCCCGCCTCAGGCCACCTCCTCCACCTTCTTCCTCCCGATCACCCTCCCCATCTCCTCCCCTTTCTTTCTCTCTACACTCTCTCTTCCCTCCACGGTCTTACGTGCTGGATAATTTTCTAGCCCAAGTTTGCCCCAATTTGGGTATCTTTTCTGCTTCAGCCAAAACTTTTCTCATATTCAAAATGAGTATATCTCCAACTTGTGTTGAAAGTGGGGGTTACAAAGGAATAATTTCCATTAATTTGGAGAGAAATAGATGAGGCTTACAAGAGGAAGAAGAAGATGGAGTTGTGTTCTGGTGGAGAAAAGGACAACCTGCGAGAGAGGGAGGGCTGGAAAATTATCCAGCACCTAAGACCGTGGAGGGAAGAGAAAGAAAGGGGAGGAGATGGGGAGGGTGATCGGGAGGAAGAAGGTGGAGGAGGTGTCCTGAGGTGGGGCTGGGGTATGCACTGGGCAGCGGGCTAATGAGTTTTTTTTTTTTTCTAATTTTTTAATATTATTTGGATGAAAATATAAAAATTAAGATGTGGGAAGATCTCAACCATTAAAACAAATTGAAGGGCTTAGATTAGAAGTCTGGTACCAAACAGTTGGCAGAGGATCCAAGTCCCAATTTTGACTCTGCAACTAGTTGCATTCAAAATGGTCATTCAGAATTTTAAGAGAGATCCAAAGGCGACACATAGGCAAATTTTGTGCATAAAAATAATACACAATTTTTGTCGGAGAAAAATGTGTATGGAAGTATGGAACAGGTATATATGCCAATTCTCTCACAATTAATGGTTATATGACCAACATGTGAGAAAATGTAAGAAAGTAGATGTATACACCCGTTATATGTAAGTTTTTCTCTTTTTGTTATAGTATACATCTCCCTCCTAATCAGATTATATAGAAGACAACAAGCCGTAATTATACGACATTGTGTCTTTATTGGATAAAAGGAAGGACTCCTTAGTATGGCCCACCTAGCTTTTATCAAGCCAAAACAACGTTCTATTACATTCCTTGCAGATGAATGTTTCATATTAAAAAACTCTTCCTTATTTGTAGGTGTGTTTCCTTCTCTCCATTCAGATAAATGATACCTTGTTCCTCTATATGGTGCAAGAAATCCTTCACCATTTGTGTAACCGCCATCTACAAGGTAAAAATAGCCTAACAACCAACGACCAAATTCCTATTAGTATGTGTATAATATACATTGAAAAATAAAAAATGCCTTATAAATTTGAGGCTAACTAATAGCCTTACCAGTGGGAACTCGTAACCCATTAGGCCGTGTTATTGCATCACGAAGTACTCTAGAATCGGATGCGGATCCCTCCCAACCCGGTAACACAAATATAAACTGCATGTCTCGTGAACAAACACCTAACACATTTGTGGCAATTTCACCCTTTCTTGTTCGGTATCTTGGTTTGTCAATTTCAGGTACACGGACTTTAATGTAAGTTCCGTCTAATGCTCCCAAGCAATTCTAAAATAGAAAAGTTGTAAAGTTTAATGTAAGTTGTAGAAAAACAAGTCAAACACTAATTACAGTGTGGGGAGATTATTGTATTAACATACCTTAAACCATTTCCATCTATGATTTGTGGAGTTATCACACACAGGATCTGGTACTTTCAATAGGCTACCTTGTAGGCGCAAAACTCCTTGCAACACAGAATTGAAGTACCTACTAATAGTCTCTCCTGATCAAAAAAATCTACTACTAATCGTGCGATTCTTAACATGATGTGCAAGTATATGTAAGAACATACACACTTGCTCTTCCACAGACACCACACCATCATTCTTTACCCTTCCATCATTACGAAGCAGTTCACACAATAGACCAAAAGTTTTTCTATCCATTCTCAGTTGATTGACACACTCTATGTCACTATTGCCTATTATGTTATCTAGATAACGCAAACGAGTCTCATGTCGAACTAAGGAACGATTATTTAAGGCACATCTTTCCATACGTCTCTGTCTCTTTTTTAACATCATCATCACAAGTATTGCACAAGCACACATCGTTTCTAAATGCCATAGCTCCAATAATAAGATCAACAAAATCTTTCTTCTATCCATATCTATACAATTACAAGGCAGAGCACATTATGACCAATATAATTCAATCCACATCAAAATATGACTATGAGATAATATATATATATATATGGATATATATGCAGATAATATATATGGATATATGACTATGACTATATGTTTCACAAGTCAGACATAATCAGTACATGAAAGACTTCTTTTTTCTCCTTCTTGTTAATTTATTTTTTTCCTAATAATAATAATGCCTATGGACATTATACAAGAAGCCGTAATAAGTTTCTTATTCATATTCTTAATTTGTTAGTCAATTGATTATTAATTAGTCTTTATTACTACTTGGACTCAATTAATTTTGTACATACATGTATATTTGTGTGTGTGTGTTTTTTCTGATTTGCAGGTAGGCAGGCACTCAACAAGACAATCATGACTAGGTTCTACAAAGTATGCAATCTGCCCAAAAAAATTATAAAAGAAATGAGATATACCAAGTTCCATTAGAAAGAAAAGAATGTGCTGTAATTGGAAAAAGAAAGGAATTGAGCCAATGAACAAGTTAGGCACAGATAAAATAAGTCAAATTGAAGGTATACCATTTGAATCAGATAATGGAAATAATGAACAACAGAACCTTAGACATTTCATTCACGCATCATCTAAATGCTGAAAAATGATATAACCTTGTACACCACTCAACAGGAAAAGGAAAAGAAAAGGGTTCAAAAGAAGAAAAGGGGCCATACAGAGTATCTTTCTTGACCATTCCCTACAACTCTATGCAATGTGGACCTGAGCACAAAAAACGAAGCACATAAGCGTGTCATACAATAGAAGGATCCAAGAATTCCAAAAGGAAAATGCACATAAGGTTTAAAGAGCCAAATGAATTGCACAGCTCCTGAATTTTGCCAGCATTTATCTTCTATGAATAAATAAATGCAGTTTGGAGTGTTGCTACAACTAAGAGAGATGCACAGTACTTGAAAATACAGTTGCTCCAGCGTTCTAGCAAGTCACCAAGATTCACTATAAATGCTCTGAAAAGGTAAACAGCAAGATTCACTATAAATCACTATAAATACTGATTCAAGTTCTAAAACGTGTGGCTTGGAGTATGAGGAAAAAGGAAAACAAATAAAACCCACATGAATTTAATTAAGAAATCTCACAGGAATAATTAACTAAGACCAAGACAGACAAAGAAATTAAGCAGACCAAAGAGAAAGAACAAAACTGGGCGACAATGACCCCAAAAAATTGCAGATACATAACAAAAAAAACCCCCAAGAAATTACAAAATACAAATGCTAAAAAAAACCCCAAAAATTGCAGATAATTACTTCAATGAACACATATCAGTTATCAAAATAAAAACCCAATTGAATTAAGGCCATAGATATAAAAAAAAAACCCTCAGATCTGGTTATCAAAACAGAAAAAATAAACCCAATATATCATCTACAGAGGACATAATAGAGCTAGAGAGAATGAGATAGGAAGAGAGTAGAGAGAGAGATCACCGATTGAGTGAAGATGAACGACGTCGAGCAGAGGTGTGCGATGGGTGCTATTTTGCGAGAGAGAACACAGGTGAACACGGGTGTTATTCAGCGAGGAGTCTGAGACCGTGTTGTCTTACAATGCTTAAGAGGGTAATTTTAAGTTGGGCCGGATATTAGAGTCCTACTTAAGCTAAGCCTGGTCTATGCCAAACATAATATTATGGGCTTATTTAACACTATCCAGGCTAACACAGTAAAACAAACGGGGCCTAAAGGTACTGATATAGGATCACATGTGTCCAATATGTGATCCGTTGATCATGAACGTATTTAGGAATTAAGAACTAAGGAGTAAAGTCTCACATATTCTAATCACAAGAATACTTTTCCTTATCTTAATATCCACATATATTTTATATATTGGTTCAGTGTATCACATATACACTGATATATGAATACATAAAATAAATCTTGTCTTTTCGTATATTTATGTAATTAATTCCTAAAACTCAAATTATAAATTGGGTTTTAGAGCATACATCTAACACACTATTGATTTTCTTTTATTGAAATCATGCAATTCCAATAAAGAAATGGAAAGAAAGATAACATGCCTGTGTAAAAAAAATAGCCAATCTCTAGAAATGATACTTTTTCAGATCTTGGCTCCGTATTGTAAACTTGGCTATGGTCAGTGAATGGGTCGATGGTGGCGACTTGGTGACGATTCGAGGTCGACTCCTCGAGGCGGATGCATTAGTCGGCTCGAGTGATCACTTCTTGCATGTTCTACGGGGACCTCATGACTAGAGATTCATGTAGCTTGCTTCCTTTGATTAGGCTCTAGCGAAAAGCCATGGCTGCTGTGTGTCGATCGCAACTGTCGAGGGTGGACATCTCGACCACGATCAAGCTAGATAGTCGCTTAAGCTCTAACATTTATGTTGCTTGGTGCTGAAGAGTACAAAGATGTCCTTCTTCCGTTTCTGGTTGCAGATGTACTGTGTAATGAATGCTTCGCACAATTCGGCGAACCCACTAATGGATTTTGGCTTGAGTTTTCGAAACCAAGTCAGGGCTGGTCTTGCGAGACTTGAGGGAAAAACCTTGCACATCAGGGTTTCGTTGTCTGCCTCCAAGATGAGCTGCTGTTGGTAATGGTAGATGTGCTCGAGAGGGTCAGTGGTTCCCTCGAACAACTTAAACTTTGGCTGTTGGAAATGCTTGGGTTTTTGGGCCTCCAAGATGTCATCCATGAAAGGGGACTTGCAAGTGCTTTTTGTTGCCTCAAGGGCGAGTTCGGCAGGGTTCTAGCTGTTGTGTGATTTTCCATGATCTTTTGAATTGCTTTGCGGTAATTGATGTCTAGTTGTTTCTTCGTTGAGTGGGAGTCGTTTTGGTCCTCGATCTCCTTGATGTCATCTTTCTTGTTCATCTAGAGATTTGTGCTTGAAGATGATGCCTTGTGCTTGTCCGTTCTTAGGTGAGGCTCTTCGCATTGTTCGGATGTTTTCGCCATTGCTTCTTGATCGAGTGATTTCTTGCGCCTTTCTAGTGTTCTCAGACATCTTTTTTGTTATGGACATAAGCATGGCCGTGGCTTGAACCGAGTTCAAGTCAATGTCCTCGCCAAAATTGGTTCCAGTCATTGTTCTTACAGCTTTTGTTCGATTTGTGGAAATATTTCCCACAAACGGCGCCAACAATTGAATCCTAAATTTCTCAAAGAGAAATAGAGTCAACAATAATGAGAATGAGAAGCTTAAACGTCTGACGTGGAGCGAATTGAACAACTAAACTCTCGAATTTGGCTCGTCCAATTTATTTCTCCTTGAGGACGGATGGGGTTGCACCTGCAAAAAACTCTCAAATGCCAAAGTTAGCAAAAGTAGAAACTCTCAAGTGTATAAAATAATTCAACGTACTTTTCTCAATTGATCTCCAGGGGATTTTATAGTGATTTTCCCAACTAATCCCATGATATTTCTAGTCCTGAGAGTTGTAGGCGTTGTTGGAGGAAATCGTGGGATTTCCTTATCCTGCGTGATTTTGGGTGGAAGTTGGAACACGTGAAGAGTTTAGTTCACATCTAACTCCCCTTTTCTACTCCTGATTATCTGTTATATTTTTACTAGATAATGTTTAATTCAAGTAATAATAATTTAAATAGAAACTATAATTACCACATCACCTCTTTGACTTGGTCTCCATTATTTATGGCGAATGATAATTTGCCATGTGTCATGGTGATTTTTGCTCCAACAATTGTGCAATTTTATTTTATTTTTTAAAAGAAAATAGTTGGAATGGTCTTCAGTTCCATGTGACTGATATTGTTAAACATTAATATCTCCATTTTACATATTTTTCTGGAAAGTGGATAACGAACTCTAGTTGTTACTAAAACCTGCTCTATCTACTTTGAACTGACTTGTTGGTCCAGTGGGTCATAAATTTCTCTCACAACCTATTTTTCTTATTCCTATTGGTTGGATGGTGATCACTTTTGCTCCCATTTTATATGCATTGACTTTAGCCCTAGAATGAAATTGAGTTGTTTTTGCCACTGTTCTCTATAAAGCAGGTGCTTCTATGTGATACTATTGACTGTTTTTCCTACTGAACTTAGTGCTACTATGTTACTGTTGCAGTGCTTGGTTTCTGTTGTAAGAATATGGCCTTTTGGTTATCTACATTTTTTTCATGCAATGTGGTAAGAATATGTGACCCAACAAATTTAATGCAATGGATTATTGCTCGTGGGAAGGTGGAGCATAGGATGTGAATCATTTGTTCTTGCACTATCTGTAACAACCCGACCCAAATTTCTTTATGAATTTAAAATTTTATTGGTTGTGGACCTAAGAAGCAAGAAGAAAACTTAAGTTGTGGGACCCAAGAAATTTTTTTTTTTAGTAAATTAATTGGGAGACAATAATAAGTTTTGGAGTTATAGAGACCTAATTGTAATTAAAATGATTTTTGGTGATTAAATTTAAGTCATGAAAGATTTATTGGGAAATATTTGGAAGCATTTAAATTAAGTTGAATAATTTTCGTGGACTCAAAGTTTGAAGTTGAGGGGTAGGAAATTAGTACAAGGCAAGAGGAAACTATAGGAATTTACGGAACATTTTTCAGACCTCAAATCCATTATTGGTGAATTAATTAAGGTGTGGACGGTTATGCCCTTAACAAAAAAAAGTTTGGGTTTCCAAAGGGGTTTAATTGAAAAGTGATTTTAAAAATTTCAATCTTGGTATGGTTGGAAAGTGCTCGTACTCACGAATGTGTAGGCGAAAACGGATCGCGATTCGAGGTTACGTAGACAAAATTATGGGCATTTGAAGTTGGAGGGCATTATGGTAATTTCGTGGATCAGCCATTTTAAAAACCAGCTGACCCTTTCTCTCTCCCGCATAGCAGCAGCCCCTCCCCATTTTCCAGAAAATTCTTCCCGTTTTGACCACCACCCTCTCAACTTTGACCGGCCATAACTTCTTCGTCCGATGTCCGATTGATGCAATCTTGGTGGCTATGGCTTTGTATCGACTTCCTCTTTCTTTTGGTATATCACACGCACCCTATCTCACACTGTACTGAGCGAATCGAAGCTCGAAAGGTGACGCCCCTAATGACGGTTTTTCGCCGATTTCCGACGACTCCGGCCACCATTCATGGAGTTCTTTGCATGGATCTTCTTCTCTCTTCATGGGCTTCCAGTTCCAGGTCACCATTCATGTTTTAATTCAGTATTTTGATAGTTGCCATTAAAGCCACCATAGGTGCCGCGAATCCGAGGTGTGTTCAGGCCATTTTCAGCCTCCTTTTGAGGTCGACCCAGGTATAAAAGTTGTTCCTCTCGTCGTTATCTACATGTTTGTATATTTGTTTCACTCATATGAGAAGTTTGGAAAATGACCACTATTCACCGCCGTTAGCCACTGTGGGACCATCGCGCGTGGCGGCGACTGGAGTGGTTTCGACCCTCTCCCACCTCCTAGGACTATTTTTAGATTTCTAATGACCTATTGGTTGATTTTAGGGTGGATTGAAAGCTGATGGAGAGCTCGAATTGGAAATCGAACCTCGAACGGACGTCTTAGTGATATGAAACTGACTCCCGAATAAGCANACTGTGAGTGGACTTTTGTTTTAAAAACATTTTATTTACTTTATGATTGAATTTATTTGCTTATTCCGAGTTTTAATTGAGTATGGTTTGAGTTTAAATAATTTGGGGTTGAATTTGTTATAAGTGATTATGATTTTCAAAGTTTACATTTCCATTTGTTTGACTAATGTTCTTACTTTAAGTTTTATTAAATGATTTTTCATACGAGATTGACGAATAAATGTGGTTTTAAGAGTCGATAGAGATATACGATTTCAAACGTGGTTTATACAAGAATTTATTGAAAGGAAATTGATTTCAAAGTTTTGAGAAAGCCTTTAGTTGATAGCAAAAGGTGTGATAATCTCATTGGGACTTTTCATTTTTAAGAAATTATTTTGCGTGGCATTGAGATATTAAAAATGGTTTTCAAACCACCTTTGCAGTACCCTCCAGGTTTCAGATATAATAGGTCTTTGGGACCCATCACGATGCACATATAGGCTTTGGGCCGTGTGTCGGGATGCTTCGCCCTTTGGGGGCCGCTCTGCGTGCACGTATGACCAGGATTGCCTGCACGTGCTGATTTATTCACGCGTGTGTATGGCCAGGATATTGCCTGCACGTGTTGGATTTACTCCACGCGTGTGTATGGCCAGGATTATTCAGGGTATATAGCATGGTGGAAAATGAAATTGGTATTTTCAGAGTTTGAGTATGGATTTTAAGTGAGAAATATTTTTCGAGTTTTATAATGATTTCGATTTTTACTATGATTTTGATAAATTAAATGATTGGCTTTTGAGAAAAGTGTTTTGAGTTATCTTTACTTTGACTCTCATTAGTTTTATAACCCTCTTAAAGTTTGGAAATGATTTTAAAACTGGGGGATTTCAAAGAGTGACGTGAGGTTTTAGAGCTAAACGTGGCTTTGAATGATTTTTCTGAAACAGAAATTTTACTTATGTTTTCGTTTATTTAAACTGTCCACTCACTGAGAGTTATCTCACGTTTTCTTTATTTGGTTTATAACATTTTTCCCCCCAGGTGTTATTGATCGCTGAGGTTGGGCCGTACCACGTCGAGGCAGGACTTTCAGTTCTTCGGCGTCATTTCCCTTAAGTTGTGGAGATAATTTTTTATTTTGCAATGGAAGTTTAGTTTTGCTCTGAATATCATGTGCCTTGGTGAATAAGAACTTTTTGGTTGTGGTAGAGGTGGTTGTTGATTTAGAAGTGCTTTTAACAGGTTTTGAAATTTATGGGTTAGTCCATTTTCAGGGGAGGTTCTGCCGAATTTTCAGTAGGATTTTCCTTGATTTTGGATTCCCGCAGGACCTCTCCGGGTTTTCAGGGTGGAATCCGGGTGCGGTCCTGTCACTATCTGGTAACCTTATCTCTTTGGTTAAGGCTGTCCATGGAGGCGAATCAGTGTTAGGTCATTAAAAGCTGAGTGTGTGGCTTTATTTTCCGAAAGACAATATTCTTTTTTGGGGGGAAGTAAAAGGGTATGATGGTGGGAAGATGTGCAGTGATGGAAATATTTGGGTAACATGGGTCGAGATGAATAGAAAGATTTTTAAGAGTGTGAGGGGTGAGGAGATGAATCATTTGTGGGAGAAGGTTCACTTTTGGGCATCTCTATGGACTTCAGCCTCTTCAAAAGTTAGGGATAATTCTTTTTCTGTCATTTTTTCAAATTGGAGTGTTGTTGTTTATTAATGTTTTATTACGCTATTGTTGTGGTAGTTGATTAGGGGTGGATAGTTGCTATAAATAAGCTACCTTATTTCATTGATCCAGTGGACATCTTGTTCATTGCTTTGCTCTATTTCATTTTTTTAAGAGTCTATTAACATTAAAGTATTGACAAGACAAAAAGTTAATCAAAAGCACTCAATCCCTCAAATTTAACTCTCAGGTCACACTCTAGACGGCCCAACAGCCAGCTGCTTATGACAAAGACAAAAATAACAAACTCAATCCTCCAAACCGGACTCAACTTAAGGCATTTTGAAAAAGAAAAAACAAACTACCCAAATACTACTCATTTACACTTTACCAAATTTCATGCACACAACTCAGCCACGATTAGAAATCACCACCTGAAACTGCAATCTCATCTTCAAGATCAAACTAAAATTGCTACATAACAAAAAATTTATGATTTTCGAGACCTCTCATATTCAAATTGATATAACAAATTTGAGAATTCTAAAACTACAACTAAAACTGCAACTGAACCCACAACTAAAACTGCATCTAAACCTGTAACTAAAACTAAACCTAAACCCTCAACTGAAACTAACCTAAACCCTCAACTAAAGTTGCAATTGCAATTGAAATTGTAGCTACAACAACAATAAAATGTGCAAAATCAATTTCAAAATCAAAATCAATACGAAAACAGAGGCTACAAACAAAACAACACCTATATTTTTACAAAGCAATCTCGCCACCAACAATATGTCATTCATGTGATTTCTACCATTGCGACACCACCACGCCTTCATTATGAGGAACTGAGTCGTCGCTCGAGTTCATGGCCTTCAAAAACTGTCACGTCGGATGTGGGCGACGACTTTCCTCTCTCTTCTCCTTCGAAGAACTAGTTCAGCTCCGACGACGATCTCTCCTCTGTCGACAGCGAAGCCTAGTACTTCAGGTCATAATCTACAGCCGTCCTTCATTTTTGATCTCTAGAAACTCACATAATTTATGGAGAGCAAGGAGTGAGAAATGAGAGATAGATAGAGAGAGAGAGAGAGAGAGAGAGAGAGAGAGAGAGAGAGATTTGGAGGTTGTCTTTCATTTCTGATCTCTTCGAAATCAGAGGATTTGTGGAGAGCGAGAGAGATATGAACACTACTACAAAAAACGTAATACACAACTTTATCTGTTGTGTAAGTTACCAAAATACCGTCGTCTAATCGACCGACGTCTATTGGGGTACCAATAGACAACGGGTAATATCCGTTGTCTTGTAAACATTAACACAATGTTTTTAATTTAAAACCGTTGTATATACACCCTCAAAAACTAATGATTTAGGAGATACCGTTGTTGTGTACTTATCTAGACATCGATTTTTATTTAAAGACCGTTGTGTACTAATAGGAGAGACAACGGTTTCTATACCCTAAAGCATGTATTTTACAACTGTTTTAAGTATAACCACGAGGTGAAATAGCCATTAAGACAACAGTTTATGTATAATAACCGTTGTATAAAATAACAATTTCAATTTGCTTTTGATGTATATAATGCTTTGGTACATCGATTTCTATTGAAAACCGTTGTAGGACGACACTTTAAACAACGGTTATAACCATATAAACGTTGTACAAGATAATAATTTCAATTTGAGTTTGATGTATATAATGCTTTGGTACAATGGTTTCTGTTGAAAACCATTGTAGGACGACACTTAGTACAACTGGTTTTGATCATATAACTATTGTGTAAGATAATAATTCCAATTTGATTTTGATGTATATAATGTAGAAGGCATAAAACTCATACCTCAAATAGCAACTATGATAGTTAATATATTCTTGCACCAATGGAGAAATAATGCCAGTTTAAAAAATCTTATATGGCTTTCTGAAGACCATATAACTAGGCATGCCATACACAAAAACCATCTATAACACAAAAACCAGCCATCAATATTCTAATCTACCAATTTGCTACCATCAATCTAATCTAGCAATTAATTAAGCCTAGCTATCAATCTTGGCAGCACCCAAAAGAATCTAACAAAGTGATCAATGATATATATATATATATATACCCCAAGCTAGTCTAGCTAAACACATGACCTACAAAATCAAGTTCAAAAATGTTGCACGTCAAAAATCCACCTTCTACTCGATCTACATATACTGCCCCACAAAGTTTGCCCATTCAGCCCGGACTTCATTGATATCTTCTTGGGTATAAGTGTTGTCATTCCTTCGCTCCCACTGAAACAAGGCAAAAATGGAGTAGTAATTAAAAAGAAAATTCAACCCAAAATGAAGACATAATGAATCTAAGAAATGAATAAACAATATGCCCCTTAGGTAAAAAAGGCCAAGACAGCTCATGATATAAGTGCACAACTACATTAATTAAGAATCAAGCACATATACATAACCAGCAAAATGTCCTAAGCTAATTACACCCAAAACAGAATCTCCCAATGGCCTAAAGAAATTGCACTAGACCACTCATAAATTTGTTATTAATAATATAAGTGCATAACTACATTAATTAAGAATCAAGCTGAAATCAACCTCAAATTCACACAAGTGATCATCAAACAGGGGCCTAGCTATATAACATGTCCACTTCCACAAGTTTGAAAGAATCCACCCAGTATTCCCAATCTGCATGCACCCAAAACACTCTCCTAAGCTAATTTGTTTCCTTTTATTCCTTTACTACATTTCCAATTTTTCAGCCACAAAACAAATAAAAGAATTTCAACATTTCCAAGTAAAAGACAATTTTCATATCACTGCTCAGAGTTCACATGACCAACATAATGTCAAGTTACTTATACTTCACTAATGCATACCTTAGTCACAAAAGCTAAGCTCTGGAGCAGGGGCTACAGCTGATGAAGAGCATGGCAATGTGCAACTGACTGCATCAGGTTTCCGTTTAGAATGTCCATTTGAACATATTACATGTGAAGCTGGTGGTTGACAATTCGAACCACGTGTTCCCCTGAGCAACGAACATTCAGTATTTTTAGTGTTCATTACAATCATAATAAGTGTAAAAACAAAAAATGGATAACCAAATACCATGAGGCTGCAGCTGGAAGAGCAATAAATCTACCAGAGCTTCCATTTGGAGGAGAACCTCTAATAAGGCTTCCAGTATTCTGCAATATAAAAAAACAAAAAACAAAATCAAAACAAGAATATATGCCTCAAAAATAGCACAACTAATATTCAGCTAAACATCACAACTCTGCAACTTGATAGTCACATCTACTAAATAAAGAAAAATTTAACTTCCATTTCAGATTATTCCTCCAGAATTTTAATCAAATACACCTAAACTATATCAAGGCAAAACAAGAACGCAAATAAAAAACAATAGCATCCAGCTCATTCTTACAGTTCCATAACTTTGTAGTAAATATATGACACTTACACTTGAACCATTTTTAATAATAGGTCGTCCAGCAGAAGCAGAACTACTGTTACAATAATCATCTAGTGGCAGAGGCAACACACTCCCTGAACATCATTGCATACTGTGTGCAGCACCAGTAATTTGTTGTACTCTACTCCTTTAAACCATTATGCAAGTTAATCAATCATCCAATCAAAACACTACCAGAAGTTACAAAAAGCAGAAAGCAATGACAAGTATATTAAAGTTACACAAAAATCTTCAAGCATTTTANCTTCATTAAAGCATTTTAATGAATATTAAATCTTTTTAACCTTTATCTCCACAAACACCTCTCATCAATAATCATAAAGGAATGACATGAAGTCACAATAAATACCTTTTCCGAATCCTCCTGAATACTGATAGATTATAACCATCAACAAGACAAGTAACAATATAGCACTCTTATCATTTAACAAAATATTGGCCGGGATAGAGAACTAAATTAGTGTATGCAGATATTATTTCATCTTTAGTGAAACTATCTTCCTGACATCCAACCTCATGCAGATACAAACAATCTGGATTGGTGCAAGGCTGGAAACAACAAAAAGTGAATACTCAACTAGATTCTTTCAAATTCAATGTAGGATCTACAAGATAGAGCATTTCATCAAACTAGATAGACCATGTAATGATCCATACCACATTCCTCAGCCATGCATGACAATACTTTGTAGTCCCGAAGCAAGCCCTGAAACATACACCTAAAAGATTATGATGCTGACAACTCTATGTTGCAAAATCATGCAATCGTTAAATAAGAGAACAGTCTCAAATAGGTGTAAAATGCACGTACCTCAAAGATTTACCCTCCAAGACAAACCCATGTACATTTTGAATACAACAAACCGCTTCCTCCTCTTTGGAGTAAGTAATATATCTGAGTACAAAGAAACATATGAAACCAACATCAAACACACAAGGGCCATTAGAATTTGGCAATAAACTCAATGCCAAGTTCAAGTCCTAAAATTAGGAAACTAAATTCAAGCATTACAAGGATTGTATCAAAAGACACTTGGTGAATGTAAATAACATCAAGAGAAAATAACACTGAAAAAACGTAAACTAAACATAGAATTCAATTACATGCGAACTTATAAGCTAATTGGAATATTTAAAGGAACCCAGTTATAAAAAAAAAAAAAAAAAGGCCTGATGAACTCACCTTTCCAATCCAATCGGCAGCCTAGCTATTTTCTTTCCCCAAGCTCAACAATATCACCAAATATCACCAATATGAACTTCACCTTGAGCAAAAACACAAAACAAAAAGGGTTAGAAGAACCTCAAAGAACAAAAATCAGAAATGCACAAAAAAAGAAAGAACAAAATCTAATGAGAAAAAAACCCCCCAAAATCAAACCCTAACCCAACTGTACCTGAACGGGAGTGCAGAGATGCGCGAAGATGATTCAGGGGAGTGCAGAGATAGCCGGGCGATGAGGAATGGGTGGAGACGCTGAGGACGGAGATGGAGGTCGGTGACGTCAGGAGACGTGCAGATGGAGAGCGAGGGACAACGTCGGAGATGGAATTGACGCGC
>QANW01010506.1:240785-277271 GCA_003254865.1 Dryas drummondii | reverse complement strand
GTGTGTGTGTGTGAGTTTCTGAAAGGTGAAGTCAGAGGGCTTTGACCCAAAAAGACCTAAGGCGCGCGCGATATGTTTCATTAACGCGGTCATGGACTTGTCAAATAGAAAGACCCGCAAAATTTTCTATTTTTGTGAAACTTGCCCAACACAACGGTATTCCCTAATACTATTGTCTGTTAATTGTTAGGAAAAATTATCAAACCAAATACCATGAGATAATATATATTAATATAACGATTTGTTAAAAACCGTTGTGTGGTAAATTAAGATAACGGCAAAAATACAAAACGTTGTCTATTGACCGATGTCTATTACGTTTTTTGTAGTAGTGGAAGCTTAATTGTGAGATTTGGAAATATATCGAAAAAAAAAAAGCAATGAAAACAAAACAATAAAAGTGACTACTTAAAGGACACATGGCAGGCCCATGCTTGATGTCTAAAATGAGTACCTGATTGTTAAATACACATTACCTAACTGTTACATAATCAAGCATAGAGTGTGTATGGTTACATACATGAGTTGACATATAGTATATGGTCATTAATTTATTTTTTTTAATGAATTTTTGTTTCCATAAAGGATGAAAATATGTGACCTACAGTTGTTAAATGTAAACCAGAGTTAGCTTTATAAGCAACAATCTCATCTTATATTATATTATGCGTTAGTATATCATCTATTTAATTTATCCTAAATCTCTATATTTTGTGATGTTATGTTACTTATATGTGATGCTTTATTTTATTTAGTATGGCTAACCAGTTTCATTACCGGCATGCATCCATATATCTATACCCGGGATGGCACTAAACTTCACTGCTTAAAGGTTAGCATAGTGCATTACATAGATTGTGTCCTTTAGATTAACTATTGGCTCACAATCTGGCAAGTATTCTAAAGGCTTTGTTCAACCATAAGTAACACACTACTATTTACTCTAATAAGCCATTTCTTTACTTTCTGATAAGTTTATATAAAAGATGGAACACTTTCTGATAAAAACACTTGTTCTTGGCATCAATAAATGAATTTGAGTAGTTTCATTATCAAGATGTAACATCAAGTGAGATGGTAATCACAGGACTAGCTTAGGGCTTACTTATGTGATGCAGGTGAACCCGTACAATATGGGATTGTCACTTTGGGTCATTCACTTGGTAGATTTTCATGTGGATGCCTACATACCCTCCTTCTATTCAATAGATTCAATCCTATTTCAGCAATGGCATTCCACACCTATTTTCAACGGTACATTTATAAATTCTCTTAAAGTCCATAAACTCAAATCCAATATATATATATATATATATATCTTTCCCGGCTCAAAATCCAACAACAACCAAACTTTTTAATTTGTCAATTTTACTAAAAAAGTATCCAATTAACATCTAAATTGAAGTTTCGTCAACTTGGATAACTTGTAACTAACCAAAATCAATAATCAACTTAATTTGAGCCTCAATTTCATGTTATCCAAAGAAATTGAAGGCTGGGTGGTCGAAACCACCGCCATCGCCACCCACAATGGCGGTTCCTAACCCAAATATCATAATTTCTCCAAATTTATTTAAAGGCTTTTTATCACCAATAGTCCATCTACTTTTATTCAAACATCAAATTGGTCCCTAAAGTGCATTTTTAATCAATTTCATCCCTCATCTTTGTCATCAAACATCAATTTGGTCCCTAGACACACTTTGAAAATTCGCCAAAAATAACTCAGGATACAAAAAAATTTCTTGAAAATTCCTAAAGACTCATCTTGACTACTACTATTTTTATATGGGGTCAATTTGGATAAATTGACCCCATATAAAAATAGTAGTATTCAAGATAAGTTTATAGAAATTTTCGGAGAATTTTTTCATATCCTAAGCTATATTTGGTGAACTTTTAAAGTTTGTTTAGGGACAAAATTGATGTTCGGTGACAAAGATGAGGGATAACATTGAGTGAAAATGCACTTTAGGGACCAAGTTGATGTTTTGGTGAAAGTTAAGGAACTATTTGTGATAAAAAGCCTAATTTAAATTATCGATTCTAATCATCAATTTAATTTTCTAAAGGGCAACAGTTGTCCAAAACACATCAAGATTAACTCCTAATTTCGAATTACAAAGGGAACCCGAAATGGGTGTTAAATTCCAATTTCAATCTTCCACATATACTCAAAATTAATCCACCAAACCATAAGGGAATGAAAGCCCATACCTAAATAAGAAAAATCCACCAAAAACTTAGGTGATCAGAGCCGAAATTTGGCCATAAATTGAAGAAGAAACCGGTGGAAGAAGGTGCCTTCTCGGCTGTTTCTATCCGCGCACGAGGATGGAGGAAGGGTTGGGGAGACGGTGCTGGCATGGGGGACTCACCGGTGGGTCTCGGTCGACCGGTGATGGCCGGAGCTAGGCTAGAATCGACGAGAGAAGACAGCGCAATCGCAAGTTTCTCAGCGTTGTTCCTCCTCTGTGAGCGGTCGACCGACGAAAGGGTGGGTGGCTCGTTATCGGCGACGGCAAGAGGAGCTAGCCGGTGATCTTAGTTTGTCACGGGGTGGTTAGACGACAAACGTTTACCGAAGGTGGCTGAGTCTGGGTTCGCGCATGTGGGAAGTGTGATCTCTCTCTCCTCTCTCTCCTCTCTCTCTATTTCTTTATTTCCTATATTGGAAAGTCCTAGAAGATTTTGATTTATTTTGGATAATTATTTCTAAAATTACTCCTATGTCCTCACACTTCACACACTAATATATTTTCCTACGAAAGTTCGATTTGCGATCCATTTTTGCCTACGCGCTCGTGAGCATGAGATCTATCCAACCAAGCCAAATTTCAAAATTTTCAAACATACATTTCAATTAATTCCCTTTGTAAACCCACATTTCCTCATTGAGGACATAACCGTTCAATTCATTAATTAATTCATCAACAATCTTTATAACCTCAAATAAAATTCCATTGATCTCCAAACAATTATTAATGTCTCCAAATTAGTTTAGAATCATCATCTGGGTCCCACAACTCAACTTCCTTCTGCGCTTCTTAAGTCCACGAAAATTAAGAAGTTAAATTTCTAGTGAAATTTGGGACGAGTTGTTACAAGTTGCATGATATGTGGTCATGGGAAGAGTAGTTGATTACATATCTACACTTACTTTTCTCTTTCTTATGACTGCCTTCTATAACTTATAATTAACTCTTTTTTTTTCTTATGTTGTGATCAGAAGCTTAAGAAGGATGAGAAGATCGACTACTGTCTAAATGAGAACCAGAGTAAAGATATTTCAAAGGATTGAAATTTGTTGCGAGAGAACATCCTGCTCGTCTAAATGAGAAATAGAACTATATTTTTGTTTGTGTTATGATTCTCTTTTTCTTTTGTTGGTGTGACATGTGATTTGTTGGTTGTTCTTCAATGAATGGCCTTTTTAAGGGCATGTCGATTCAACAAAATTGGATAATGATCCATTCCGAAATGTATTATATTCAAACTGGTTATTAAATATTTAACAAATATATCAATTTCTACATATTACAGCCTCTTTTTCTATTTCTCCTTGTGAAAATTGAAAAAAAATAAAATAAAAAGCAATCTATGTTTTTAAATCCAGTATTTTTAAGAACTTAGAACTGAATAAACACTTCTCAAAATGTATCTGCACTAAAAACTTTTTAAATTTTGGGTAAGCTCATATGCAGGATATATAATGCCCCATCTTTCCAAATTACACAGATAAGGAAATGAACAAAATAGGAATTACTATTAGAGTAAAAGAGTTTGTGCACAGAAGAAAAGAAGAAGATCATCTGAACATTTAACCCATAATACAGCTTGAGTAAAAGAGTTTGTGCTCATGTGCACCAAAAACAACTCAAAAACATTGGCAACTTCTACTGCTACAATTTTTAAAGTATGCTACACAAAATAGAACTTCCCGAATCCACAATGATGTCCACAGCTGCATGCTCCTAGCTCTTTGCCTCTTTCATACTCTGTGAAAGATCATTATATATAATGCATCATAACAGTAGACCATCTGAACATCTGAACATTTAACCTATATATAATACAACTTAAGTATAAGAGGAAGAAGACTGTCTGAACATTTAACCCATAATACAACTTGGGTAAAAAAGTTTGTGCTTATGTGCACCCAAAACGACTCAATTGTTTGAAAATTAAAAAATCATTGACAACTTCTAGTTCTTCAATTTTTAATGAATGTTGGACAAAATGTTACTTCACATATCCAAGTAATTCCCTTTGATGTCTCAAGTTGCATCTATAGACAAAAGCCACGAAAGCCATAAAAAATTGATGAAAATTATATGCTCAATTTTCCAACTCTTTGCCTGTTTCATTGCTTTGTGAAAGGTCATGCATCATAACTTCCTACAAAACATTTAATGAAATATTCAATGTAACAAAATTTAAATAGACAATATTATGAAAATATTTAATTCAACCTTCCTTGAATTATAATTGGTGGTTACCTGAAGCTGTTGACTAAAAGACAAGTTATTCTGAAAATTTATAGTTTGCTCCAAAGTCTTTACTTGAAAATGATACATGGGTTCCACTATTAATATATTATCCCTATTAAAAGCACATGAGATTTTTTATTGAAAATTATTATGCTGCATTTTCTGAAAAATGAAGAAATAAATTAAACTTCAAAAATAAAAACAAGCATATCATACTTGAGTTGATAAATCAAACATTGAAGATTCATGTCCAATGACCATTTGATTTTCTGAATTGCCAGCAATAGGAGTACAATCCTCTAATTAATAAAATGAAGCAAATTGTATATATACTAGACGGTGAGAGGAGGCAGTACTGTTCCTCGACTGTTCACTGAAAAGTCTGTTTTGCCCCTGCTGTTTCTTTTTTTGGTTGGTTGCTTCTGTGGTTTCGCTGGTTAGTGGGGCCGTTTTGGTCATTTCACGTCCTTTTTTGTTCTTGCCCTCCTTTTTCTGGTTTTTTACGCCCGTGCCATCGCTTTCTTTTTCTTTTGTTTCACCTCTCAATCTTTTTTTTTTTTAATCTACATGCCATTCTGTGAATACCTGGGTTGGGTATGCCCTCTTTGGTCATTCACACCACTAGGCTTTTGCAAGAAAGGGTTCGCGTCTCCCTTTCTCCCGACTCCCGACACTCTGTCTCTCTCTCTCTTCCCTCTCGGTCTCTCTCCATCGCTATCACTGTCTCCGACGGCGGATGGGGGTGGTCTTTGGCCCATCTTCTTCGTCTCTTCATCCTCTTCCTCCTCATACCCTTCGTTTTCCCCAGAACTCAGCCGACTCGAGAACCCAGTTCGGATCAATTTGGGTTCATCGGCGTTGACTCGCCTAACCCGGTGGCGTCGTAAGGCTGGACCACCTGGGCTTCGTTCTCCTCGCCACGGGGAGTCTCTCTGTGCCACTCACTTGGGCCGACGATGCTTCACGACAGCCTCCAAAGGCCAGCGGCTTTCCCGTTATTCTTCTCTTGGCGTATGTGCTTTAGGTATGCTTTTTTTTTTTTTTGGTCAAATCCTTTGGGGGTATCTTTTTCTTAATAACATGAGCACAAAAAGTCCAGGACTCCAGGATTTCTGTATGCAACCAAGGATTTGACTAGCTCACCCAGCACCCAATTTTTCTGATACTTGCTTGGTTTTTGTTCTTTTTTGTTTGTTTTTTTTCCTACAAGAAGCACTTTGTTATATTGTATTCTGCATTTTTTTTTTGTTTATGAGAAAGTTATACTTTTTATATCTTTGGTATGCATAGTTGTCTCTATTTTGCTATAAGGTGGTGCAGCCTGTGAGTTCATTTTTCGAGGTCACTTTTTTATTTCTTTTCCCTCCATCTAATGCATATGAGTTTTGAGTGTGGTCATTTTTTTTCCTTTATGTTGGTAAAGATGTAACACCCCGAACCTCGGGCCCATGAAAATACTGAACATCAAACTATTAAATCTGTTTTCTCGTACTTTTGAGCCATACATAACAACATAAGTAAATATAATTCTATCAAAAAAACATTTTAAACAAACCACTGAGTAAAAACAATTAAATAAATCTCTCTGGGTCCCACTGCCTCGTCTTCTCCCCACTGCTTACTCAGCCTGCTTAACCTGCAAAACACAAATCCTACACCACATCCATAGTGTACCAGGTTATACAACAAACCCGGTAAGCTCTCTAGAGCTCGTATGAGTGAAATGACATAATAATAACTGTCCTCAATAATTTTCTCAATCCCCAAACTCAAAAAAATAATCGACAAAATATCCATAATTACTTAATCACAAAACATTCCACCACCGATCATCCAAGCATCAAGATAACCAAAAACTCCTCATATGCACATCAAATCTCATCAATAATAATAATAAAACATTTTGGCAAATCAATTGCCTAATCGTTAACTATTAACCTCAACATCAACCTCAAACATTCACATCCTAACTAATAACCTCACGGCATAATCACTCTCGCTTCCCTTCTCAAGCTTCAATCCTAAACCTTACCAAGTTCTCACCAGCCCAAGTCCTAACGAACAAAAGCCATACAACACACGGTACAAACAAACATCTATCCAATTTCACTCACGATGCTCTTTGAAACCCTCCAACTTTAAAACCATTTCTCAAATCCATCTCTTCTTTCAAATCCATTTTTAAGTCATCTCAAAACTGTAATTCGAACTCTGAAGAATAAATAGTATTTTCAAGTTGTAAAACTGTTAAAATAACTGAAATAAAAACACAATGCTCTACAAACTGAAATCTCACACCACACTAGTACCCGAGGAACTGCTGGTCATACACTGCCGAGTCATCTCTAGGCAAGTGCAAAGCAAATCTATACCTGCTGTGATGCTGGTCATACACCGCCGANCCTTTCCGAAGTTGATTCCTACTCACGACTCCTCACTTATATTGCCTTTTAAATCATACTAATATTTCCTCAATAATTAATTTTAATTATTCTGCATAATAATTGCCTAATCCTCATTCATTTACCTCGACAATAAACATTTCTTCTCTAATTCAGCAATTATCATCATAACATCTCTATGATTCCCAATTAATCCCTTAATCTCAAATCCTCGTCACTACGTTCTTATAATCTAAATCCTACACTAAGCCTTCTCTAATATATAACCACAAACACACAAATAGGCAATTCATTAACGGTACTCTACATTAAAAACCGGTAAGTTTCACTCACAGTTTAACTACGTAAAAGACCGAAATACCCTTCACGGTGCCTTTGCTCGGATACCAAATCCGGCAGCATAACGGCATCGAGAATGATATTTCCTCAATCCGTATACCTGTTAAGACCAGACAACCAATATTTAAATATTCAGGGTTCACAATTTGGCCGTTCAATGACCGCAATGGGCGGTAACCACCACGCACGGTGGCTGCCCAGCCCCAAATTACAAACAATACTCACCAACACGTAAACAGACCCTAGGGTTGGCCTCTAAGAGTCCTGGGGAGGCTTATTAACAAGAAAAACCACCTAACTCGCCGCCACAAGTGGCGGAGCCATCAGTGGCAGCGACGGCACAAACCTAGAAATATCCAAATTCAACTCCAAACAATCCTAATCATATAATAGAACCTAGAGGATCGATTTTGTCAACTGGACCGACGGCCAAAAGTCGCCGGAATCGACGGTGGAAACCGCCGGCTTTTGTGTCGTCGATTCGCCGCCGTGAGCGATCACAGGAGCAAGGGGTGACACCGTTGAACTCGCCGGAGCCTAGGGAAGAAGACCCAAGTGGTCGCCAGCCTCGAATCTACCGGAACAGTCAAGTCGTCGTCAGTGGCAGTCGGATCTGCTCGAGTTCGCACGCCGTCGTCACCGAGTTTCTGTGCTGGGTGCTGCCACCGGGAGGAAGAGGAGACAGAGACGAAGCCAACGCCACCGGTCTCGCCGCCATCCGCCTTCGGACGGCCGAGAAATTCGAGGAGAAAGACAGAGAGAGAGAACGAAGTCGGGAGGAAGGAGAGAGAGAGCCAGCCCGAGAGGAGAGAGAGAATAATCCTCGAAATTTCTGGATTTTTGGGTATTTAAAACCCACTCAAGCAAAATTACGATTTTGCCCCTCCCTTCAAACGCTCGTATATCTTAAACCGTAGCTCTGTTTTATACGTGCTTCGTGTCTACGAACTCGTAGACTCGAGACGTTTCCAACGTGCCCAAAGTCAAAGATGAAAGTCCATTATTTTTAAAAGTCAACTTTGGGTCGGGTCGTTACAAAAGATGAAAGTCTTTGTAACAGATTTTATGATGGCACGTGTAAAACAATCAAAATAGTGAGGTTGAATTAGTGATTCTTGCAGATTTTATAACAAAATTCAAGTGTGGTAATTTTTTTACTTTCCGTTGGTAAACATGCATGACTGGAAAAACATACTGATTCAATGTGTGAAAGGAAATAATTAGATAAAGTAAAAGACTCAGCCACACAAAAGTGTTAAAAAGATAAAGAATGGACATAACATATAGGGCCAGAAACCCAAAACAGTAGGCCAGTGAAATTGGATGGCAGCTGCATTATTATTGTCTTTGTGCACTAAATACTCCATTGCATCAGTTCATTTCAAAATGAAATAGACCCATTGTCATATAAAAGTTATAATACATGGAGGCCTATATTTATACTTTATAGGCAGAAATAACACATCCATGTTTATAATACAGAATTAAATGTTGACTCTGAATATCAAGAGAGAATAAAGAGATAATTATATGTGACATATAATTAATTAATACGCTAACATTCATGTTTAATGACTGTGTGTGTCAATGTTGAACTGCTTTGGGAACATTTTATTTTATCTGGGTGTTCATTTATCCTGCTTTCTATTATTTAACATTTTTTATCTGATTTTTCATTTTGGTTAAGGTTTAGAACATGGCCATGGTTTTTGGTGATTGTAAGTTCTTTTGGTCATTGTGAGTTTCAGTGTCAATGTTGAACTGCTTTGGGAAAATTTTATTTTATCTGGGTGTTCATTTATCTTGCTTTATGTTGTTTAACATTTTTTATCTGATTTTTTATTTTGGTTAAGGTTTAGAACACGACCATGGTTTTTGGTGATTGTAAGTTCTTTTGATCATTGTCAGTTTCAAGTTTATTGAGTTGATTTATTCTCAGCTAGAGATTTATCAAATTTTGCTTTCTGTTGTGCCAAATTTTTATCCAACTTGCCTTTTGGGGAAAAAAGACAAGGGAGGTTTAATTTTGTTAACTACTCTTTATTTATTTTTCTCCCTAAATAGGTTTATGCGTCGATAAATGTCTAAGCCACTTTTATAATTATTTTCAGTCTTTTAAAATAGGCAGTTTGGTTTGGTTAGATACAAGTCAGGAATTGTAATTAGATTGGTTGAGATTAGTGGTATATATAGTTTTAATTTTCGTTTATTTGACAGCTGTTTTGAAGTGCTTAATTAATTTTAATTTTATTGTTGCATTCAGATCTCTCAGAAGATATCAACAAAAGTGAAAGGATAATATATATTATTGCAACAATAGATGTATACTTAGCTGCCTAGCTAGTTGATCTGTTTTATATAGTTGCATTGGTTGAGAAAAACTGTTCATAATGAACAACTATGCATTAAGGACATAATCAAATGCGTAGTTTGACTGCTAACCTCTGTTTTCTAATCATCTCTTGAACTCAAATTGAACTTTAGTTTATGTCTAATAATGATCGAGCGATGTCAATAATTAGTTTATGTTTTGCATGAGGTTGTTGATTAAATGTCAGAAAAATTGTTGTTTGGTGTGTTTACCAAAAAAAAGTTTGTTTGGAAGAAAATATTACCGCAGTAGAGAGAGAGAGAGAGAGTTTTGGCTCTAAAAACGTTTATGTTGAATCAATGAATTGGAATTCTTCTATGCAAGTTCAAAACATAACAACTCCTTATAGGAAAAAAAAAATGTATGATATAAATGGGATGATGCCATTTTATGATGTGGTTGTTTTGTATGTGCCATTTTTTTTGGCGTGAATATTTTGTATGTGCCATTCCATTTCATTTCATGATTACATGGCTAAGATTGAAGAGATATTGTGCCAGTGCCTTGCTTTGGGTGTATGTGTGTACGTGTTATTTTCAATTTAATTTATTTTCTCTAAAAAAATTATCTGAGAATGAAAACATTATTTTTAATCAGAAACAGAGAGGTTGTTTTAGTTAATTAGTATTGTAGTATCTTAATTTTATGCTTTGGGTTAGGAATTGATTGGGGTCCTGAATCTGAATGATGGGTTGTGATTGACATATTATTCACTTAATTTGTAGCACTATTGAAAAAATTTATCTTCCATATGACTTGATAGGTGAAAAAAATTAGATAAAAAATTGAAACTGGAACCAGGGGATTATGTCTTTCATTCTGAAGTAACATACTATTATTTGCTTTTGATGATCCTTAATTTGAGTGGTTATTATTTTTCTTGGTTTTGGTTTATGAGTCAGTGCATTTGGTGCAAAAAATATTGGCTTATGGTGTTTTAGAGACCTGGGTTTTTGGCTAAGTTAGGCTCGAATCACTGTGAGTTGGGTCTGATTGCATAGTTGGAATAGTAGGGTCTATTGTCATCCTATGTTTATATTATTGCTTTATGTTATAACTTTTTAGTTTAGCAAAATTTAGTTTGCATGAATGTGCATTTGTCCAAGTTTTATCTTATAATAGCAACGTGTGTTGAAGAATTGCAGAAGTTAAAAAAATGTTCCATAGAGACAAGCTTCAAATGGTTGAAGAGTTCAAACCCACCATGGCATTCCCTATTGTTCAATCACTAAAAGACAAGAAAAAGAAAGGGTGCCCCTGAAAGAATAGGCTTAAGTGGATAGAATTCTTATAAATGTTTCACTTAATATGAACTCTTAAATGTTTTACTTCTTTGTTATAAGCTTTGGCAAGTTTTCAGTTTTAGTGCTTAAATGTTATGATACTAATATGAAAAATGTAATTGTATGATTTGTATCCACTTTCATAATATTTTTAGAGCTCATAAAGTTTTTAGCTTTAGTGGGTACAAAACACTCCATCTATCTACTTAAATTTTATAAGCCTTTAGCACATTTTATAAGTTTTTCACACCCGCAGCACCGCGCGGGCACAATCACTAGTTAAAAGACTAAAACTCATTATAATCTATCCAAATGATCAAAATTAGTAGAGAGTTTATACCTAGGAGAAAAAACCAATAATTATGCTTAGTAAAAATATCTTACTTGAGTTAATACATCAACCATAGAAAATTCATGTGACATATTTGGTTGCTCTTTTGAATTACCATCGGGAGTAGAATCCTATATTATTAAAAAGAAACTATAAATGAAAAATAATAGTTAAGACATATTAGCTTAATATATTCATCAAAATTTAACTTACCTGCATGGATAGTTTTTTTATTGTGGGATCTTTTGTGGCTTTCTTTTGTGATCTATACTTTCGCCTTTGAAGTGGGCCTTTCAATCATCCCCATGCCTGTCCAACTGTAGCTTTTTTTTTTTTTTTACTCCACGTGCTTGTATTAGTTTTACTTGCTCAATTTCACCACCTTCACCATGAACAACTTCACCACTTCCACCATGAATAACTTCACCACTTCCACCAAGAACACTTGCATCATCTATGCAAAGATTTTTCTTCAAGTCTTCCAATATTTTAAGCAACTTAACTGAATGCTTATGTGCACATGTTGTTAACTTATTATGTTCAGCTGCAACAGATGCAATCTCACGAAAATTACAGACACAAATAACTATATCACTTCCCAATAGACTTCTTAGGATTGTCTTTAGTTTAATGAATGATGGTCCTGGCCTTTGCATCTCTTGTCCATCGCTTAAATATTAATCATGTGGGATATTTTTCACATTTTTCTTATCTAACACTTTTAATGCATGAGAGCATAAAATCCCAACAAAAGTAAACTTCATACAACTACAAGTAACTGTTACGACTGAAGCATCAAATTTAACCAAACGCTCTTGAGACTTATAAGATACTTTTTATTCACTGGTCATCCCAGACTTACCAACTTTATAGATATTGCAATTAAGCATACCCATGAACTCTTTCTGAAAGAGTGTAAAAACTTCTGGAGTATAAACCTCCCATGTGTGTCACAACATTTCCCCATCAATTGATAAATTAGGAGTGGTTTGCATCATCTTGAAGTCCGCCATTAATTCATCATATCGTCGATCTGCCAAAACTCTCTCATAATGTTCAAAGAAGCGTAAAAGATAATGACTTGACATCAAGTATTTTTTTAACATACTATTCATACTTTCACTACGTTGTGTGCTCATCATGTCTGCTGTGAAAGTGTGTCACCCATACACCAATGCCCATTTTTTTCTCACTTCAAATGTTTCTTTCAACCATTTATTCTCTTTGAGGTCATAATATTCAAGCATTTCATTTCATGCAAATAGTCATTCACCCTCATCTTCAAAGTCATATATACACTTGCTAAGATTATATCGGAAATTATTTGATCTGTGAAACACATGACTCAAATTCTTAGTAGCATTCTGGTAAATATGCCAAACACATAATCGATGATAAGCTTAAGGAAAAACATGTGATATTGCTTTAGCCATTGCAGCAGATTGGTCTGTAAGTATGGTCTTTGGTTTCTTTCCAAACATTGCTGTAAGAAAAGTCTCAAATAACCACTTAAAAGAGTCGGTGGTTTCATCATATAATAAAGTTGCACCAAACACAACAGTTTGCTTATGATGATTAACACCAACAAATGGTGCAAATGGTTGACCATATTCATTTGTCTAATAAGTAGTGTCAAAACAAATTACATCCCCAAAAAGACCATAATCACTTATGGAACGTGCATCTGCCCAAAAGATATTGGTGATCATATCATCCTCATCAAGTTGTATTGAATAGAAATAGGATGAGTTATCTACCTTCATCTTTTGAAAGTATTGTAATATAACACCCCAGCATCTCTCTTTTCCATTTTCAACTTTCGCTTTTTATGTATGTAATTTTGATAATCCTTATTCAGAAAAGCAAGATTCTCTTGCCCTCCAACTTCTCTACTCATGAATTCCACTGTTGCTTTTATTGGTATCTCTCACTTGTCTGCATCATCCTTTTGAGCTCTAGACATGCCGAGATTAATCTTTAGAATATGCTTCATTGGTGTTCTAATCAAATCATCGTTGTGGTTATCATTAAATGACACGACTTTAAACTTCTCATTTTGTTGAAGTTTGCATATTATATGGGCTTCACAACCAACCCTTGAAATTGGTAAAGAATAAGATGCACCTTCACGCTGTTTGTTGTTTCGGTGACCTTCTTTTGAGCAGCAATATGTTACCCTTATTATAACACCTGGCTTGTTTTTCATTTAGTGATGTTTCCTCACATTGAAACCTATTTTCCCATCATACTTGACATAAGAATTGTATGCACTCTCAACAGAATCAAACTCCATTCCAAGTTTTAGTTCTTCATTGATCTGGTCGTCTCTATTGGGCTCACAAGTAGGTGAATGACAATGACCTTCACCTTGAAACTCCACTTTGTCACCACTTGAATAATCTAGATTCTCCATAACCTACAATATAAAAATTAATAAATTAGAATAGATATCATTTTTAAAAAATTCATAATATCGAATACAAGATATCTAAAACTTTCTTTTCTAAAATACAAGAAAAGCAATCAAACAAGCAATGAAATATAACTTCACAACAATATATCTAAAATAAAAATGGAAATAAAAAAAATTAAAAAAGTCAAAATTGGGTCTAAGCATGTTGACTAGGAGATTTAGGGGGAAAAAAATAAATAAATAAAGGGTTATGAATTAAGTGTCATTTAATGTGGGAGTTCTGAAATAACCTAGCTCCTTAGTGGGGGCTAGTAATAATTTATTATATTTTTTTATTTGAAGAAAAGGGATTCAAACTTGGAAACTCTTTTTCAACATTAAAGAAAAAAATATTACTAAATTAATAGCTAGTTAAAAATTTAAGATTTACGTATGAAAATAAAAAGTGCGTCCATCAGAATTTTGGACTGAACCAATAATGTTGGTGAGAAGGACAATAGCTTAATCACTTGAGTTTCAAAATAAAATTTGAGCATCTGCAGAATCATTTTATCATTTTGGTTAAGTTAATATCTTATGTCCTTCTTAAAATGTATATTAGTGGTTTAGGAACTGGATCCCCTGCCTTGCTTCCCTGCAAGGCAGGTACCATGCTCAAATATGAGTCCTTGACACTATGTCTTTCAAAGGCTCAGATTGAACCGGGTTTGCAAAGAAGCAAGGCAGAGGATCTCGAGTGGTTTGATTATAAAATCTAATTTATTAATAAAAATCGTAGTACGTTTGCAATGGCATTACCTTTTTACTGACAGGTGGGGTTGGGTTGATCTACCAAATGGATATGGGCCGGGAGTCCAGACCCAGCCCATCAGCCCAGATAGCAATCAGAATTCACCCTTCAACGCCCGGAAGAAGATCAATGTGTGAATTTGTACGAGAGAGAGAGAGAGAGAGAGAGAGAGATCCAAGTAGAAGATGGGGGCTTCAATGGTGGTAACGGTGGTTTTGGTATTCGCCATTTTGTCAGTGGCTTCTTGCATTGACGACAAATGTGCTGCGTGCAATGCGGTCGCGGTAAAATCTCGTTTCTTTTCGTTGTCTTCTCGTTTCTCCCAGTTCCTTCATCTGAAAATTGAAATCGTGGATCTTGTGAAAAAAAAAAAAAGAAGATAAATAATTACTCTTGGAATTTAATTCCGGTGTCAAATGGGTTTGCAGGAGGAGCTAGAGTTGGGACTTTCCAAAGTAAGATTTTTAATTCATATGCTTTTGGATTTTCCTCACACTACACTAGTAACTGGGTTTCAATTCATACCATATTTAATTTCCAGGAAAAACCCAGAAACCACTTGGATATGAGACACCGGTTGGACTCTCAAGGTCAACGCAAAGGAAAGGTAATCGATTACAGGTATTGCCTGCATTGCTTCCTAGTTCCTCCTCTCACTCACAATTGTACTGGTACGTAGCAAGGAGTTTTAGAATAATATATCATGATTTTACCACCAAATGTTCCACATCGAAGAAAAAAAGAAACCCGAATTAGTAGTATAACAGCTCTTTAGCATCCTTCACTTGGAAGCTATAGACTAGATTTGGTATCAGAGCATTCTGCAGCTGGCCAACTCCACGAAATGGGTGACCTATTGACTAGACAAAAATGCCTTGATATTGTATATGTGCAAAGTGCTTAGTCATATTTTAGACTAGATTTGGAAGCGTGGTGGAATATAATGATCCAAAGATTCCACATAATATAATGAATAAATAAACATCCTAGGCTAGTATATGGGATGATGACCCTCTGTCTTTTGAATATATAAATCAGTACCCCATAGGGAATTTTAGCATATAAATCACTAATACTTATGTGATAACTTGTTGTATAAGTTGTTTTTAGTCCACTTTCTTTTACTGGTGGCTGATGACTCTTTCTGCAATTGTTTCCAATAGAGTCAGTGAGCTCAGAGTTGTTGAACTCCTTGATGGGCTTTGCGAAAAGATGCTCGATTACACTCTTCAACAGGTTAATGCTCTTAGGATTCATTTCTTTTTATCACATTTTGTAGTTTTACCAACTCTGGTTTTCATTTGCAGGTTGACTCAATCCGACAAGAGTGGATCAAAGTATATAACTGGGATAAGCTCACAATAAGTATGTATTCCGTATATTTGCATTAAACTTTTTTTTCTGATGAATTTATATAGTTACTAAGCAGCAGGCTGATGTGCCATTTTTCTTTTTGATCAAAGAGAACATAACTAATAATCTAACAGTTTGCCTACAAAGTTCCTAGAATAGGAGAAAGTTTGAAACAAAATGAAATTTAATCTCTTTGGTTGTTTATCTATACTATACATTATGAGATTTTAAACAATCGAATTCCTTTCTTTTTTAATTTCTTTGTGTGTGTTTCTAGGTAAACAAGAAGCTAAAGCATCTTCAAAGGATATATCAACTTATTGTGGAAGGTAAGATGCCAACTTTGTTTCCCTGTACTTTTTACCGAGAATTCAATTGTGAACTTTAAACTGGTTGTCCTTGTCCTATGAAAAATGAGGATTTTTATAAAACAGTTAAGCCTCCCATGATTCAGAAGCCTAACCCGTTTATTTATTTGGGACAGATTACTTGAGGAAACAGAAGATGAGGTGACCTAATATTCTTTTTCTTGCTATCAATGAAAGAATTAATGGTTGCTTGTATTGTACATTGAAAATTAATTCTTCATCTGCTGATCTTTCAATTACATTTGCAGTTGGCGGAATTGATAAAGAAAGGATCTGTTAGAGTAGGAGATGTAAGCAAGGTTCTATGTCAAGATCTGAGTGAACACTGCAGCAGGACAAGGTAAGTTTGATTTGCAATGCATCATACCTTTACCAAATGGAAAAAGAAGAAAACAGGAAAACATAATTTCTACTTCTCCCCTCCAAGGGCCCCAGCCATTGCAAAGACCAATCATGGCATGATATCAGTGATACTTGATAATTAACACTTTTCTTTCACACTGGGCAGTTTAGTTTAAAGGTTTTTATTAGAGCAACCCAACCTAGTTTCTGAGATATATGATTAAGCGACATCTGTGGGTCTACCCACCAATTAGGACTTAGAGCATTATTGCCCAGTAAGGAACTTTTGTGGGTTTTTCTACTTGGTAGAGTTCCCCTTTGTCTAATTGTTCTATCCATTTGGGTGGAATGATTTAAAAGAAAGGGTTTGGATTTGATGGGAAATTTTCAAGTAAGGATGTCCTTATTTTAAGAAAAGTAAGAACATCATCTTCGGTCCTACAATTCAATGATCGGAACCGTTCATATATTAGAATATCATTTAAAGATCACCTTTGTAAAAAATTAGTCAAATCGGAAACTGTTTAGCCAGTTTATTATAGCTAACATCATTTCAATTTTATCTGGCGAACTGTATTTGTTTGCACAGTTTAGATGACCAAACAATTACCAATTTGGTTGATTGTTTACAGGAGTGATCCTTGAGAGAGGATGTTCTTACTTTTCTTAAAGTAAGGACATCCTTACTTGAACGGGAATGTGGATTTGATAAATATATATATATATATGTAAAATAACTATACACAAGGAATCATTTGAAATCCATGTATTTTCTTCTCTGTTTTTTTTTTTCCAATTCAAATCTTGATATATATATATATATATATATGGATTGTAATAGTTCAATCAAGATTTGACCACATAATGTTAACTAAATCCCAAGATTTGATTTATTTATTGTGTCTGTGCAGTGTATCACATCAGGAAAATGGTTTTGATGGTGGATCAGATGGAGAACTCTGAGTTGCTCAAATTCACATGTTACACCAGCAAGAGGAGATATGCAAGCCAATTAACTTTTATTGAAGGTTTCGTCGGTTCAAGTTGGCATTGTTTTTGAAGTGTTATGCTTTTGAGGGACAATTGCTTATGCTTATACCACAGATTTTGCTTCTAAACTTATGCCATTATGTACCAGTTTGTTGCCAACTAATACAAGACCAGAGTCATGCATCTTTAATAGAACTCAATTGGAGAGTGGGTTTTTTGTCTTGTCTATTGCAGTGGTTCTTGATAGGACCAACATGTAAAGCAGATAGCAAGCCTCCTTCCTTTTAAGTGATTTCACATTTGCAGGGCCCAAAATTTGACTGTTTCCAATACCAAAAGCAAGGGGTAAAACTCTCAAAAGAACACTGGGTAGGCTCTAACATGCTTGCAAATATATATATATATATGAGAAGTGCTCTAAAACTAACTAATTAGCAAGTTAATACGAAACTAATTATGTTTTTAAGACCATTACATAACTAATCTCATAATCTGAATTGTTCATTTTTTAGATCATACTTCGAAGATCATTATTGCAAAAAATCAACTAAATCGGAAATTATTTGGTCATTTAATTATAATCAAATAAATAAACGATCACTGATTTCGATAAAAGTATATAAATAGTTGTTATAATCAAATGGTTAAATAACTTTTGATTTTGGATATTTTTTACGAAAATTTTTTTAAATAGGACCTAATTGTGAAGTATTAACTTGTTAACTAGTTAGCTTTAGAGCATTTTTGTGTATATATATATATATTTTTTTTTTCATTCAAATTTTTTTGATATGGGACAAATGGAGAATAGGAAGTACATATTTAACTGGAAATCAAAGAATGAATACTTCTCACTGGTACAACACTTGTTAGATGTATAGGATATACAACATTACAAATAACCCCGCATAAATAATACTTCCCTGAATGAGGCTGAGGTTGAACTCAAATAATTGCTATGGGCCTCTATAGCAGCAGCTTTAGGGGTTAAGGATTACCCCTGACCGGTCACCAAATTTAACCCTTTGCATTTCTGTACATAACCGTAGAAGCATTCCTCTATCTCATGAGTTACAGTCCAGTGCACCCTTTAGTAAATTAAGCCCTTCTAAGGATATGCTCCTCCTAACTCGGGTTTGCGGTATCTCTATCCGGGGGGGAGCGTCTGGGGAAAAACAAACCACAATGACAGTTAAATTATCACATGTGTTGCGCATGAGCGCCTCCCTCACCAGTTCTCTTGAGCATCTCTCTGGATCATTGTGTACCATCAATTCTTTCCTCGCCATTGTCACAGCACATTGGCTGCTCATTACATCCCACAAACCATCACACCCCATTATCAAAAACTCATCATCCTCCATCAGGTGTGTCTCCTGCAACTCAGGCTCTGCACTTAGAGGGCAGGCAGAACCTTTTGGGCCCTTCATGTGCCAGTCTCCAAGTGCGCGAGCTACAGATAGTTGGCCATTGAGGTAGCCATCATAAATGACACCGCCAAGTTTCTCAATTCTTAGCCTTTCGGATGTGCAATTCGGTTTGTGGTCTTTTGACATCTCTATTGCTCTACCCCGCCTCCCTAGCACAGCTCGACAATCCCCAGCATTGGCAATTATCAGGGTCCTGTAAAGAGTGAAAGTATGTAAGAAATTAAACAAAATCCTGAGTCCAAAATGCAAAGTATCTAAACAGCAGCGCTAGGAAAACTCAAAGCTCATCCTTCAATTTCTTTCTTCTTTCATCATTTTCTAGAGCACTATCACAACTATAGTTAGTTATTAGTATGCCATGTTCCAATGCAGTTTCTATAGAAATCAATACTTGTAATTGCAAGAGATGTCCCAACACCTGGGAGCCAAACTTGTGTCTAATTAAAGCAGCTGTCAGAAGAACTCAAGCTAAAAGTTCATCATTATGAGTTACACCCTGATGCAAACAAGTACCTAAATGCAGCGAAGGAGCTGACTTACCTTCCCAAAATGAGAGCAGTCAGAGCAGTGGTGCCAGAGGAAATATCTAGAGAACTCGCATCTGCGAATGCATAATCGGCTTTCATGTAGGCACTCTTAATTGCACTCTCCAAACACATTGGAAAATGTGAATCCTCAACCATGAATCTAAGAATGTTATGTCTGATAAATGATGCTGCATCTGTGCCTCCATGGCCGTCAAATACCTGTTCACATATATTTATATTAATATCAGTTAACAAAACTGTATAAATTACAAGGAACACCACTTCCTGAGATAACTGTCCAAAATTACAAGATCGAGAAGGGCTGACCCCATTGAATTGAAAGGGACGTTAGCGAAGAAATTTTAAAAAAAAAAGTTATAAAAGAATGATCAGGTGAAAGTTAAACACTATTGTGGTTAAATATAGTATACCTACCCATCTCTCTTCAAGTCTTCAGCCAGTTATTCTCCAATTCATTTTATCCTAATTTCCCAATCCAGGGAAAATTTTCATTTCAAATAGATTAAGTGAAACCATTTAGTACAAGGGAGATAAAATATCAATCATTGTAGGTCAAGTGGAAAAAAGTAAATTAAAGAACCTCTTCAAAATCCTGTTCGACCTAACAATTATTATATCGCCATAGAAAATTCACAACAATTTTGTGGAAAAGGATTATGATGTTGATCAAAAACTTTTGAGTACTGACTAACAAGTGACAACCATGTCATATAATCTAACAAGTGACTAACATTTCCATCATCCATTACATTGACCAGCCTTAAGAGGAGCATTAAAATTTTTCTGATTAATGAGCAGGTAAAAGTGATAAGGTATGAAGGCGACATACTCACCCCATAGAAAGCTCCAGGTGAAGGAAAGTCAGAAGTTTGACCTATTTGTTCACTAAGATTATCTACGCACACATGTTCATCCTCCATGTACTGTTTAGGTCCTCTTTCAGCACAGCTTCCTGACCGGAACACAGGTAGAAACCCCGACTTTTCATCGGGAGGTGATTTGTTGGCTACAATCCCATCATCCGACTGGAAAAACGTCAAAAGAAAATGCCAGTTCAGGTGCAATCCCAAAATTTGATGCCAAAAGAAAACAGAAGAAGAAAAGGACATTGTTCCAAGTACAATGAAAATAAATGCAAGGTGTAAATTTGCTGTTTACTATTTCTGGCAAAGGAAAAACAGAAATTGGAATCTTACAATTTCTGGGATTCAATCAGTATTATAAAGATTCCAAGTCTGATTTTCCTTTTCGAGTTCATTGCAGATAAACAGAGAAGAAAGCAAAACATAAAAGAAGCACATAGAGACACTTGGAATTGGTTCAGAATATTGATTGTATGTAAAATTGAGTTTAAAATATATTGCTAAACGAGAAGCATATCATATGATATATGGTAAACTTAACAGATAGAAATGAACGTACCAAATCATTCAAATTGAGTTTAACAGAGCTGACGCTGTGGCGCAAGAGCGGGAGATGGCGCGGAGGTTTTCCATTTGGCATTTGTTTGAAAGCATTCAAATTGTCATCATCCAGGGCCGATATGTTGTCCTTCGTGTACCCACCTTCTAATATGGTCGACGAGGGAAGAGAAACGTCCGTACCAGCAGCCATATTCACCTGCACAATCATGAATCAATTGCTCCAATACTAAAACGACCCCGTTTCCTCTCAGCTTTGTAAATGGATCAAAGCAAAAAGCAGCTCAAAATTCCACAGTAGAAGCTTGGCATATAACCCTTGAATTAGCAACACAAACAATTGCTTCAGATCTAAAACAACCCCAGAACAATAATTACAAACCAAACCAACAGCATCACCAAATGCCCAATCTAGCTTATCTTATCTGATCAGACTCACTTCCTTGAGGAATCAAATATGGAAATAAATAAATAATGCAAAGCAACCCCTTCAATTGAATTCTTTGATCCCACGAATACTAAAAATTATGATCGAAGATTCAATTCTCTCAGATGAATGAGAAGAAGTTTAACCCCATATAATTAAAATAAAAAGGAAAAGGAGTGGTATGGGCAATAATTGGGGGGGCGGGGGGGGGTATGGAAAAATGTAAATTATGTTGAAGAGCAAGTTGGGGAAGTCTCAGAGTTGGAGAGAGAGAGAGAGAGAGAGGACAATGAGGATGAGGATGAGGAGGAGGAGGANAAGGGGAGGGGGGGTGTGGGGGTTTTGGGGGGGGGGGGGGGGGGGGGGTATGGAAAAATGTAAATTATGTTGAAGAGCAAGTTGGGGAAGTCTCAGAGTTGGAGAGAGAGAGAGAGAGAGAGGACAATGAGGATGAGGATGAGGAGGAGGAGGATGATTCTTATTTCTTATGGCTATGCCTTTGTGGTTTCTTTTTCTGAAAACCCTAAAAAAAATGTCTGACTCAGAGAGAGATAGAAAGAGAGAGAATCATTAGCTTTTTTAGAATGAGAGAGATGGATGGGCGATGAGAGAGAGAGAGAGAGAGAGAGAGAGAGAGAGAGAGAGGTAGTTAGTGGTATATGGTTGGCCACCGGCGGTTCCAGGTCATCTCGGTGGATCTCGTAGCTGGAGGTACGAGTTCGAGCGAGGACGGTACCGACACGTGGTGCATTTTAATTGGAGGATCTGCTTAGTGACGTGGATGGCCTTGTAGTTGTATATTTTTCGTTAGTTTGAGGCTTTTAGTTTCCTAGCCCACGTTCTGAGGAGAGGAGGTTCGTTGGTTTGCGGCCGTTATAGACGAGACGAGAAGGGCGGCTTGCCTTGCCGTGCCTTGCCTTGGATTCTTAGACTCCACGTGTCAGTCCGTTATTGGAAGCAACTAGCTGCCCGCCCATATCGGCTAAGATTGAGATTTGAGACTCGAGACTTGAGAGTGTGAAATGTGAACTGGGAAGTGGAGATCCAATTGGGAATGATTGAGAGTGCGAGGACAAGCAAGCCAGCCGCAAGACCAAAGTGAAAGAGAATGGAAACAAGACTTCAAATCTTCGGCTGAGTTCTAATCGCTAGATAAGCAATCCATTAGGAGAGCAGTTTTGTTTATCTCCTTTAACTCATGTGTATGCTTATTTATCATTTAAAATGTTGTCATATATTTAAAAAATTAACCATGAGTTAATCTATTATATTTAATTATTGGGTCTATTAACATATAGATATTGGTATTTAAATTTATTAACCAAAACCACCTAAAGCCTCATTCTTTCTTTGCGGACCAACTACCACAATCCTATTATTCATTTACGGACACCACACCCACTAGATCCCAAAATACCATACAGACACCACACCACTAAATCCCAAAATACCATCCAAAAATAGACATAACAAAAACATAATATGCAGACATCTTCCAAAATACCAGCATCAACGCATCACCAAAAAACAGAAACTGAAACTGCAAGTCCGCAACTCCAACAAACTGCAGTTTCAACTCCAATAAGTTGCAGTTTCTGCAGTTTCAGTTCACTTATAGTTCCAGAAACTGCAGAATCTGCAATTTCAGTTCACTTGCAGTTTCAGAAACTGCAAAAAAGTTCACTTGCAGAAACTGAAACTGCAAGTCCGCAACTCCAATAAACTGCAGTTTCAACTCTAATAAATTGCAGTAGAAACTGCAGTTTCAATTCACTTACAGTTCCAGATACTGCAGAAACTTCATTTGCAGTTTCAGAAACTGCAGTTTCAGTTCACTTGCAGTTTAGTTGTATTTGAATCTATCATAGGAGAGTTGGAGACTTATGACTTTTGACTTGTGGTCTCACTGAAAGTGATTAATAGTTTGCTACTTTGCTCCCATTTCTCCTTGACTTTTGACTTTTCACTTTTCACTTGCAATTTCAGAAATTGAACTAAACAAAAAAAATCAAGAACCTACTACTAATGTGGAGGTTGGGATTTGGGAGGAGCTGAAGATGTGGAGGAAGAGAGGAGGGGCTGGGTTTTGGTGGGTTTCGACAGCAGGGGGCGAGAGCAGGGTGTTTGCTCTGCGAAGAAGAAGAAGAACAAGAAGATGATGAAGAGGAAAGAAAAGAAAGACATAGTGGGGGAAGAAACAGAGAAGATGAAAGTGACGAGAGAAGAAAGAGAAAGACAAAAAACAGTTAAATGCATCTTACCTTGTTATTAAATCAAATTAATTGGTGCACTAGAGAGTAAAAACAATAAGTAAAAGGTAGTTTTGGATAATTAATTCTTAATTATTTATAATGTTATAATGATAAGAGAGAAAAATAATTTGACAACTTTATTTTACTTTTATCCTTATTTTTTATTACTCAACTTTTTTCTACTTTTTTATTACTTATTAATTTTTCTTTTCTCTTTTATTTAATTATTTCTAATAATTTTTGCTTATTTTGTTTTTTTGCTCTTCTCTAGTACACCTATATTATCCAAAAAACCACATGCATTTAATAAGTTTTGCTTCTTTTTTTTTTGGTCTTCTCATGTATACACCTTTTATCTACTTTTTTTAATTAATTAAAAAAATATTCCAACAACACTTTTTTTTTTTGCCTAAGAATTCTTCTTTCTTGTCTCATACATGACATTTTCAGATCAGACAAATTCTTAGTTCAATCTAAGGTGTTGCAGCATTTGAAGAAAGAAGAATAGTTACAACGACATAGTTTTTTTTTTTTTAACTCATATAACTTTTTTATTGGATTTTCTATGTATGTAAATGAGTTGTTTTAGATTTTTGTTTGGCCAACATTTTAGATTAAACTTTGCAAATGAGTTTTTTGTTCGAATTGCAAATGTGTTAGAATATTTTATTTTTTAATTAATTAAAAAAATAAAAATAAATGTGTATATAGGAGAAGACCCAAAAAAAATGGATGTGGTTTTTTGATACTATAGGCATACTGGAGAAGAGAAAAAAAAACAAAAGAAGTAAAAATTATTAGAAATAATTAAATAAAAGAAAAAAGAGAAATTAACGGGTGATAAAAAAAAGTTGAGTAATAAAAGATAAGGGTAAAACAAGAAAAGAGTTGTCAAATTATTTTTCTCCCTCATCATTATAACATCAGAAATAATTAAATACAATAAATTAACTCATGATTAGTTTTTAAAACACATGGAATCATTTTAGATGGGAGGTGAGCATACATCTGAGTTAAAGGAGGTGAGCAAAACTACTCTCATCCACTAGCATCAGTTTCTACTAATTAAGTACACTTCTAAATGTTGCACCCGAATATTTGTTTAAATTCATGAATTTGATTTCTAATTGGTGGCCAACAATCATCATTTAATATAGACTTTAAATTGTTGATTTATTGCCAAAGATGGCTTAGTAGGATTGTCTTTTGATTTGGTTTTTGCCTCACCGACCAAAATTTTTGATTTGGTAAACCAATTTTTCACAATTCAAAAATGAAAAATAGGAAACCGAAAAAATTCAAAAAAAGTTGATAAATCGACCGATTACAAAAATTATTACTGAATAAAACCGAATCAATTATTACCGAAAAAAAAAATCAAAATATATGCCAAAAAAACTGATATAATTATAGAAATTTAGTTATATATATTTATATAATACTATTATGTTAGTAGTACTATAAATATTAAATTACTAATATTATAAACAATTATAAGAAAATATAATTATATAATGTTATCATATTAATATTGTAAAAAGTGTGACTTAAGATATAAAATCATTTTCTAATAAAGTAAATGTTATTATTTTTAGCCAAAATTAGAATCTCATCTTTTGGTAAGTAATGCATATATATATAGTAATGATCACTCACTCACCATATAGCGATAAATTTCTCACTCACCTAACCACTCAGCAACGAATTTCAATAATCGAAACCGTTCATATTTTAGAGTATCATTCAAATATCACCCTTACAAAAAATAAGCCAAATCAGAAACTGTTTAGTTAGTGTATTACTATCAACATCATTTCAACCTTATCTGACGAATTGTATTTGTCTGCAAAGTTTGGAAGATCAAACAATTATCGATTTGACTGATTTTTTACAGGGATGACCCTTAAGGATGGACCTAAAAAATAGACGGTCTCAATCATTGAATTCTCCGTTCTGTGGTAAGCAGGTGGTTAGGTGAACAAAAAAATCTCCGCTCTATGATGAGCTAGTGATCATTTCTGTGTATATATATATATACTCATATTTATATATATGCTCATATTTATCGGTATATATACATGCTAAATTAATAGGATATGCACTAATATATACTATTCAACTAATTATAGTAGTATATATTATTCCTAATATTAATATTATTGCAATTAATACCAGTACTATACTAAACTACAAATACTACTCGTGCAAATATATATTCATCATACATTATATTTTATGTATCATATATGATTAAATTTTAATTTATATTGGTATATAATAATTAGTATTATTATAATGAAACCGAAGTTATATCGAAGTAAATAAAAAATGAATCGAAAGTATTCGATACAAAAATACCAAAATCGAACTGAAAACTGAAGTTTACAAAAAATTGCCGAATCGAAAAATACCGAAACCGAAAAATACCAAAATCGAAAAATACCGAATTTTTTTGTTTTGTTTTGATAAGCATCAATACCGAACTGAACTAACCAATGGGCAGCCCTGTTAGAACCCATAGTTCAATATGTGTCAAATTAATTACTCATAATTTATTATTGTGGGACCCGGTTTTGCGACATAAATAAAGGAAAAAGTGGCCTAGGCTTGAATATTAAACATAAGGAAATTGGGCCCAAACTAAGAAAGGAAGCTTCAGCCCAATGTCAGAACTATTCATCGAATCCATGGCCCAAGTCGAAATTTGATAATTGACACATGCTGAATATAAGCCATGTTCTTGGATTCCAGGAACATGAGGATCAAACAACCCATTCAAGCACCACTCAACCCATGCAGGACATGGAGGTCGGAGTGTGAGAGTGGGGAGGGGATAGCTGGATGGACAAGGGCAAAATGGCAAATGGATCTATAAATAGCCTAGATAAATGAACATGAAAGGTACGTAATCATCCTGAATTTTTGACAAGACCGCCCCCAGATTCCACCCTGAAACCCGGAGAGGTCCTGCGGGAATCCAAATTCAAGGAAAATCCTACCGAAAATTCGGCAGAACCTCCCCTGGAAATGGACTAACCCAGAAATTTCAAAACCTGTTAGAAAGCACTTCTATGTGTTTCAGCCACCTCTACCACAAACCAAATACGTTATTCACCCAACTCGGGGTTATCAGAGCATACTATTTCAACTTTACACCTCAATTACACTAACTAAAGGAAGAACCCATTAAGCTGAAGGATACTGTCGAACTACAACTGGAGAATCTTGCTGCCTCGACGTGGTACGACCCAACCTCAACGATTACCAATACCTGGGGGAAAAATGTTAAAAATCAAACCTGAGGAAATAATCCCAGTGAGTGGGCAAAATAACTCTAAACTTTTCCTTTGAAACCCACTTATAACAATTGCTCAGGCTGAAATATATCCAATTTGAACTGAAAATGAATATCAATTGAAAACATTTTTGTAATGAACTCTTTTACAACTTAATAAAAACCTTACATCATGAACATAATTCCATCAAAAAGTTTCTATAAAACAATTTCAACTTGAGATTTCTTTTAATCATAGAAAATAATGGGAAGTAATAGAAATGCTATATCTTATAAACTTTCTAGCTAAGATCCCTCCTTTTGAGTCTTAAAACTAATAGAAAATAACTAAAATATTTTTATCTATTATAGTTTTTATTAAAAAAAACGTTGGCCATATAAGCACCCAATTGACAGGCTCCACATTGGTACCGTACAAGATCGTCGCACCAAGTGGACCGTCTACATAACCCTCCACCCGCACCGTCGCAACGCCGTCATGCGAGTGGACTTACGGTGGCCCTTGTACCGTCGAATCGCCGTCGTACAATAAGCCAAAGTGTCATACGCGCACATAGATTACCCTTCCACCCACACCGTCGCAACGCCGTCATGCGAGTGGATTTGGGGTGTCCCTTGTACCGTCGAATCGCCGTCATACAAGTGGACTTACAGTGGCCCATGTACCGTCGAATCGCCGTCGTACAACGAGCCAAAGTGTCGTACGTGCACATAGATTGCCCTTCCACCCACACCGTCGCAACGCCATCATGCGAGTGGATTTGGGGTGTCCCTTGTATCGTCGAATCGCCGTCATACAAGTGGACTTACAGTGGCTCGTGTACCGTCGAATCGCCGTCGTACAACAAGCCAAAGTGTCGTACGTGCACATAGATTGCCCTTCCACCCACACCGTCGCAACGCCGTTATGCGAGTGGATTTGGGGTGTCTCTTGTACCGTCGAATCGCCGTCATACAAGTGGACTTACAGTGGCTCGTGTACCGTCGAATCGCCGTCATACAAGTGGACTTACAGTGGCTCGTGTACCGTCGAATCGCCGTCGTACAACAAGCCAAAGTGTCGTACGTGCACGTAGACTACCCCCAAAGGGCGACGCATCCCGACACATGGCCCAAAGCCTATGTGTGTGTCGTGATGGGTCCCAAAGACCTATCTGTAACCATATCGAAGCTGGGTACTTATACGGCATTTAAAAATCATCCATACTAAATTATCTCAAAACCACTCAAATAATCTTTATGCTGAAAACAGATCTTAAATTTCTCACACATTTCACAATCGACTCAAGTTTGAGCAAGTCCTTGGAATCGACAAAATTTCCATGTTTGTAAAGTTTATCTCTCACAACTTGTAAATCAAATTAAAGTATTAATTCTCAAATAACAATCATTATATAAATTAAAACTTAAAATGAAAACCTCCATTGAGGACAAATAAATCCTTTGACAAGAATTTAAGATAGAAACATTAATTTGACCAAGAAAAAGCATACCCTGAAAATCATAACTCATATATACCATACTTAGATAAATCAAGAGGGCATTTATTTATAAGGCATGCAACACATTTCAAAAGTAAGAGTTCACTCGCTGCCTACTCTGGACTAGACTGAAACCTTTCCGAAATTGATTCCTACTCACGACCCCTCGCTTGTTTGTCATCCCTACTCACAGTCTACCGTATAATAATTATTTAATCCTCACTCATATACCTCAACAATAAATATTTCCTTCTCTAGTTCAGCAATTATCGTCAATTCCTTTTTATGGTCTAAATCATATATTTAGCTTCCTCACATAAAGCATCAAATCACACAAACCGACAATTTATTAACGGTACTCTACATTAAAAGTCTGATAAGTTTCACTCACATTTTAACTACGTAAAAGACCGAAATACCCTTCACGGTGCCATTGCTCGAATACCAAATCCGACAGCCTAACGACATCGGGAATGAGATTTCCCGAGCCTGTATACCTGTTAAGACTAGACAACCAACAATATACAATAGATTCTTCAACTACTGTTAAACAACCGAAACGAGCGGCCAACCACCACACATGGTGGCTGCCCGGCCATAAACAACACACAAGAATAACCCCAAATAGTCCCGAACCTAGAATTAAGCTACTAGGACCCTAGGGAAGTGGAAAAATACAAAAAACCATCCAACCCGCTGCCACGAGTGGCGGAGCCGACGGTGGCAGCAGCGGCACATAACCAGGAATACCCAAATTCAAGTCCAAATAATCCTAATTGCATAATATAGCCTTCAATTGCACAAACAATTCAAATTCAAGTCCAATTTCAAGAAAATTCGAAATATAACAAACACCCTAAAATCAAATTTTTAATTTCTCAAAAATTGGATAAACACACCTTAGGGGAAAGATAGCCTGTACCTAGAGGGTCAATTTTCGTAACTGGGTCGATGGCCAAATCTCACCGGAAATGCCGGAATCGACGGCGGAAGCCGCCGGCTTTTGTGTCGTCGATTCGCCGCTGTGAGCAGTCACCGGAGCAAGGGGGTGACACCACTTAACAACTCGCCGGAGCCTGGGGAAGAAAACCCAGGTGGTCGCCGGCCTCGAATTTGCCGGAACAGTCAAGTCGCCACCAGTGGCAGTCGGGTCTGCTCGAGGTCGCACGCCGTCGTCGCCGAGTTTCTATGCTGGAGGCTGCCACCGGGAGGAAGAGGAGAGAGAGACGAAGCCAACGCCGCCGGTCTCGCCGCAATCTGCCGTCAGATGGCCGAGAAATCGAGGAGAGAGACAGAGAGGGGGAGGACGGAGTCAGGGGAGGGGGCTGTGCGTGAGGAGAGAGAGAGATATATATAAATTTAAAATAAACTTTTGGGTCTTTCTAGAAATCTCTAGAACCCAAAAGTCTAAATTGCCCCCCCCCAAACTTTGTTCGTCTGTAAAATTCAAACCGTAACTCGAAATGATGCGTGCTACGTGTCTATGAACTCGTGGGCTCGAAACCTATCCAACGGACCCAAATTCAAAATCGAAAACCCATTTATTTTAAAAGTCAACTTTGGGTCAAGCCCAATTAAAAATTAGCCCAAAATCTTTAAATTTCCAATTAAATTTGGGTCGGGTCGTTACAATTTTAGTTGCATTCGAATCAATCAAACACTTATTTTGGCATCATAGTATCTTTTGCAAGGGGAAACTCCTCGCATTCCAAAATCAGAAGTTCGACAATCACATTATTCGATCTCCAGGTCAGGTTCTTCAATAAATTTTATTCTTGTTGGCTAATTATCTCTTTCTGAGAATTTTAGCTCCAACAATTATATTATTGAATTGGAATACTAAGGTGTAACAACCCTTTTTTTTTTTTACATGTTAACAATAATACTAACAATTTATATTAAAGTTATATTATAATATTAATTGAAATTCTTAAAATAATTAGTATTTAAAGGTATATATAATTATTTATCACTAGATAATGATCACCAAATTTATCTAAACAAAACTAATCAATTTTGTTAAACCTTCTTGTTAGTTTCTAGGATTTTGAATTGGTTTTTTCATTGTCAAAATCATTGTATTTATTTTTAATTATTCACTCACAAACTCTAAACTAGAATTAAGGGTAAGATCACTTGTGCTGAAGAAATCAAGAATGAAATTGCAATGCAAAAAAATCTAAGGTATACTGCACTTCATTTCACGAAGAAAAAAACAATTTTGTGTTTATTTGACTAGTCACTCACTGATTATAAGAACGATTTTCTTCACACGTGTACTGCACTTGCAGTTTTATCACTTAAATAATTTTTGACAGATCATCAGCCCATTTCGTGACTTGGCTCTTAAAGCCCATTCAAATTAAAGCTCATTTGTCTTTGTTTAATTAAACAAGGATATGCACTGCACATGATCTGGTTGGTCACTCACACACTCACATAACTATTCATCTTCTTCTTCTTTTGTGATTTTTGCAAAATGAGAATATTATTGAATTTACAGCTCTACATCATTATCTTCAGCTTTACTAGAATTTCATTCTAGAACAAAAAGAATATGTCTTCATTTGTCTCTTATGGACAGCCACTACTTAGCTTCCAGGACAGCCACTACTTAGCTTCCAGGTGGCACGGGCAGAGGGTGTGTGTGTGTGTCGTGGGTATTTTGGCGTCCTTGGGCTGAGTCTTGGGTGGTGACGTGAATTTTCAGATAGGCATGCTTGCTGCGTGAATGCTTGGGTTTTTGTGGGTGTGTGTTTATCCTTTCAAGTAAGAAAATGCTTTTGATTTTCAAAAATTAGACGATTTTCTTAACTTGTTTTTCTTCTTTTAAAATCTGAATGAGTTTGAGTGTGTTCTAAATCTTTTTCACATATTCATAAACACTATCATTTAGATTTTAGATTAAGGATTCTCCATTAGTCTTTTCATGTCTTTTGCTTGAGAAGGCTAATTTTTAAATATTCCAAATTTGCATATCGTGTTCATACATTAAAGAATCTGACGTGCTTGGTATGAACCGGTGCCATGGGTTGATGAGCTTGGAGTTTGAGTTGCTTTCTTCATGAATGACTGATTGTCTTGCTTTTGGAAGTTGCACAAAGGGGTAAGAAGCTGCCACTTAGTTTAGGACGTAGTGATTGAGCTTGTGTGTTGTATGCTCCATTTGTATTGAACCTTCTATATAGTGGATTGCCCGGTCAGTTGAAAAAGACCCCCAATTTTTACCCTTTGTGGTTTTTCTAAGTGAACATCTTAAATGCCTTCGTGTCCATTTTGTGTTGTTATGTTTACTGACTCACTCAACTTTTAAACACAAATCTGCATTGAATTTATATGCTTGATATTGCTATATGTCATATAGAATTGTTTAGCTAATCACACACTACTGTAGTTGTGGATAAAATTCGGATGTCTACTGTGATGGGTCCTTTGAGTGTATAGGTTGTCACTTGATCCTTTGGTGTGTTTGATTTATGTTGTTTACAAAAGTTATATTTTGATTTACAAGTGTCAATTTGTGTCTTCAGATTTTTGTCACTGTGTTGTCAGAGTTTTGTCTATTTAATTAGTCCCTGAGTCATCACATAAACAAAAATTGGGGTCCGATTACTGACTGTAGTTTTAATCACGTTAATTAGGTAGATAAGTCACCTAATACAAACTTTCACTTCTGATTGATCAAGTTGTACACGTGGTGTGTTGGAAGGGCTAAGAGTCGAGATATTTCTTTTTAACAATTAATAGGGGAACAGAGTTTGTGTGGTGAGGAAGTCTGTAGAGTTGATTAATCACCATTTCTTTTGGGAATCTCATCATTATGTCTCCTTTGTTTATAACCCTTTAGTAGCAGTAGTTTGAGTCACACAAAAAAGGTTAAAAGACGTTTTTGGTCCCTATATTATGGATGAGTCGCACTTTGGTCCCCGTCATTTCAATTTGAATTTTTCAAGGACTGTAGTTCCATTAATGTTGCAATCAGGTCCAATCAATCAAAATCGTCTACTTCGAAGCCAATCAGGTAGTGCCATGTCGGCATTTTCCGTCTTAATTTTGACGAATTAGACCTGATTACGACATTAATGGAAACACAATCCTTAAAAAATTCAAATTGAAATGACGGGGACCAAGGTGAGACTCATCCATAGTACAGGGACCAAAAACGTCTTTTTGCAACAAAAAAAAAACAACGGAAAGAAAAGTTGAACAAGGAGGAGAAGAGAGAAGCTGTAAGTTCTGCTTCTCCTCTTACTTCTTCTCTTACAGAAATTTTTTTTCTTTAAACCTAAATGACCTTTACTCTAATAATACAAGTCAAATTAACTAAAAAACAACTATTTGTAGGGACATCTATGTTTTTTTTTCTTTACTCACTTGCTTTACTATTGATGAGGCTCGAATTCGCACTAGGTTGACACGTCAGAGATTTGCATATCAACCACTTCTTGCTTCCTTGTACTTCTTGCAACCATGAACAATTGAGTTCTAAGCATCCCCTCTGAGGAATAGAACTCCGAAGCTTAAGTTAGATTTCATCATCTTGGAAAGTGACTATTACTTAGGTTTTTTAATCCCTTACCTTGATGTTATCACTTATGCCGAGCTTTATACCATGAACTTGGAGTAGCTCGTCCTTCATCTTTTCCACCATGGAAAGGACACTGACATGTGTCTGATAAGTAAAAAACAGTGTCTGTCAAGTCGAATATATATCACGAAAAATATTATGACATGCTATAAAATCTAACTTTGGACATTTCATAATGATGCACCACTCTCCTTTACATAGGACTGCTCAAAAAAGGCCGCTGCAAAATAACTAGAGGCTCCACATCATCGCTGATCACCCGGTCGTCCCTCTTCTTCTTCAAGGACCCTCCAAAGTCCGTCACCGCCTGCTGCCCTCTTGCCCTCTCCCCCAGGCTTAGCCGCATTTGCTCCAGTCTTCTTTTTCTTCCCAGAAGAAGTAGCCTTCAAAGCAAGGACGTCAGATGACCCACTATGCCTCATACCCCCAAGTACAGGTGCGCCTTTACTTGTATTCCCCTGGGACTAGCCACCCCCGGCCAGCAGCGCCCCCATCATTAACCTCTTATGGGCAGGCAGGGCAAGACCAACCGGTCAACTTGTCTTCTTCATATTGACCATCTTCACTGTAAGACCAACACATAACCAATGAGTACAAGTTATTTTCTCATCAACAAACAAATCAAGAGGGGAAATACAAAAACTCACTTGGGGCTCCAAAGCCGTACTTAGCCAAATTCTTAGGAGACAGGAGGTATGCGTCACTCAACATTCAAGTGGGTCGACTAAGCACCTTCTGCACCTCCTTCACACTATCTTTCGACAATGGAAGCTTCTCTCACTCACCCCCTGCATAAATAAACAACAAAGATTACTATTAGTACAAACATGACATAACTTAATAATCAAAGTGCACAAAGACCAATGCCTAGGCTCAACCGGACAACCTATTATTTGGAAATTCATCAGCACTTTATTCGTGGTCACCCTCTCACTCAGATCGAATTCCCCGGCTCCACTTGCGAAAAACCATTTTTTCTTCCAATCCTTGTGAGCATCTGGGTGGCCCACCTGTATTTGGTGAGTCGTGCCATCGATAAATTATCTGTTTGGCAATTGCGAGCAGTACACCCACTCTCGCATGTTGGGGCTTAACTTCATTTCAAACAAGTGTGTGAATTGAGCCATGCTAGGGGCACAATACCCCTCATCTCAGAACAATACGTACAACCCAATTAGTATTCTCCAACTATTGGGCGTTAGTTGAGCAGACGCAACTCCGAACTTCTTTAAGATATACTAGAAGTAGGATGTAGAGGAAGTCTAAACCTATAGTGAAAACTTTTGGCAAAACACAAAATATGCTCCTCTGGTAGGTTTCTTCATACATCACCCTTCCCTAGGAGGCTCAGGTGGATGTAATTGGAAATTTAGAGCTCCACCCTCAATTTTTCAAGCTCTTACTCTTTTATCCAGTTCTCACACAACCCATCCACGGATTAATATATCTTAGGCGCTATATGCCCACTCACATCACTACCACTTGTAAGTGTCTCTCCATCATCACTGTTCTCAGTACCAGTGTCATTTCCTTCACTTTTCATCATCATGGACAAGATCTCTTGGATGGTTTTGAGCACTTTGTCTACCCTCATATTTTCACACCCTATCTGGGGTCCAGGCACACTTGGTCTCATCAAAGTCCTATCACTTATAGACGCCTGGTCGAACTCCCCTTCATTGATGAAATTGTTTTCTCTTAACAAATCATCCGAAGAAGCCATATTATGTTCGACCTCAACGCACCTACCCATCCAAGATAAACTACAAATCAAGATGGGAAATACTCGGAATACCGAGACAATACCATGGACACATGCAACTCAAATCACTATTGATTAATTCTCACCCTTCATATGTGCTCTTCCACCCCAAATTTCACAACATTCACCCTATCACTTTTCCCATACTCAGCCACCAACCATTCATACAAGTCAATATTCAAAAAATTAATTCAGGAGGAGAGCAACAACAACCCAAGTCTTACCCATATTCCGCAACTTCAACAGCTCAGGCGGGTTTCGACCTACTTGTTTTAGCTCCTATGTACCTGGCCAATAACAACACAACACCCAATAAATTACACAAGTCCAAAAATGAAGGCATTTCGCCTACCCAGTGCTCGGCCAGGTTCATACCCACCCGCCCCCTACTCATAATTTTAACAATTCACAATCAGAATTCAAAGGTGCGCATCGGGTTGGATGACTATAATTTCTCACAATTCTAAATTTTCAAAACACCAAAATTTCACAAACAAAAAGCTTGGCAGGATTCCGAAATATCTTACCTCAAGTGCTCAAAAAAGCTCCAATCTTTCTACCCGAGCAGCTCTAATCTTCATACATGCGCTCGAGCACCCAACTCAAGCACAAATTTTCGAGGCACCTGACCCGAGAATCCAGCTGCCTCAGCCCTATGGGTCAGCAATGGACCAGGCCGGGTTAGCCCGACCCAAATTTTTTGGGATCGGACCGGGCTCGGGCTTGAATTATAGAAGCCCAATAGGGCTTTCGAGCCGGGCTGGGCTGGGCTAGGCCCGAACGGGCGGCCCAAAATGGGCCCAAAGTTTGTTTAGACATATATATATCTTCAAAAAATATATATATAAGATTTTGGCTATGTTGTGATTTGAACATGAGACCTCACATAACAAGCTTCAACTCTCAACCAACTAAGCTGACTAATTTATTTGTCAAGTTTGAAAATCATAACATATTTAATAACTCTTTCGTTTGTTTACTTCAATAAATTATTAATATGCTTATTAAGTTTTATATAATATTATTATGTTAGTAATAGTGTAATACAATAAATAATAAATTTTTAAAATTATATATAACATTACAACTATAATAAAACATAAATTACATATGTTNATATAACATTACAACTATAATAAAACATAAATGTACATATGTTTTATTATATATTTTGTTACATATTTTTATAAATAAACGATGCAATTGTGTTGTCAACGATCCGAACCATTCAAATTTCAGTTCCTCACTCAAAGATAATTCGTTCAAAAAATTAGTTCAATCGGAGATGTAAAAGTGACATAATGGTGGTCGAATTAATGAGTGATCGTGGTTTTTCTAATGATGATCGAATGGGTAGATGAATTTCGATTTAGCCGATTTTTTGTACGGATGATCTTTGACTATGAACATAGAAAATGAACGGGTCAAATTGTTGAAATCACGTTGTGGTCTTCATAATTATGGAAGCAACAAGGTTTCAACAGGAAAGTTATTAGAATTATACTCTTCAAGTGTATTTATATGTAGAAGCTCACATATCGATCGTGTTTTTAACGATCCGAACCGTTCAAGTTTTAGTTCCCTACTCAAAGAGAATTCTTGCAAAAATTAGCTTAATCAAAGATGTAAAAGTGACGTAACGCTGGTCGAATTAATGAACGATCATGGTTTTTCTAATGATAATCGAATGGGTAGATGAATTCCGATTTAGCCAATTTTTTGTAAGGATGATTTTTTACTATAAAAATAGAAAATGAACGGTTCAGATTGTTGAATTAATGAATTAACGATCGTTGTTTAATAATTTAAT
>QANW01010506.1:213170-235285 GCA_003254865.1 Dryas drummondii | reverse complement strand
ATATAAAATAAATAATAAATTTTTAAAATTATATATAACATTACAACTATAATAAAACATAAATGTACATATGTTTTATTATATATTTTGTTACATATTTTTATAAATAAACGATGCAATTGTGTTGTCAACGATCCGAACCATTCAAATTTCAGTTCCTCACTCAAAGATAATTCGTTCAAAAAATTAGTTCAATCGGAGATGTAAAAGTGACATAATGGTGGTCGAATTAATGAGTGATCGTGGTTTTTCTAATGATGATCGAATGGGTAGATGAATTTCGATTTAGCCGATTTTTTGTACGGATGATCTTTGACTATGAACATAGAAAATGAACGGGTCAAATTGTTGAAATCACGTTGTGGTCTTCATAATTATGGAAGCAACAAGGTTTCAACAGGAAAGTTATTAGAATTATACTCTTCAAGTGTATTTATATGTAGAAGCTCACATATCGATCGTGTTTTTAACGATCCGAACCGTTCAAGTTTTAGTTCCCTACTCAAAGAGAATTCTTGCAAAAATTAGCTTAATCAAAGATGTAAAAGTGACGTAACGCTGGTCGAATTAATGAACGATCATGGTTTTTCTAATGATAATCGAATGGGTAGATGAATTCCGATTTAGCCAATTTTTTGTAAGGATGATTTTTTACTATAAAAATAGAAAATGAACGGTTCAGATTGTTGAATTAATGAATTAACGATCGTTGTTTAATAACTTTAATTATAGTTGTATTATAAAAGTTGTATATACACATATACATTTATATTTTATTATAGTTGTAATGTTGTATATAATTTTAAAAGTTTATTACTTTATTATTTATAGTATTACATAGTTTACACTATTACTATTTACTAATATTATAGTATTATATAATAACTTAATAAGTATATTAATAATTTATTAGAGTAAACAAACGAAAAACCTATTAAATATATTATGATTCTCAAATTGGGCTTTGGGCAGGCCTAAACGGGCCGAGTTTCAGGCGGCCCATGGGCTTCAAGGGGCACCCAAAAGACTTTCGGGCCGGACCGGGGCTGGTTGGCCCAAATTTCGGGCCAAATTGGGCTTCGGGCCGGGCGGGCTTCGGGCCTTGGGCTTTTTGGTGAGGCCTATTCAGCCCCGAGGCTCACACACCTTGCTCCAAGCCCGAGCCTCCGTCTCGCGCAGCACCTTCAAGTCCGAGCCCAAGCTTTCTCAGTTTCCAACTCGCGCCACCGACACCAGCTCACTCCAAGCCTTCGACCCGAGCCCAAGATCTCTTGGTTTCCGACCAGAGCACCCTTCTTTGATCCGAACAGCTCTTCTGCCCTACGCAGCGCCTTTAAGCCCGAGCCTCAGCTCTCTGACTCGAGCCCAAGATCTCTTAGCTTCTAACCCACTACATAGCTCCAATCCAAGGCCTTCGATCCCGAGCAACTCCCACCGATCCGAGGCCTCCAACCCAAACTTCTGATCCAAGCACGACGGCGCCTTTTTCCCCGCGTCAAGCTTCCTCTGATCCGAGCCCTTCGATCTTAGCCCACCTCTATTATGTTTCCGCCCACTCACAGTTGCAGTTTACAAAGAACTATATTAGTTCTCTCTTTCTCTCTCTCCAAAATAGTCAAACAGTAAATGTGAGATGTGGGTTCAGCTCTTTATATTTGGGCTTTACAATTTAAGTTCAAATTTTAAACTACAAGGACAACATCCCACCATTCAATTGAGCGGGATTCACTGGGATTTCGCCAAGTGTCTACTACTTGGAATACGGAGTGATCAGAATTCCCAAAAAATAAATAAAAAATTTATTATTATGATCTTTCATGCCTCACCCCCCAAGGTTTCCTACAGTACAGCTTTTCTTGCTAAGGAACTTGGGGGACTCCTGGACAGTACCTTAAACAGGAACAAGTATGTGGTCACTAGTCGTTATGCTCGGACTTTTTTGTGTACAAAGTTCCCAGCCAAAAAGTACTTTCTGCTCGGAAACTTAGGGGACTTTTGTTCGTACCACTTATCTTTTTAGTATAACGACAAGTCACATAAGACTTAGTATCATGTTGTTTATGTGACTTGTCGTTTAGGCCTAAGTAAGGTCTTCCTAGACCCAAAGGCTAAGCCTTTTCTAGGCTCCTAGGCTCCGACCTCCTAAGCCCAAAGGTTAAGCCCTTCCTAGGCTCCGGGGATCTTGGGCTCCTAGGCCCCGACCTCCTAGGCTCAAAGGCTAAGCCCTTTCTAAGCTCCCGGGCTCTTAGGCTCCGACCTCCTAGGCTCCAAACTCCCAAGCTTCAGCCTCCTAGGCTCTGACCCGTGTTAACTCATTCTAATCCCTGAAACAGGTGACACGTGGCACTCCCACAATGCATGTTGTCATAGGGGACACGTGTCATCATCGGATTGGTTAACACTCTTCCAAAAGTACTATAAAAGGGGTACTTTCTTGTTATAAAAGGAAAATTCAATTATTATTATACTATTCACTCACTCTGCTCAAATATTCTCATGACACTGACTTGAGTGTCAGAGGAGGTTAGGCCGGTACCACACCGGTGCCCTTCCCACTCACTTTTGTGTGTTTGCGCAGGGTGCTCCGAACATTACGTTCTTACCTTTACTCACTAGTCAGACCCAGCTACTCGTTCCTACCCCACTTCGACGTGTCTTCTTCTCAGTGGGAGGTCAACGGGTCCACGTGGTTTGACTTGACGTTAAGTGTTTTACCAGTTTTTAGCATCAACATGTAGAATTGTTGATGCAAAGGGAAAAAAAATCTTGAGAGTACCAAGATCTAAAGATGATTGTTATGCCATAGATGAGAATAACAATTTGGTTGAAAGCACATGCAATAGAGCAATTGATCACACAAACTCTTTGTGGCATCAAAGACTTAGACGCATTAATGTTCATAATCTTTACAAGTTGTCAAAAAATGTTTCTGTTAGAGGTCTGCCCAAATTGGAAAATTTAGAAACTTTTGTGTGTGGTCCTTGTCAATTGGAAAAACAAACTAAAGAACATCACAAAAGAGTCAAAGACATAGGTACTTCAAGAGCACTTGAACTTGTTCACATGGATCTAGTTGGTCTTGTCCAAACATTGTCAATTGGGGGTAAGAAATATATTTTGGTTGTGGTAGATGATTTTTCAAGATTCACATGGGTGTTATTTCTTGGGGAAAAATCTGATACATTTCAACACTTTGTCAAAAACCTGATACATTTCAATACTTTGTCAAAATTGTAAACTGCTGAAAAATGAGGGTTTGATGAGTCAATTGCCATTGACCAGAATCAGATTAAATCATGGATCTGAATTTGAAAACTCACAATTTGATGAGTTTTGTAGTCAAATGAGCTGAAAACATGAATTTTCTGCTCTAATAACACCTCAAGAAAATGACATTGTTGAGAGGAAGAATCGGGTGTTGATTGAAATAGCTAGGGTCATTCTAAACAGCAAGAACCTTGCTAATTAAGCATTTTTGGACAGAGGCAATAAACACTGCTTGCTATATCATTAATAGGGTGTACCTTAGGCCTGAGACTAAGAAAACTCCCTATGAGCTGTGGGAAGGCAATAAACCTAAAATCAAGCATTTTAGAGTTTTTGAAGTACATGTTACATTTTTAGGGACAAACATTGGGGAAAATTTGTTTCAAAGAGTGATGAAGGTTTCTTCCTAGAATATTCTTCCAACAGTAGAGCCTATAGAGTATTCAACTTGAGAACAAACTTAATAATGAAATCAATCAATGTAAAGATTGATGATCATGATGCATCAATTGAGATAGCTGAGGATAATGATGGTTTGTTTTCTCAAACTGATCCAAAGGAAAGTGACTTGACTGAAGAAGGATTAATTGTATATATACTTATTGATGAAATTGCTTGCTATATATCGGATAATGATGGTCAACTTATTATCAGATATTTAGATTCAAACAAGGTGAATCTAACTAATTTATTTAACTAATTCATATCATCTTCCTCAGTCAATTTCATCCGATATACATATCACCCTAAACCCTATATATAAATTAACTGGTTAGTAAGTTAATATAAACCTAACCATGCATCCTGTTGGGCTCACTGCACTATGTAATCTCAAAATCTGAACCGTATATTTTTTAGGCCCTACTTTAAATATCATCCCTGTAAAAAATCTCTAAAATCAGAAGTCATTTAGCCATTTCATTATAATAACAACTATTTATATGCTTTTATCGAAAATACTGATCGTCTATTTATTTAATCTCAATTAGATGACTACATAATTTTCGATTTAGTTGATTTTTTACAATGATGATCTTTGAAGTATGATCTAAATAATTGATGGTTCGGATTATGAGATTACCCAAAATCATGGTTAGCTTCGTATTAACTTGCTAAATGGTTAACTTTAGAGCACTCGTGTATATATATCTAAACAGAGGTTGGAGATTAGATAAGTAAGAGCACCAACGTACTGTTTTTAATTCCTTTATATATCTATTTAACTACCTTTCCCTTTTAATCATACCGTATTTGAACCTTATCAAAAATTTATTATCAATGGGAATAAATTGTTTTTAGATCTTTTACTGCCTAAAGTAGAATCCACTTAACCACTTCTATTATTTTGAAAATTAGAGAGAAAAAAAAAAAATTAACACGTCATGTTATGTTGGTGTTCGAGTTTTAGGCACGGAAGTGGAACAAGAGATCTCGACGAATAATCAGTAACAACTAGGTCAGACTGAAGTTAGGGTTCCTAAGCCCCAATGATTGGACTATATCTTATTTAATCTTTGTGTTGTAATTTTTGTTTGGGCCGAAAGACGTTTTTGGTCCATGTACTATGACTGAGTAGCACTTAATTTGGTCTCCATAATTTCAATTTGCTTTTTTTAAGAACCGTTTCCATTAGAGTCGCAATCAGGTCCAATCCATCAAAATCAAGACGGAAAATGCTGACGTGGCACCACCTGATTGGCTCTGAAGTAGACAATTTTGACAGTTTGGACCTGATTGCGATATTAATAGAATCATGGTCCTTGAAAAATGCAAATTGAAATGATGGAAACCAAAGTACGACTCAGCCATAGTACATGGACCAAAAATGTCTTTTGGCCTTTTGTTTATTATTATATACCTATCATCTGGTTAATTAATATTCATTTTGGTGTACTTTTCATTATCCTATATTTATTACATTATTTTTTATGTTATTGTCACACCCCTAAATCCAGTGTCAATATTATAAGGAAAATGACATGTGCATTAGCGGCCTAAGCTGAGGAAATAATCTCCTCCTTGCAAATAATTAAAAAAAAAAAAATAGAAACCTTTTTTTCATCACAAGAAGTGAGAAATAGTTTTGCATAAGCATTACATTTCCAAAAGGAAAATAACTTAAAAATAAAAGAACTACATTTATTTAGTGAAAATAAAAGTAGAAAATATCGATCCATTCATTATTTTAAATGCATCATCCCCTTTCTCCATGATCATTACCAGAAACCCAATAAGTACAAACAACAATCTTATAACACAATATCTAAAAAAAAAAAATCATAGTTAAATGACAAGGTGATATGAATTAGTAATAATCAACCAAGTATAATAATAATAGTTTCATCACATAGCAATTCCATCATTCTCTTCGTAGTGAATGTTTTAAAATAGACTGGTAGTAGACTACACATCCTATATAATGACAAGTTAAGCCGCATCATGCTAAGATCCACAATACCAAAGCATGTACACTCAAGGGTCAGACTTCTCAATAATTACCCTATGAGTATAATAGTGTACTATCTGAAGGGACTAGAGCCCACAACTAACTCCTAATGTCTTTACCAATAATTCATTTTAGTACGGGTACTATGATTCATCAACTTCTGACTTATAAATTTATAAGTAAATAACACATAATTAACTCATAAGTAAAATAAAACATAGTAAACTTATGAGTAATAAACTTAATTATCATAATAAACTTATATGTAAACAAATCATAATACACTTATATGGAAACAATTCATAATACACTTATATATATAGTACATAATAACTTACAAATAAATAAACTGAAATTTAAAACAAATAATAAGGAAATAATACATAAATTAAAGTTGGTTTTGTTCATTAAGGTTCTTAATATGTCCTTGTCCAAGATGCATGAGAGTCCAATTTAGGAAAGTTCAATTTTGTTCATTTTCGTCACCAATTTGCTTAATTTCTTCTCAACTTCTCTCTTTAATAACTAACCCATTTTAAGTCCGATTTGGGCAAGTAAATAGTCCATTTTGAAGGATTTTTCTCATGGAATCCAATGGTGTAAGTCTCATAATCAGATTCATAGTGGTTCAAAATATAATTTGAAGAATCCGGGCTATGTCAAAACTGATGTGTTTTGTGTCCAACCTTTAAACATGAAATATTTTTTTCTGTGTAGTTTATGAATGATACTCATATTTTATTGATCAAAAGTAGAGGTACTAAGCTTTACAATGGTACAAAGAACTTGAATCATGCATAAGAATTAAGTGAATTATAGATTATCAAAGTTTGGCATTCGTACAGAAATTTCTGCAGAAAAACAGTATAAATTAACTTGTTTTTACCTTATCTTGTTTAATCATAAATTGGCCATTTCTTAACCTCTTTGGATGATTCAAAAGCCTAAATTGAAACATTTTTCGTGTAGAGTATGTGATGGAATCAGTTTTGACTGAAACATAAAGTAAAAATCTGAAACTCAAAATATACAAAAGCTGCATTTTATCTTCATATCCTGAACTTGTAAAGACAACATGATATAATTTTAAGACAAGGTGTATAAGAAAAATTCTTTGTACTTTCTGAAATATGAAGGGTTTTGAAGCTTTAATATTTGAAATAGAACTTCAAGCTTAAGGGTGAGAGTTGATCGAAAGAGTGAGTGCCCTCCTAGCGTGTCTATAGTTGTGATGTAACTTTTAAATTTTTTGGTGAAAAGGAGAGGCTGATATATGTTTAATTGTAAGTATATGTCGCAGGTGAAATGAGAAAGGAAAGGGCTGTTTTATAGAAGGGAGGAGGAGTTTGTGATTGGTGGAAAGTGTGGAGAAAGTCATTGTAAAGATGAGCAAGCTAGCTAGGACTAAACATAGGCTTTTTGGTGATAAGATGGTTAGGCTTAGCCATATCTTCAGGTTGAGTGTTTGATCTGATCTCCTTGGGTGTAAATTACGTAGTGTGTATTTTGTTAATATCATACACTTGATTATTACTTAAGGGCAAGATGATAATTGCATATATAATTATGTGATTGTCTAAATAAAATCTGTACGTGTAGTTGAAATTATCTCACCAATGGCATACTTAGGCTTAAAACTAATCATGGGTATAAAAAAAAATAATTAAACAAAACAAATAATGAATATATATTCGAACAAAGGTATTTCAGTAATTTACCAAATTAAGCTTCCAAATTATGCGGTAGAAAATGCATGCAAATGAACTTAAAGTTGTCATAATCTTCTAAAAGTTCTAGGATATAGTTGAATAATTTCCAAGCTTGTGATAATATAACATATTTTGTAAAATAGAATTTTCGGGTTATTACAGTTATTGACATTATAAGTAAATAAACTCATTGTTTAATATTCATGATACCATATACATATATTCATATATTTAAAATATGAATATGAGTGTGGTGTAAACAAGTGGTGTTATAAAACGTCTAACGGAGACATCAAGAAGAGAGGGAGATGAACTTGGTGATCTCGTGATATTGGAGACACTAAGATAGAGGGAGATAGACTTGGGTGGTCTCGTGTTTTGTGAATGAATTATTGGAACTAATGGAAAAAGGGAAATTTTTTTTAATGTAATTGGGGATAAGAGATGGACAAGTGTTAACTCATATATGAAACCTTCGGGTCACAGTGGTAAAAATACGATATGAGATGTGTAGGCCTGTTTGTTTCATGTATGAGTTAACGAGAATAGATAAGGAGTGATGAGTTCATTCATTTATTATTACATGCACTATACATAATCTTTAATATTGTTGTTGTTTGTACGAAACAATGATTAAGTATGATAATTGGTTACGAGGGATCATTATTTTCCTACTGAGCCTTAAAAAACTCACAACATGATAGGTGATGCAGGTGGTGATACTATCACTGAAGATGAACTTTCTAGTGGAACTTAAAGAACAAGGAAATTGTGGTGTCTCTCTATAATTTTAATATTGTAATTGAAGAATAAATGTTTGTGTAATCTTAATATATAGAATACTTTGCTAATTAAATAAAAATCCTAGTTTCATAAGTGATTTTTCATATCACTTTTATATTAAATTATAATAATAAAAAAAATCTTGTCGCTTTCTAGTGTAGAATTAATTTAATTTGGCTACCTTGGGAACATATTTCACGCCTCATTCTAACTTTCTAAGAGATTAAGTTATGTCTAGAATTAGGGTGTGACATAAGGGCTTGTTTAACATTGTTTTTAGAACTGCAAATACTTTTTGTAGCGTTTAACATAAATAAATAAAAATGTTTTTAGGTTATAAAAACGTTTTTAAATGGTTTTTTTTAGAAATATACGTTAAATGTTTCATCATGAAGCACTTTCAAGTATAAATGTTTTCAGCAAAAACACTATAAGCGCTTTTTAATAAGCAACGCAAAAGACCCTAACCTTATCCATATCCAAAGGAAGTCTCTCTCTTACTTATTTATCACATTAATTATCTAATGGAATTTCGATTTTAATACTCCATTATCCATTAGAGAGTTATCAATAATTATTAAGAGTTCAATAACACATGAACACATTATCTGGTTGGAAAAGGGTCCGAATTGGCTACTCCCAACGTTGCTTCATGATGTAACCGTTTGGATGAATATTAATAGGGGTGCACACGGTTCAGAAACCAAACCATGCAAGTAAGACTGACAACTAAACCGACGACGTTGGTTTTGGAAAATCGCCAACCGCCGCCGAATCGAGGACACCTTCTACCGATTGGGTCAGTTAACCGACGGAACCGGTTCAGTTTCAATTAGGAACCTTGAGAGAGAACGACGAGAGAAACGGCGAGGGAGCACGACTATCGGCGAAGGAGAACGACGACGGAGAGGGAGAGATCGCAGAGAGGGAGGGAGATCGTAGAGAGAGGGAGAAGATTGCAGAGAGTGAGATCGCAGGGGAGGGAGAGGAGAGAGAGATTGTGTATGTGTGTGAGAGAGAGAGAGAGTGGCGGCTGAGGGAAGAAAAACTAGGATTTTAGTTTAAGTTTTACTATGTTAAAATATTATATATATATATATAAATGAAAAAATTGTAATTTTCTTCACATAATTAATACCAGTGCATGCACTTAACTACAAAACTGAAAGAAGGCCAGTAATTAATACTGGTAGTTAAACAAGTTTATAGTATCAAAATAGTGATATATATTAGCCTAACTTATTTGTTATTTGTAATAGTAGATGATGTTAGTTACATATACTAAAATAGATTGTTGTTGATTACATATGTTTTAATTGATTTGAGTTTTATAATTTATATAAAACATATAATTTAATGAGTCTTTTAATTTTAAGGCACTGAAATCCAAAAAACTTAACAAAAACTACCCTAACCAAAAAATTTCACTTGCAGGTTACATTACTTAATTTGTGGGCTAGCTTCCAGAATGCCCAACACAGGGGTGCCATCAAAGATACAAAAACAACACACACACAAAAAATGAGCCGTGTCGTTGCATTCTGATGGACTACAAACAATATTAAAATTTAACCACAACAACCCTTATCCTCCTTCATTTGCAACCACATTTCAAAAAATTATTAGATATGCACACTAACAAAATGACAAAAAAAACCACAAAGAATAAGAGAAATTCTTTCTGAAACTGTTATAGTAACGAAGAATTTAATAATTCTAAGATTCTAAATTCAAACTGAAACTGCAATTGAATTTGCAACTAAAACTGAGATTGCAAACTGAAAATGCAGCTATAGACAATAAAAAAAATTAGCAAAATTGAGCATATAAATCGATTTAATGCAATCAACTACATATCTGAGCTTAAAATAGAGGTAAATATGGATTTGCAAAATTGGAAATCAAAAATCAAAATAAAACAAACAATCAAAATAGAAAACAAAAAGTTTTTGTGAAACCAAAAGGCTTTTGGATGACTTGGCCATAATCTCTGACACATTTCCAACCAGAGCATTCTTTCACATAAATAGAGAGAGAGATATATATATATATATATTGAGACTTGGTTGCTGGTTCGATGGTTCGAATCTGTCATTCCGGAGAGAATGTGGACGGAGATTCGACTGAAGAAACCATCGGCGTCTAACGTGGCAATTGAATCGGCGGCGGCTCTGAGCGTGTCTCAGTGTGTGCGTGTGGTTGGTTTGGCTTTTTCTTCTTCTTGCCTCTGCTACTTTCTCTTTCTCCACTGACTCTCTCTCTCTGGACTTGAAAAGGTTTGTTTAAATTGCCAGCTAGCAACCATATCCAGCTATCGAGTTAATACTTATAAATGTCACCTTATTGTTAAATTTGAACAATATATGTAGTAGAGGTTAAATAGGATGCTTGTGATGCATCCTATACTAATTTATTCTAATTTAATAGATATATATATGTTTATAATTTATATAATAGATTTCATATAAACTAATTAAAAATAGGGAGACTTAGAGTCCAGTCTATTTTATGAGACTTTCTTAGACTAAGACCGATAGTGATTTAGGTTTTTAAATTAAGTCCTTTTATTTTTCATCTTTGATGGCTTTATTTTAAGTTTTAACTCCAAAATTTTAGGCTTCCAACTAGGGATGGCAACGGGGCGGGTTCGCCAATACCATAACTGCCCCGCCGGGTAATCGGGTCCCCATCGGGGGTATTCGGGGCCCCTATTATTTTTTTAAAAATAATTTTTTTTATTAATAACATACCAAACTAACATAAATATATAATATAATAGATGAAATACATTAAAATTCATCATATTATATTATAATAACAATTAATTATAAAGAGAACACTATTAAATTTTAAAAACATGCAACAAAAATTAAGATAATAAATTAAAATATAATTATATAATTAATATTTTTATTAAACGGGTATATGGGGCGGGGCGGAGATGGGGATGATATTACCATACTCGCTTAATAGGGGCAGGTCCCCACCAGGATTTTCGGGGGCGGAGAATTTTGCCATCCCTAAATCCGACCAAAATCTCGGAATTAAAACTTAACATGCAGTCTCTACAAATACCACTATACATCCTAAGAGGGAAATACCCTTCAAATAGAGAGAAATACCCTTCAAATCGGGGAAAAACTTTATTATGAATTAAAATAATTTTCTTATAAATTTTAAAAATCCCCAGTTTCTATCTAAAAACTGTTTTTTTAAAAGACCTAAGCCTAATTAGCTCTTAAAAATATCCAAAACCCTAAACACTATATCATATTCTAAATTTTATACCCTATACCTTATACTCTAAACCCTATACCATATACCCTCTACATAAACTATAAACTATATAAAGTTAATAATGTTATAAACTATATGCTATGTAAACTATTTAAAATTATAAACTATATACTATGTAAACAATAATAAACATATACAAACATCTATAAACTATAATAGGATCGAAGTTTGATTTACTCTATAATAGGTATTAAAACCATATATACATCAATTAATATATATTATAAGTTGTGGTTTGATTTGGTTAAAATTGAAAATTTCAATATTGAAAACCAAAACTGAACCGCTCAACAAAATAACCGAACCAAACCAACCGGATTGATTTATTTCGGTTCGAAACTCGATTTTTTAGTATTTTTGTACACCCCTAAATATTAATACATAACTGACCAAAGGCCTTTTTTTTCTCAAAAAAAAAAAAGTTCAACTTTAAATTTGTTTAAAGAATTGTTTTTTTGAAGTATGTAATGAAAATTGAAAGCCATTTTAAAAGTCTATACAATGATTTTTCAATCATCTTAGCATAAACGGATCCAAAATAATTTTCTCATGTTCTTCTATAAATTAATTTTGTGTAATTAATCGAGGAAAATTAATTAAGTTTTATCCTCAAATCAGGAATTCGATTGTGAAATATGGAAAACCAAAGCTATTTTAGAATGAAAAGTGAAAGCACATAACAAATCAAACTTTACGCTTTACCTAAGCAAGCTTAACTTTACAAGCTTTGTCTTCACAAAAGTGAACATTGCCAGTTTCCCACTTGCCTTTAGCCAATGTTACATGGTTCATTCCTTTCAGCATTGACCCGCGATCCAGATCGCGCAACCCAGAACGCGGTGTGTTCACGCACCAGTTCTCTCTTGCAAGCGACTCTGGTTCTAATTCCTATCTGGCTCTTTTCTCTGGTTCTAAACTTCTAATTCTTGGCTCTTTTCTCTGGTTCTACTTCTTCTCTGCGATTCTGCCTCTTTCTTTCATAATTTTCTTTTGTTATTTTCTGGTTCTGTAGCTTTAAGGATGATGAACTGATGAAGCCTTGTGGTTACGTGGTAGGAAAATGAAGATGAAATCTGATTCTCTTTATGGCTTTTTGTAATAAAAAGACTTTATTCTCCTTATGGCTTTCAATATAACTCTACCATAATTTTCAGTTAAACAAAAATTTAGAATTTATTATTATTATTATTTTATTTTTAAAAGAATAATATAATCAATGCATAATGAATCCAAAAATGTTCAAAATCAATGCATAAAACATAAATATAAATATTTTACATATAAAAAATTTCTTTATAAATATAATAACAATAATGCTAGTTGTCCCACATTTTTTTTCCCACATTTGTATCCCACCTGATGTGTCATTACTTTATTGGAAGGGTATTTCCTTTTTCTTTTTTATGTTTTATTTTTTAATTTTTAGTATCCAATGTATGAATGCCATGTAAGATGGTATGAAATTGTGATACAAAAATGTGGTAAGTGTAGCATTGTTGATATAATAATGCAACAGTAGTGCTAGATATACCACATTTTTATACCATAATTTCATACCACCTTATGTGGCAACTTACATGGCATTCATACATTGGATACTAAAAAATAAAAATAAAAACTCAAAAAGAAAAAGAAAAACTCTGTCCAATAAAATAATGACACGTGAGATGGTATAAAAATGTGGTAAGTATAGCATTATTCAATAATGCAAACGATTCCAATTAGATTTTAGAATGAACCGCGACCTGAAATTGAATACCAATTGGATATACCCTAACATACCCCGTATTTTAACACTAACGTCCCGCATTCTCGTACCCATTCCACTTACCGCAACGACCCACGACCCGTGTAACATTGCCTTTAGCAGCTTCTGGCATTCTGCAGCCCCACGTGAATTTTCACTTTTCACTTTATTATTCTGTTCTCTTCTCGACATTTTAACCACTTAATTTTCACGTTTATAATGTTATTTTTTCGTTATTGTTGTTATTTATTTATTTATTTATGGGCCTCTTCCTTCCAAAATCCAAACCCATGTAGCCACTCTTTCTCTGCAGAAAGCAAATTCCTTGATTGGGCAAGTGGTAGTACTACTCCTACTCCATTCATGAATGGATTCATAACTGATTTCGCTTTCCAGGTGCGTTTGTCATCTGGGTCTGTCTGAAACTCTGAATTGACAACCTCTCTACTTTTTTTTTTTTGTTTAGCTTCATCAGATAAAAAAGTAATACTTAGCTTAATGAAATGAATGAGCTTTTGTTAGTATCAATACACTTAACACAGACATAGTTATTCCATATTGATTGTAAATTTTTTTCTCTGAACAAACATTCTGATGAGATTGTGTGCTAGGGATGCTCACTATTTTTGCCTATTGCATTTGGTTGATGAGAGTGAGACAACCCATGAAAGAAATGGAAATTATGAGAGTCCTCCCCTCATTGTGTACTTAATTTACTAGTTAGTTATTAACTACTTTTAAAAAGGTTTCTCATCTACTGTCCAGAATGTGGTTTTGGGTTTTGCATCTTTAATCTAGTTTTTGCACGCTTATATTGTTTGGTTTAAATTGCTTCCCAGATAATACAATGCTGTGCTCGTCTCAAACTTAGACCTCTAATGGGAAATTCTTCATACTCATGAATCAATTGTGATCCGCGCCGGAATCAGCTTGGGCATAGAGAGGATGTTGTGCTGGTCATTTGAGATGAATTTCATTTGGTTTCTTCTATTGCTGTTTCTGTATCGTGGGGTGTTCTCATTTGGGTCTAGTAACAATGTTTCTTCGAGACCAGCTGTTGTCAATATTGGAGCTATTTTCACCTTTGACTCTACGATTGGTAGAGTTGCCAAGATTGCTATTGAGCAAGCAGTGAAAGATGTCAACTCCAATTTTAGCGTTCTCCATGGGACCAAACTTTCTGTAAAAATGCAAGATTCCAATTGCAGTGGGTTTCTTGGAATGGTTGAAGGTACTTTATCTTCTACTTCTTTCCCTTGATTTTTGGTTGGTTGTTTGTGTGGTTTCCTTGATTATCATAGTGAAGAATTCAGTTTTAGAAAGTCCATTAATCATCATTAGCATGCTAATAATTGTGTTAAATTACAGCTTTGCAATTCATGGAGAGTGATATCGTCGCCATTATAGGCCCACAATCTTCTGTAGTTGCCCATATCATATCCCATGTTGCAAATGAACTCCAAGTTCCTCAATTGTCATTTGCAGCCACAGACCCAACCCTCTCATCCCTTCAGTTCCCATACTTTGTTAGGGCAACACAAAGTGATTTGTATCAAATGACTGCAGTGGCTCAAATTATTGATCATTATGGTTGGAAAGAGGTTATTGTCATTTTTATTGACGATGATTATGGACGTAATGGCATGTCAGCTTTAGATGATAAACTTGCAGAGAGGCGCTGTAGAATTTCCTACAAGTTGGGAATTCCCCCAGGATCGGGAGCTAATCGGAGTGACATCATGGATCTTCTTGTTAATGTTGCATTATTGGAATCTCGAGTTATAGTTCTTCACGTGAATCCTGATTCAGGTTTCATAATTCTCTCTGTGGCACAATATCTTCGAATGATGGGTGATGGGTTTGTATGGATAGCTACAGATTGGCTGTCGTCTGTCTTAGATTCAACTTCTCCTCTTCCTTCTGAGACCATGGATTCATTGCAAGGAGTCCTTGTTTTGCGTCAACACACACCAGATACAGATAGAAAGAGGGCCTTTTTCTCTAAGTGGAACAAGCTAACTGGTGGTTCTTTGGGACTGCATTCTTATGGGTTGTATGCTTATGATTCTGTTTGGCTGGTTGCTCATGCTATTGATGCATTTTTTAACCAGGGGGGGATTATTTCATTCTCTAATGATTCTAGGATAAAATCTGTAGAAAAAGGTAGTAGTCTTCACCTTGAAACAATGAGCATTTTTGATGATGGACCACTCCTGTTGAAGAACATATTGAAAAGTAATCTAGTTGGTTTGACAGGTCCTATTAAGTTTGATTCAGATAGGTCTCTTGTTCTTCCAGCATATGATATTATTAATGTGGTTGGAACTGGGTTTCGACGAATTGGTTACTGGTCCAACTATTCTGGGTTATCAACTGTACCCCCTGAGATGCTTGTTTCAAAGCCACTTAATCATTCAAGTGCAAACCAACAATTATACAGTGTTATCTGGCCAGGGGAAACATCATCAAAGCCCCGTGGTTGGGTTTTCCCAAACAATGGGAAACAATTGAGAATTGGTGTGCCCATTCGGGTCAGTTACCGGGAATTTGTATCTCAAGTTCGGGGAACTGATACGTTTAAGGGTTTCTGCATAGATGTATTTACAGCTGCTGTAAACTTGTTGCCATATGCTGTTCCATATCGATTTATCCCTTTTGGAGATGGTCATCAAAACCCAAGCTACACTGAGCTTGTCAATTTGGTCAGAACTGGTGTGAGTACTACATTTTACATTTGATACTTCAAATTTAAATCATAAAGGGCAAATTATATTAGCCAATATGTGTGTGTGCGCGTTCATTGGCTAATTTTCTCATTACTTCTTGCAGGTCTTTGATGCTGCTGTTGGCGACATTGCCATTGTCACAAATCGAACGAAGATTGTGGATTTTTCACAGCCATATGCTGCATCTGGACTTGTTGTAGTGGCTCCATTTAAAAAATTGAACTCTGGTGCATGGGCTTTCCTTCGGCCATTTACTCCATTCATGTGGATTGTCACTGCTACCTTCTTTTTTGTTGTTGGTATAGTTGTGTGGATTCTGGAGCATAGGATAAATGATGAATTCAGGGGTCCGCCTAAAAAGCAACTCATGACTATCTTGTGGTAAGTTCTATAGTTAATATTTATCAGGTTATATGCTAACTTGTACAAAATGTTTACCTATTTAGCTTTTCCTTTATTCCGTAATGTGACCAATACTGGAATACCCTGGACCCAAGTGACAGAAAGTGCATGCGTGGTATTGCTTATTGTAAGATTTTTGTGTGTGTGTGCGTGCGTGTGTGTGTGTGCGTGTGTGTGTAAAGTCTCTTGCCTCCGTTTGTGAATCTCCGTTTGTGAATCTGTGGTGCCAAATCAGTAGACTTTTATCCCCTAGTTCACGAACCATCTTGTGAAGGGGATTCTAGAACGTGATGTGTTTCCTTAGGTTTGTAAGTTTAGTCAGCATCTAGGTCCATATCATTTTCCCCATTTTCAAAATAATTTTTTCTGATACCTGTGTTGTTTGTGTTACCTTTGCAGGTTTAGCCTCTCAACTCTATTCTTTGCCCATCGTAAGTGAGACTTAGATTATTGCATAAGAAAACCTGGATTCTGGCTTAGGTTTTGCAACATTTTTCATTTTCTAACTTCGTCCTCTGCTCCTTTTCGCAGGAGAGAACACTGTGAGCACCCTTGGTCGTCTAGTGCTAATTATATGGCTCTTTGTGGTTTTGATAATCAACTCAAGTTACACTGCTAGTCTGACATCAATCCTCACAGTGCAGCAGCTATCTTCTCCTATTAAGGGAATTGAAAGCTTGAAAAATAGTGACGAGCCAATTGGGTATCAAGTGGGTTCCTTTGCTGAACATTATTTGAGAGAGGAAATTGGCATACCCCAGTCCAGGCTTATGCCCCTTGGGTCTCCTCAAGCATATTCTCTGGCGCTCCAGCGTGGCCCTAAAAAGGGAGGTGTTGCTGCTGTGGTTGATGAACGTGCTTATGTTGAGCTCTTCCTCTCAACGCAGTGCAAATTTAGGGTTGTAGGTCAAGAGTTCACCAAAAGCGGCTGGGGTTTTGTGAGTCTATTTTCTTAGAGCATTCTTTCTAAAAACAGGAGCCTTAGATCTTTTAGATGATAGCCTATTGTAAATAAGGAACGCAAACTTTTGACCTGTATTTCTTTTCTTTGGCATGATAGGCATTTCCACGGGACTCTCCTTTAGCTATTGACATGTCAACTGCGATTCTACAACTATCAGAGAATGGTGAGCTGCAAAGGATCCATGATAAGTGGCTGATGCAAAGCACTTGCAGTTTAGAGACCAATGAAATTGAATCAGACCGGCTTCAACTTAAAAGTTTTTGGGGCCTCTTTCTCATATGTGGAATTGCTTGCTTCATTGCTGTCTTTATATATTTTTTGCAAATTGTGAACAAGTTACGCCGTTCTGAACCCCCACAGACTAGTCCAGGCAACCCACGATCTGGGCGACTACGGAGATTTTTATCATTAATTGACGAGAAGCATGACCACTCCAAAAGTGGAAGTAAAAGAAGGAAAATAGTTAGATCGTTGTCTGACAATGATAAGGATGGCAAGTCGGGGTGGAATCCCAAGAAGAAACAAACAGAAATGACTGCTAGGAGCGACACTGACTCCATCAATTAACTCATTCATTGGATCATCGTAGTAGTTATGTCATTATGTGTAAGTTATCATCTAAACCATATCTAAGCATTGTTAGCTGTTAGTATTACTCAGAATCATCTAATATATTCTAGGAGCATATGCTGTATCCATATTTCTTCACTGAATTTACAGGAATTCAGTTGCTAATGTAAAGCCAATGTTGAGTATATAATCTGCCTTATCTCTTCCTCATCATTATTATCATGTATATGTAATATTCAGATTCAAATTTGAGTTTGTATTTCTTTATGCTTCATATTCTCTATAACCTGTTGCTTCAGTTTCAATCCTTGTTATTTAGTTGAACATCCTGATCTAGAACCAAAAAGAAAAGAGAAAAGTTGAGTATCATGAGAAAATCGGTTTTATCTTGTTACATACTGTCAGTATAAATTTGCATTTTATGCAATTGCCGTGCATATGATGTTGTATTGGTGTATAACTTAGAGAAATTAGATATCTTTTTTTTTTTTGTCAAAGAAATTAGATATCTACAATAGCTGTAATTATTTCCAATCATCAACATCAGTAATGTAGACACATGATATTAGACGCAAGTTATCATAAATGGACTTAATAATTAATCATATGCTTCAAATGTAGGGTATCAAAATTTTAATAGCAGATTAATGTTTTGAGACTGACAAAATTATATGATACTGGCAGAAATTACAACACAAAGAGATTGATCATGTACCTATCTAATTGGTTTTCTTTTAACTTGATTGTAACACGATTCAAATTTAATAGACCATTTAAAAGACTATTTTTATTGAGTTTTTTGTCACAAAAAACGAAATTTTATAAAATCACACTTATTTATAAAATCATACTGCTTAAATAAAAGAAGATTAATAAAAATTGGTCATGAAAAATAAATGCATAGCTGCACAGTCAGCCATACACTCTACTACATTTATTATCTGTTACATATACTCATAGCTGTATATATGTTTCATAGTAATAATGAGCTTCTCACACATAGCAAGTGATTAATGCATCTTAAATTTTGATTTCAAATTCCCAATTGTTGTTTCTTGTTGTCACACTCACCTTTCATAACTTGGCTCTTTCACAACAAAGTACAAACCATCTACTGCTCATCCATTTTGAAGGCTGCAGAAAGTCTTGAAATTGAAATTGACACTGCTTAAATGGGCCCCTTAGTGTACAAAGGATCTTAGACCAGGATGAAATAAAAAGGGCAATAAACTGCCTTCTTTAATATAAAAAAAGAAAGAAGAAAGAAAAAGGCTCACTGAAAAAAGATTCCATAGTCTGAAAGAGGGAGAACTTTTTCAAACAAAAAAGCCTTTGATTGTGGAGACATCTTACTTTTAACCATGTGCCACCCAAAGAAAAGACTCCTCCTTTTTAGGACAAACCGGCCTAATATTCAAACTCCTTCATAACAACATTCAAATCTTACTTGTTTCTTTTACATTGGGTAGTGACAAAAGAAGGCTATGCTCTAAAATACAACATAAATCTTAAATATATGTTACTAAAAAATACTGAAGAGTGAAGAGTGAAGAGTGAAGGGGTAGCTGTCAACCACATTAAGCCCTCTGTCATTCCTTGTTGATTTACTGTTGAGGATACCGGCATCTCCCATAAGCTGATGATCAAATTGGAAAGGACAATTAAACTGAATTAATAATAATTAGATCAGGCATAACCACAAGCAATTTCTTGTCACAAGTGATCAGAACAAATAATCAATAAATTGCAAATGCAGAGTTCATGATCCACTATCCACACATGATATATAATACATGCATGCCAAGTGAGGTAGAAATATATAGGATCTTCTATTTAGTGTTGATCTTGTGTTTATGTCTAAAATTACGTCGTTTTAAAGTTCAACGGTTAAGTGTTTGGAGTCTAAAACGACATAGTTTAGATACAAGTACAATAGCAGAACACAAAAATCAGCAGATAATATCATAACTAACTGTATGAACTATGAATGAATGGGGAAATGTCTAGTATAGTGTATAGAGTTGTATTACTTACTTGGATCACTGAAAGTAACTAAGCCAGTGCCCTTGAAGTCACAATTCCAGTAGTTCCTGCCATGCATCTGATAATAAGCATTCATAGCATATGATGCATGTGCAAGCAGCTTATCAGGCTCAAAGCAATCCCCATTCTCATAGATGTCTCTGCAGTCCACACCACCACTTCCACAGCAGAAATCCAACACAGCCTGAAGCACCTTCTCATCAGCATGTGGCTTAGCAATGCACCAAACAGAAGGACCCCTGGCCACACCAGACACCACTTTCTCACCAAACCCTCCAATTCCACTGCTACAAAATTGGCAGCTCAAATCCACTTCATACACCTTGGACCCATCCCCATTGAAAATCCCAAAATTCCTCTCAGTAGCACCCCCTTCTTTCTTGTTCTCATTGAACAGAGCAAACACAAACACATCAATCTTGTCTTTAGGCTTCATGGGTGTCCCTTTGTTACTCTGGGCACGCTCGATCAGCCTTGTGTTGTAAGTCTTGGCATTTTCCGGTGTGGCCGCGATATCACCGGCGTCTCCCTTGGATGGCCACCCGGATTCCGACACCATGATCTCCACCGTTGAATGGTTTTCTAGTCCTAGTGCTTCAATGGCTGACCGAATCGCATCAATTTGTGCATCCAACATGGTGGTGTAGACGTACCCTTTTGGGTCACGCACACCGGTTGAGTTCCCCAGCAATGCATATTGTAGATTCACCACATCGGGGTTGTCCCTGTAAGCAAAGTAAGGGTAGGCGTTGATCATGAATGGAGCGCCAGTATCAGCCAAGAAGGCGACTATGGAGCTCATAATTGGAACAAGATTTGGGGCAAAAGTTGAAGCTGAAGGAGGAAATGAAGATGCTAAAACAGCCATGCTATGTGGCGTGGTGACCTTGATCTTGCGATCTAGGCCTCGGGCTATAAGCACTGCGTGCAAGTTGTGGATGGCTTGGACCAGAGCAGTGGGGTCCAGTTGGTGCTGCTGGTGCTGGCCTATATTTGTAGTTAAGTACTCGTTTCCTACGGCAATGGCTGTGATGGAAGTGGCGGGAATGAAGGGCAGGACACGGGTGGCGAACCACTCATCGGCGGCGGGGACGTCGGTGCTGATGTTTGAGACCCCGTGGTTCTCGACGGCGACGATGAGGTCGATTCCGGTGTTGGAGAAGGCCTGGAGGATGTCGGGGTTGGTGTCGTAGATTTTGACTTTGTCTATGAGAGTAGCTTGGAGGAGCTGAGCAACTCTCTTTGGTGGTGGGAGGTTGTTTCCCAGAGTGCCATAGTTTATGCCCACACCACAAACTGAGACCATGTTTGGGATGAGGAGGAGAAGAGGGAGGAGTAGCATCAGATTTGTTTTGGCCATGCTCATGCTCATGCTCATGCTGCTGCTGGTTCAGTGGTTCCACTTCAACTTTGTGTTTCACTCTTGTTATATAGCATGGGATTTGCTTTCTAGTGGGAAATGTCTGTCACTGCTCTTTTTATCAAATTACCAAATTGACCCAGTATTAATTAATAATGGGAGCAAAATCACATACATGAATGCCGCTACTTGTGGTGAGTACATGGTACCTAAAATTATCAACGATAACAATAGTGGATAATTGAAAGAAAAGCAAGGTCATCTAAGACATTTCAGGATGCTGGAGAGTGGTACTGTGCATGTGGTAGGAAGGGGTACAACACTTACCAAATCTTTGTTGCAGGCTCTCCAAATGCGTGAGCTTGACTGATTCCACAATGAGATTTATATTTGTTCTACCAGATAGGTTTTCTTTCCCCCTCACATTCATTGAGAATAGGTCAGTCATTTATCAGTAACATGTATATACCTCTTTCTTCCGGGTTTTGATGGTGAGAAAGTTACATTACAATTTTTATTTTTTCTGAAAGCCCAGTAAGTTTATCAAGCTGGAAGGTTATGCATCGAATTACCAAAGTAGAAGAATGTTGACTTTTTGGGTCTTTCTAACAAGGAAATACCACAACAAGTACTAAGTAATCATTCACTTTTGAACTATTATTGTTTCTAAACAAAGTATAATACAATTTCTATTACAATTTGTAGAGTTCTGCAATGCAGGTGATGCCACCTGCTATCCCTATTCCCCCTTCTCTCTCTCTCTCTCTCTCTCTCTCTCTCTCTCTCTCTCTCTCTCTCTCT
>QANW01010506.1:192403-213164 GCA_003254865.1 Dryas drummondii | reverse complement strand
CGCTCTCCCTCTCCCCCCCTCTCTCTCTCTCTCTCTCTCTCTCTCTCTCTCTCTCTCTCTCTCTCTCTCTCTTGTGATACCACCTATCCCGGAATAGGTAAGTTATTTTCTACAAAAGTTAATTCATGGAAAGAAGTCAAAGAACAGTACCGCGGTCGCAAGGACAGATGTGGGAACAGTTACATTCGATTGCTTTTTATATACTTACACAAAAATTTCTCCTCTTTGCAGTAGCTGTACAACACCTTATAAACCTCTATTAAGAGACTTGGAAATCGACTCGAAAAATAACTGTCAAAGTCCTCAGGAACTGGCCCCAATATTTCCTGTATTTCTTGGGGAAGTTCCCTGTAGTGATTTAACTTGTTCCGTATCACACGTAGTAGGTCACGAACACTATCAAACTTGTAACGCCTGTAGCGACCAATGTTATTGATAAATGCAGATTCCATCTTCTCATCCCACTTCCCATTTAAAGCAACTGTTGCAGTACTTTCTAATGAATTTAAGAGTTCAGATGAATTCTCCCTATCTTCCAACTCAACCCGATCACTAGCATCTCGAAGAAATGAAAGTCTCGTCTCCGAATTCCAGAAAAAAGGATGATGCAACACATCCACGGCTGTTGGCCTAGAAACATATCAAGGCAATATTGTCACATTTATAAGACATAATACTCAAAGTCCAGAATACAGCAGTAAATTCAGTGGCAACCAGCAACGAAGCTAACAGGTGTCCTCTGATACATACACATGTATGTGTGTGTGTGTGTGTGAGTCTCTCTATGGTGTGTGAGCGTGTCATTTTCTTATAAATTTGTGTGGGTAACAATAAAGAACCCTTACCTCATGTCGGGGTTGGGATCCAACAGGCGAGTAAAAAGATCCACAGCTTCTGGTATAGTCTCTACTAAGAATAGGTCTTTCCGGTCATTCACTATATTTACATCACGCTCAATACTATCACCATAAGGGTGTTTGCCCCCAGTGACACAGAAAAAGAGAAGACAGCCTAAACTAAATAAATCTACTGCACGCGTTTGGCGCTGATGGAGAAGTTGTTCAGGTGCTTGCCAACCTGAACTCCCATAACCTGTTGTCAAAGACAATAAAGAGAAAAAAGAAGAAATATTTAGTATGCAGAGTTGGTACACAAAACACAGAGAGAGAGAGAGGGGGGGGGGGGGGGGGGGTGTTGTGTCAGTGACAGAGTTGACCTCAATTATTAACACAAGTGTTAAAAGTGAAACCAAGGCCATAGATATCAATGCAATAGTGAACTGATTTCATTTGTTTCCAAACTCACAAAATTTCCTCACTGGGGTCATATAATCCTAGAACTAAATGACCCTAGCGAGCATGTGTTTGCCTCAGAATAAACAAACATCAATAATTCAAATAGGTCCAGATACTTACCAGTAGCATGCTGGGTTATGGAAGACTGGTCCCCTTGAAGGCGTTTGCTGATACCCATATCTGAAAGCTTGGCACACAAAGATTTTCCCTTGACGATCAAAACATTCTGAGGCTTTAGGTCCCGATGTATAATTCCAAGTTCATGCAAATGGGCAAGCCCAGAAACCAAATCACTGCAGAAATTATGATGTTGTCAAATTCTTAAGTAACTTATTCAACTATTTGCATGATTTTTTTTTTTTTTTGGAGAACAACTCTTTGCAAGATTATGGAAAACAACTATATTAGTGAAATCAATTTTTTTGGGTGAGATAATAGTGAATCAACGTTAAGATGTGCTTTTAATATAATGGAATCAACTAAAAATTGCAATCCCTCAATTAACCCAATATAAAGATTAAATGAAATTGGGAATATAAGTTTACATAAGTTCCCTTAAATAAGTTGCCAACATTCTAGGGATTGAAAAAAGAGAATAACTAATCTGTTAAACTGAATTGCTTCTACAGCAAAGTTTACTGCAATTCATAATTCCAGTATCAGATGCAAGTGGTTATTTTCAGCTTCGTTGCAATTCATAGTTGATTATGTTTGCAACGAAGCTGACTGTAGGAAATCCTAATCCCAATAGGGATACCTTTCTTTTTTTTGGGTCAAGGGATACCTTTCAATCACATAGTGAGAATATGGAAGAAAACCTTGAAGTGAGTGCATAGTAGCTTGTTCATGATATACAACTTCTACTACTTTGAATGCCAGTGTGCAAAATTGAAACAATGAATAGCCCATAATTGCAAAATAGATTAAAAAAGAAAGGAGAAGCTATTGAAAGACATTAAACTAACCTCATTAATTTTAGCAACTGGGGTGAAGGGTATCCATTTGCCTTCCACAATTCAATGTCCTTGTTATTGTCCATCATCGAATGCAATCGAATGGTATACTCAGTCAAAAAGTGAGGATCCTGATCCTTGGTGATAAGTTGGCTTTGAAAAGACTCAGAGTAAAAATAAATCAAGTCATTTAAGCTACAAGCACAGCGCTCCAAGGAAAGATAGACAAAATCTTGATCATACTCCACTCCATACCAACGAACAATATTTGGATGTTGATCAGAGGCAATAAGATTCTGAATCTCTTTCCCAGCCACATCATGATGAGTCCGCACGAGACGTTTAACAGCTACTGGACGACCATCATAGATTCCCTCAAGCACAATGGTACCATTACTTCCCTTAGCAATTTCATTGTTGGAAACGAGTAACTTGCCAATCCTACGTCCCTCTACTTGACCATCACCAAAATCAGTAGAGGTCAAGAGAAATTTCTTTTCACTTTTTTCACTGTGTGTCGATTCGTTAGGTTCTCCAACCTTGTATTCATACGACATATTGCTCATGTTTTTCTCAACATTGGCATTCTTCTTATTGTTTGCCAATCTACGAGTTTTCTTCTTTTTGGGAACCCCAGCTTGCAATTTAGTTTCTTCAGCCACTTTTTTTGGCTTTCGCTGTTTTCCATGTGAACAGCGAAAGATAGAGCCCATAATGGACAAAAGGGTGATAAAAAATAGAAAGAGAGATTGTATGCTAAACTTTGTTAGAGATTCAGCCATTATGCTTGTGATATTGATTTTACCAGCACCTCTACCATCAGTAACCAAGATCCTAGAGCCCTCCATTTCAGGAGAGGGCAAAGCAAGCATTTCTCTTCTTTCACTGTTGATAGGAGGTACAGGAATTTTGCCAACAGGCACTTCAGGGAGATTGTGAAGAGCAGGCAGGAGAAGAGGTCTCCCTCCAGGATGTCCTTCAGTTAGTCTTTCGAATACAGAATGGGATTCCATCAAGCTAGGATCAGGAATTCGCAAGATAATAGGCTTCATCCGATAAGGCAATATAGAGTCAGAAACACCCCTGTCCTCTGGACCAAGCGCATTTCCAGTGTTAGGAAATCGAAAATTGGCATCAAATTCAGAAAATGACACATTCCATAAAACATTGTTAGTGCCTGCAGAATAATGCTGCAGTGCATAATCTGTTCTCATGATGTAAAGCAGCTGCTCAACTGTTTCCAATCCCTGGGAACCAGACTCTACCAACTCATCAGCATCTTCCACTTTCATAAGCGGATCATTTTCGCTGCTCTGAACCCCTAATGTGGAAGGAGTATCCGCCAACCTATATGTATGAATTAATTTTCCGGACTTGGCATCAACAAGGAACACAGTGGTCCTCTTCGACCCCAACGTAACTCCTCCATCATCCGCCACATACGGAGTATTTCTGATATATTCTTCAGCACTAGACGACAGTTTCTAGCATACAATGCAACCACAAAAAATAAATTATAACAATACAGACCACCTTAACTATGTAAAACCTTCAAATTTACAGACACTGACTATCCAATACATTTTGGAACAAAGTCCATTTAATACATTAAAAATGAAAATTGTATAGACAAACAGCATATTATAATGGGTTAAAGAGTGAGGTTGCGTACCACTTTTCCCAAGCGGTTGCTATGCAAATAAAGCGCCCAGTCTTCACCAACATCAACGAAAAATTCATCAGCAGTTGTAGTCACAGCGTTGTCAAAATGAGTGAGATTCTGAAACGAAGAATGAATTGGGGGACCTGAGGAGAAGCTCCACTCAAAGTTCCTGGTATTAGTGTCCATCATATATATTTTCCCATCCGGCTTAACCACCAGCGCTACATCATTCTCACTGTTNTACATCATTCTCCCTGTTTTATCAAATTCAGGAATTAAAAAAAAAAAAAAAAAACCAGAAAAACCAGAAAGGGGTAATTTATGTGTTTGATTGAATATTGAGAAATTGATAGGAATAATTGAGATGAGAGTAGTGAGTGCTTACGGTGCGGGCGGCAAGAGAGAGTTGAAGAGGTTGAGACTGGTGCTCTTCCTGGGATATGGATTGGAGAGGAAGGTCTCTGACTCTGAGATGCCTGAACAAAACTTGAAGAAACATCCAATCAACGGAGCAAATAGCAGAAGGAAGATCGCAGATCGTCTCATTTCTGAGTTCGGTGATGAAATCCAGATTCCACGGATCGAATCGGAAATGTTGGAATCGGGAATTTAGGGCTTTTGGGGTGATTTGGGAATGAATTGGGGAATTTAATTTAGGACAGACAGCTGATGCTGAGGGAATTTGGAATTTGAGTCCGTTACTTCGCAGACGTGATTTGTCATTTACCATACGAGGGAAGGGAACATGAAAGCTCATTTTTTTTTTTTTTTGGTTAAGTATGAAAATGGTTTACGAAATTTATATAATAATTTTTAATTTAGTTTATTAATTATAAAAAGTGTCTATTTCGTTTATAAATTTATTAAATTATACCAAATTAGTACTTAACTTTTATAAAAAAAAGTTAACAAAAACTGGTCAAGTGCAGAGTTTGCGACCACATTTTTAGGGATATTTTAGTCTTTTCATCATATTTTTATGTGACCGGTTCTGTTAATTGTTTGGATAAAAGTTAACGTTTGTACTGTTTTTATACAATTTAAAAAATTTGTAGACCAAATTGACACTTTTTATAATTAATAAATAAAATTAAGAATAATTAAGTATAAAATTTGTGGACCATTTATGCATTTAACTCTCTTTTTTTGGTCTATAGAAGCTCATGTAGTCATGACTCATGCACTATTGTTTGGGTTCCGTGTGGGAAGCAACGTGTGTTGAGCTATAATTATCAGTTTCATATAAATTATGTTGACCAGTTAATTTATCAAGTACAAATTCAAATCCGACTTGTTAATTTTCATGTTGTGTTTTACTCGTTTTTTCTCTTCTTTTGGCTAAACAAATAGAAAATATCCAAAATTACCGAGTATAATATAGAGAAAACATCTTAAATATGGTTAAAATATGTCCAGCACATTATATAGCAAAGTTCTAAAACTTTTCGAAAGAAAAAACATCCAAAGAATAAATAATAGCCTAAAATTTTTATAAAATAGAATGAAAATAATTTTCATGAAGATAACATGTCATTATGGTGTTTTGCAAAAAACATAAATCCATCCCATAAATTTTTGTGTTATTATTCCATTATGAACCAACTCCATTAAGTTTGAAAATAATTCCCTAATCAGTTTTAAACTCACACAAGTGTCTCTCAATTTTTGAGTTTTGCTTTTAAAAAAATTATAACATATTTTCTGGTTTTAATATCAATTGAGTTGACAGTTGACACTTGTGGTCCCCACATGTAAGCAAGACCCTTTAAGTTTTTTTTTTTTGGCCATGGCAAGACCCTTTAAGTTAATTTAGACTTTAACACACATAATTGTTAGTAGCCCTTGCACNAGTCAGTCTTCTTAGACTTAGAGAAAAAAGCTAAAATCTTTACTTTTAAAGAATCTGAGTAAAGACGAATTCAAATCCCTAAAAATCTTTTTTTTTTTTTTTAACCTTTGCTTATCATTCATCATGTGCTCTTCCGAAATTTCCGATGTCATTCCTTTGAATCCTCCATCTCAAAGAGACGTGGAGGTTATAGTTGTGGCTGACCAAATTTGCCCTAAAAAATACCCCCAGACCATTGAATATAGGATTCAAAGCCTAGTGAAAGAAGAAGATTGTTTAAATTAAGCTCGAACGTACTCACCGACCTTACGAAATCACCTTCAGCACCCCCGGTCCCAACGCCAAATGTTTGTACCACTACGAGGGTGTGGTATGTTTTCATTTCTAACCCTTTGAATTTGGCCTTAGACTGCCTTTGCATCCTGTGATTGGGGAGTTCCTGAATTATTTTGAACTCCCTCTCGCTTAAGTTGTCTCGAATACATACATGACAATCCTCAAAATCCTCACTCATTGTAGCATTTATCGAACAAGGAGCTTTGACCATAGGGATGACCCCAAAGTTACTCTCATGGACATTATGTATTGTCATTTTCATTTTACAATACAGTTTTTAGAAAATTGTTCTGTAAAACGTTATCAGACGGACCCTAAAGATTTCCAAATATCGCAAAAGTGGAATGTACTTCGAAGGGATTCTGGAGTCTAAAAGAGCCTGCCCCATTCTAATTAAGGTTGAAACAACAAAAATTGCTCTGCTTTTAAGCTGGAAGAAAATACTATGAGGTCGCACTAAGGTATTCTAACTAAGGTATTTTGTTCGAGACCGACCCTTCAATTGTTGTTTGTCGCATTGGGCCTAACTATGATGTCGATAAAGATGTCGAGTACTTAAGTCATTTGTGAAAGACCAAGATGTAGTACCTTAGAACCAAGCTATGTCTACTAAGGTCATAATAATCAATCCTTCAGTAAATGAAAAGATAGAAGAAAAAGGAATTGGAGCACCTTCCTCCCTGAGAATTAGGAAGAAAGTGATGGTTCCAATTTCAATGGCAATGAAAAGAAGTAAAGAGCTAAGTGAAGACCCTTCTCTCCAAATCCCTCTAAAGAGATTGAAGAATCTTCATAAGAAGAGCAAACTGATAGCCGATTCTCCTTTATTGAATGAAAATCTTGTACTAGAAAGTGAAGCTCCTGAGCCATCTAAACCTTCATTTCCTTGACCTTCCATCCCAAAGAATACCGAGCCCAAGAAAATTCCTGAATTTCTTGTGGATCTTGAGTCTGCTTTACATCAAATATTTGATGGTTAGGTGATACAAATGCCTCCACTGGAGAAACCAGCTGAAGACATATCAATTGAGGAGATTTGTGTCATAAGAATCACAGCTTTAACCAAGGTCAGTATACATCTTCATTTTCTTTTATTTTGACTATGATTAAATTCTTTAAGTGAAAGTGATAAAATCTTCATTCTCTTTAATCTTTATTAGGCATCTATGGATTCGTATTGAAAGTTTGTATTAGGTGATCTATTCACTTAATAAACTTGATTAAATTCACTTTCAGTGATCGGACTCCAATTTTTGTTTTATATGATCATTTAAGAACTAATCAAGCAGACACAACTCTGACAACACATCAGCTAAAATCTGAAAACTCAGATGGACTTGTAAAACCAAAATGACTTTTTTAAATGCCAAAAATCAAACCACATCAAAGAATTGAGTGACAACCTATGCACTAAAAGGATCCATCAATGTAGGCATCACAGTGCTATCAACAACTAAAGTGGTGTGTGAGCAGATTATCAAACATCCATTTACCATTCAAAGGATAAGTTAACACGCTAAGGTGTTGTGTGTGATCTTGTGATATAATTTCCAGATTAATAATTAGCAACACAATAAAAATAAACAACAAACAAGGCACAAGATTGTTCACCCAGAAAACCACTAACGGTTAAAAACTAGGGGTATTTTCCAGTTTACCAAGCAATCCAATATCAAAGGTTTCAATACAAGCAATCACACAACAAACTCAATCACTCTTGTCCTAATACTAAGTGGCAGCTTTTTACCATTGTGCATCCTTGTGCAAACACTTTGAAGCTAGCAATCAATCTTCATGTCGTTGGCAGCTCCTCCTTGGGCTCTTCAATGTACGGCACCGATTGCTCCCAAGCAAGTGGATTCAATGATATGGATGTGCAAATCTGGATTCTATAAAAATCAGTCTTCTCAAGCAAGAGACATGAAAAGGCTAATAGAGAATTCTTCAACTAAAAATCTAAATAAATGTGTTTGAAAATATATGAAAAGATTTAAACAACACTCAAAACCACTCAGATTTTAGATGAAAAAACAAGTTAAGAAAATCATTTAGTTTTTGAAAATCAAAAACATTTTCTTACTTGATAAAGAATGAGCACTCACCCAAAATACCCAGGCATAAACACACGAAAATACCCACTGAAAATATGCTCATCAACACACACGAAAAAGTTTGAACCGATCCCACATATACCTGTACACCACACACACCATTTTCATGTTTGCCCAAGCCACGTGGAAGCCATTCAATGGCTGTCCACAAGAGACGGAAAAAGGGCATATTCCTTTTGTCCTACAGGGGTATCCTAGTATTGCTAAGAATATGAATGAGGAGCTGTAAAATCAAATATTGCTTTATTTTGCAAAAATTAGAAATAGAGAAGATGATGAATAATGCTGAGGTGTGTGTAAGTGTGTAGCGTGAATGAATGAGATGCAATCAGATCTGATTGATTTAGTGAGGGAACCAAGTCATGTGCAATGCACATGCATGTTTAGTAAAAACAGAAGATGAGCTTTCAATGAAATGGGCTTTAATAAGCAAAACCTGAAATGGCCGTACTGCAATGACTGTTACTTAACTATCAACCACTGTATGTGAAAAACATTATTCTTTATGACTAGTCAAATGGACAACAAACAATTATTTTCATGAATTGAACGAAGTGCAGTATACCTTAAGTCTTTGTTAATTCTTGACTTCTTTAATACAATTGATCTTATCCTTAATCTAGTTTAGAGCTCGTGAGTGATTAAATAAAAATAAATACAAAGATTTTGACAAGAAAAATAGCCAATATAACAAATCCTAGAAACTAACATGTATGTTTCCAAGATCAAGGAAAATGATGATCGTGCTCTTCAGGCCTCAAAAGCTGAACTGCAAGAAGTCTGAGAATCTCTTGCTGCTGAAAAAAAAAAAAAAAGCAACTTCAAGGCTCCATCCGAAGCCTGCAAGAAGACTTATCTGCCATGAGCTCTTCTTTGGAGAAGTATAATGCCGAGTTGTGAAGCTCTAAATTGCTCTTAGAGAGAAAACAAATATCCCTCGAAAACATAGAGAGAAGCCTTGCTGGGAGTGCTTCTCAGAATGCTGAGCTGAAATTCAAATTGGACCAAAGTGTTTCTCAGCTCTTAAAGTTCAAAACCCGCTACGATGAGAAGGAGGTTGTCTTACTTAAGTCTTAGGAGGAAATTGCTAATTTAAACACAAGGTTGGCCAACTCTTATGAAGAAGAAACCCCAGAGTTTACTGTTTTGATCAATACTTGCTTTTCTGAGGGCTTTGCTGATTGCAAAGAGAGGGTCAAGGAAAAAATTTTCTAAGCTTTTGGGGTTGGATGAAAATTCTCCTAACAAGGATGATGTGGACCCCCAGTGATTGTGCTTATGCAATGAACCTTCGTAATGGAATTGAATTCCATTTATTTTTGTAACAAACTCTTTTTGAGTTCTAATAGAAATGTCTTTTGTGCACAATTTTTGAATCTATATTCTTATGTTTGATAATTAAAACATAATTCACCTCTTGGGCCCCATCAAAGTGGGCTTACCTTTAGACTCGTTAGATTGAAGAATCATTACTTCTTAAATCCGGCCCAAATGTCTTTTTTCTAACTGGGCTTTCTTTTACCCACTTTAGTAAATCCATTTAATGATTTAGAATGTAAATATGTTGAGGAAACTCTTCATCTTCCTCAATGCACCTTGACACACCACCTTTATTCCAACTGTCAAATTTTGAAAAAGGTAGCTTCCTCAAAAATTGTAATGCCTTCCCACCTTTTCACGTTCAGCGAGAAATATGGTGGGCTTTACTTAAGGGGCCCTTTCAGTTTTCAGTGAATTTGTATTTTTTTTTTTGGTTATAAATAGGACTATCAACACAATCCATTTAACCCATTCAAATCCTGCCAACCTTTACCCTTTCCTTTCAGAAGATAGACTTAAAGAAATGGCAAATTCCTCCAATAGTATCCCTCCTACGAACATCATTCCCTCTTTTTCTTCCATTTGTGCTGCCAACATACACCCTCGACCTGAAGCTCCACCACTAATCTGGAGGTCCGGAGACTTCGACTCTAACAAAAATGACTTCATAAGAGGATTGGTTGTTGAAAATGCAGCTACACTTGAATCCTTTCTCTAGTGTTCAAGAAACTGGACTGATATAGTGAACCGGTTGCAAAACGACCTCCTGGACACCCAAAGGCAACTCTACGAGGCTCACCATACCACCATCCACCTTCGCAGTCGTTGCGTGACTTGGAGAAGCTAGTTCAGAGTCCTTCGTGCTTGTCTTGACTTGTTGAAGGATGATTTGAATGTGGCTCTCTCCAGCTAAAGTCACATGACCATGGCAGAGAAGGATGAGTGCTTTGAGGAGGGTTTCGAGCGCTTCAGGAGCTATGCTAGGGTTGTGGCCCTTGAGCATGTTGTTATCTAGGATGATATTAACTCCTGGGAAGATTCTGAGCCTCACGGTCCTGCTTCCAAGGCAGTCTCGAACAACCCAAACAACAATAGGGGAAATGACCACCTCCCTTTTGTTGAATGAATTAAGGAGGGTGTACTCAATCCAAATTTTTAAATACTTTTTTTAAGTGACAGACTTTCATAGACTTTCAAAATTATGATAGACTTTCAAAGAGTTTTATAGACTTTCATGAAGTTTTATTAAAAAACTTTCATAGACATTGATAGACTTTCAATGACTTTTCGATAAAAATATCATTGTGAAATATTGTAAGATAATAGCATCTGTATATCACAAAGGGCAATGAAAACGCAATGAAATTAAACAGAAGGGCAATGAAAAAGTAGTGAAATCAAACAAAAAATGACAAGCTGATGAAAGAATAATCTCCAATAAATCAAGATTGTTAAGAAACCTACTAATATATTGAATGATCTAAAACTGGTTTTCAATATTTGTCGAAACTTACTATTCAATGTTACATGGATAATGTTAAATCTAGGTAACGTTGACGAAAACGAGCTTCCAAGTGTGAAGACAATTAAATTAAAAAATAAAATAATACATAATGAGAAATGCATATAAGTTTTAAAATTTGAAAGAAATAATGTTGTATTACTACTTAACATATAAGTAAACAATTTAAATAATGTTGAACTAATCTCTTTATTATTGTATCTAAAAGATAAATCTAACTCAAGTCATCCTTGAAACTCTCAACGTAAACATACAAAAAATAAAAGGGTGGAACAGTATATTATAATTGACATGTTGTAAACCCATAAAACTAACTTCTGGAGCACTTAAGTCTGGAATTAGAACCGTATATGACATGTCTATTTATATGTAATGGCATAGTGATGAGACAATATAAGGAATAGGTGTATCAATGTCGGAAGGGACATACATGCGCGCATACAATGCTAAAGGAGGCGGAGAGAGAAAAGGGGAAGCCTTTTCTCAAAAGTCTTTCAAAGTCTTGGGGGGGAATGGAAGAGAAATAAGAAGATTTGGTATATATACTTTAATGCCAAAAGTCTTTCAAAGTCTATGGATTTGAGAAATCTGTGAAAGTCATTGACATTTTGAGTACCGTATGACTTTCATAGACTTTTAAAAAGTCTTGATTGAGTACTCACTGACTTTCATAGACTTTTTAAAAGTATATAAAAGTCTTGATTGAGTACCTTCTGATTTTTTAATTTAACAAAAGTCTTTAAAAGTTTTGATTGATTACACCCCCCTAAATGTATGGCCCCAAGGGAAGTGCCCTCCTAGTCCTATCATTATTTATTATGTATTAGTTTTTTTTTCCTTAGGAATTGTAATGAGCTACGACTCTTTTAGTTATGAAATGAAATACACTTTATTTAAAGGAAAATTAGAACAAAAGGACGTGACATTTACACTATTTTGCAGTTGAAGATGTCACTTTTAATTTGTTTCAATTAAGGACTCCACTTTGTTTTAAGGTGCAATTAAGGATTTTCCGTCACTTCCGTCAGTTAAATATGTTATGTGACTTGCACATGCTTGATCTGGAGGGGCATTTTTTACTTTTCCTTTGCCACCTGGACTAATTAATAATAAAAAATTAAAAAATATTAATAAGCAAGGAAAAAAAAACAAAAAATGAACCAAAACAAAATGCAAAACTAGTTGTAGATTGAAACCAACCCTTCTCTTTCCCCCTTCTTCTTCTTCCCCACCAACCCCTTCTGCACATCACCTCCACCCCCTCCCCCTCCTTCCTCCTTCTTCTTCTAAAATAATCCAATTACTAAAATAAATAAAAAACAACCAATGTAAATCTCCAAAATAAAAATAAAAAATAAAAAATTACAGTGCGTCATGGATGCAATCTTCAAATTCAATAATTGAAAAATACAAGATTCACTGAGCCCAAATCAAACCAGAGTAAACAATGAGAGATTGAAGTTTAATAGGGTAAAAAAATAAACATAAAATACCAAACAATAACTAAGAAAAAAGCAGCCCCCTTGTGCAAATTGCACATACCCAATCAATCCCCGAATTTTTTTTTTTTTCAATTATTAAAGAACCATTCAGGTCTGGGTATCGGGGCTGGGGGAGGGAGGGGTGGGTCGGTGTCAGGGCTGGGCGTCTTTGGCCTTCACAAATGAAAAATAAAATAGAAAAGAGAGAAAGTGAGGTAGAGAGAAGGAGAGGAGAGAGAAAGGCAGAAATAATTTTGGGTGTCGGGGGCTGTGGGGAGGGGGAGGGGGAGGGGGAGGGTCGCTTGTAATGAGGTTGCACCGGCCAAGGGGTCGTTGCCGATGGGGTGAGGGTGCTGATGGGATAAGGGTGGGAAGGGAGGCTCGAGGTAGGGGATGGAGGGTCTGCTCCTCCCCCTTTTTCATATTTTTTCTTCTTTTAGTTTCTTAATTTCTTTTTCCTATTAGTTTGTTTTTAATTTTTATTCTTATAGTAGTTTATTTTATATTTTTTTTCTTGCTTCAGTTGATTTTTTTTTTGTAACTATTTTAATAGTGAGAAATGTCAATTATGTCCCTAAAAATGGGTCATGTTAACGGATGGTATAACAGAGTTGATAAAAAGTCATTGATTGAACCGTAAGTGGAAGTGGAGTCCTTAATTGGAACACTTTGAATGTCACATTCTCAACTGCGAATGGGTGATAATGTCACATCATTTTGCTCTAATTTTCCCTTTATTTAACAATTTATGAATTCATACAATAGGATTGCACATTAAATGAAGTTTCCTATTGATAAAACTTCTTTAAGTGTGCTACATTCCATGGCCTAGGCACATCATTTCCATTCAAATCCTGAAACCAATAAGTACGTACCTGACCTCCTCATGTCAATAACCCTGTATGACCCTTTCCATGTTGGTCGCAATTCTTTCTATTGGATCTTTTTTGTTAGGCATGACTTCCCTTAAAACTAGGTCCCCAATCTTGAAACTTCTGGGCTTAACTTTCTTAGAGTGATACTTAACCATTTTTTGTTTGTAAACTTTCTTAGAGTGATACTCAATCAATGAAAAAGGCTGTCTTATCTTCATCTAGTTGATACATTCGAATTTGATTGTACCCCAAGAATGCATCCATAAAACTCATTGCTTCATGCCCCGATGTTGTATTTATTAACTGATCGATGTGAGGTAGGGGAAAACTATCTTTCTGGCATGCTTAGTTTAAGTCAGTGAAGTCCACACACATTCTCCATTTTCCATTAGACTTTTTGACCATCACCACATTCGCTATCCATTTCGGATACATTGCCTCTTGGATAAAGTTTGTTTTTTTTAGCTTCTCCACTTCTTCCTTTATCACGACCCTTCTATCTAGAGTGAAATTCCTTCTCATTTGGGTGACTAGGGTACAGTTCGGATTTATATTCAAATGATGGCATATGACTTCCGGATCAATTCCAGGCATGTCAATGTGTCCAAGCAAACACATCTCTGTTTTCTTTCAAAAAGATTTCGAGTCCTTTTTGTAAACCAACAAGGATTTCCTTCCCTATTTTTATTGTCTTCTTTGGGTCATTAGGACAAACACTAATTGAGTAAGTTTGTTTCCATCATTTATGCTCATGTCCTATCTTTGGATGAGGTCACCAGATCCTTCTACTTTACTTTCGGGATTCATTTCTGGGATTTGTCCTTATTCTTTTGAACCTTTAGAGTGTTTACATAACACTCCCAAGCCTACTATTGGTTCCCTCAAATTGTTCCTACTCCCGCCGGCGTGGAGAACTTCACTTTTAAGCAATAGGTCGAGGTACTTGGCCAAAATGTATTAAGGCTCGAGCGCCCTATTATCACATTGTATGTCATTAGTATATCTACCACCATGAAGTCCACCATCTTTGTACTAGTTTGAGGCTCCTCGCCTAAGGTTACAGGGAGTGTAATGGTTCCTAGAAATCTACCTTATCTCCAGAAAAACCCCTTAAGATTGTTGCGGAGGGTCTCATTCTCTCCATTGGAATCTTCATTCTTTCCATTGGAATCTTCATTCTTTCCAAAGTTTCCCAATAGATGACATCGGCCGAGCTTCTGAGATCTATAAAGACTCTCTTGACAGTTTTGTTCGCGATTAGAGCTGTGATCACAAGTGCATTGTTGTGAGGAAAATATAAACCTTGCTGACCTTACTCCCCGAAGCTCACTGGTTCGAACTTTTGTTGTTGTACAGACAAAACTTCCCATTCTTGGGGTTCTATTTGAGCTTTTTTTGTCCATTCCCAAACTCACCACCATTGTGGATTCCCCCATGAATGAACTGGATCACTTCTCCATTTGGTTTTTGTGGAGGAGGCAATAACATGGTGGTATATCTGTCACTTTGGGGACCTCTTGGGTGATCTGCAATGTAATGCTTTATGTATCCCCTCTGGATGAGCCTTCTATTTGTTTCTTGAGCTCGAAACAATCCTTTTTATTGTGGCCATGATCTCTATGGAACCTATAATACTTGTCTCGAGGTCTTTTTGTTGGGCAGTTATTTGCTCCTGTCGAAGACCTTTTTTCATTTCCTCAAGTCTCCTCATCCTTTTTCTTTCTTTTTTCTTGATTGATTGAGGTCGATGCCTGATCATTTAAGGTTGCAGCCTTTGCATTAGCCTTCTGAACTTTATGAAGATCATCAGCATTCATATATTTTTCCGCTCTCTCTAAAAGTTCTTTCATACTTGTAAGTTCATCCATACCTGGTGAATAACTAAATTGTGTCGGTTGAAGTTCCATTCACTAAGGCTTAGAACAACAAGTCTTCATGTATTCCATCTACCTCCAAGCCTTCTACATTGAACCCTTGAAGGTACTTGCAAAGCGGTTTGGTTTCACCCTATCTAATAGACAAGAGATAACTGGAACCACGCTTGGTTTTCTTGCTTCCTATGAATTGAGCCTCAAAAGCCCTAGCAAGTTGATCGAAACAAGCTATACTACCCAGAGGTAATTTCCAAACCAAATTCTAGCTCCCCCTCCTTCAGAGTGGTTGCAAATGCTCGGCACATTATGGCATATGGTACCAAGTAAAGCCTCATTTGCGACATGAAGGTTTCCAAATGATCCTTTGGGTTTGAATGCCCATAATAGAATTCAGTTGTTGGGAGTTTCAATCTTGGTGACATTAGATATGCCAGAATTTCTCTTGCTAAGGAACTTTTCAAATCTATAGGTTGCAATGGAGGAGGTATTGCCCCATTAGAATTTGCTTCAGTCTCCCCTTGTTCTTCCCTTCGTTGATTTTGCGAAGTTTCCTCCTCCTCATGGTTCATCAAGTTAGCCTTTGAACCACGTTTTTCAGTCCTGCCATTAACGTCCTTAGTGTCTCTTGCATTTTTTTGAATTGTTGATTTGTTGGTGCATTATTTGGTTCTAGTTGGATGTCGTGCATCACCTAAAGTCGAATTTTGAGTGTTCACCATCAGTAAATTTATTTCATTTCTCACAGACGACGCCAACTGATGAGCCTCAAATTTTCTCTAAAATGCACGCCAGCAACTTCTTATATTTCTCGTAATTTCTTCACGTTATTCAGTCAAATGTAGCAAGTGAGTCCTAACAACCCAGATGGAGTTTCCTCCTCAATCGGCCTCTAGTGTTTTAGTTAGTCATTTGGATTATAATGATATTTGTCATAGAAGAGTTTGGAAGAAATCCCTTACCTTTGCCTCTTGCCTCTGCTGAGCTTTATAGCTCTCCATTGAGGGAGTTAATCTCTGGATTCATGGAATCATCATCTCTTCATTAACTGTCGAAGTAGTTAATGAAGTATTATACTTTACTAAGTTATAATTGACTGAGTTGGTTTTTAATTTTAGGCTCATGGCCCTTCAATATCCATTGATTTGAATTTTATTGGGCTTTAGATAAAATAAATCTACTACATTTAATATTGCACATACATCATGCACACAAAAATATCTTACTTGATGGAGATGGAATTTAAAGTATATTTTATGTTTAACTTCACTCCTAACGCACCATATCTCTTCACTTTGCATCCTCATTCCTCATTCCTCATTCCTCACTGATATATAAATATAAATATATAATATATATATATATAATAGAGATTAGTTAAATTATGGAAATAAAAAAATATTTAAACAACATTTCACCTAAACAGAACATCCCTCACCTTAGCTTTCACACTTAGTAAATTTTGTGTGATTTGCTAAATAATAAAATGCACAGTTTGGTTTCTCTAGTCCTAGGACTTTTGCTTCTCCATGGATCATCCACAAAGAAATTGTGCCAAAGAGTTGAAATTTGGAGATGGTAGGTCAACCACTATTAGGCCTAAACTCCCTCCAAAGTCAGTTTCCAACAATGGAAATTAAATCTCCTATGATTGGAACTAGTCCAAAAAAACCTTTAAAGCCATCCAATTTTGCATGGGGACCTTTTTGTTCCTCATACATTTAAGCAATAAGGTATCTATATTCAATCCTCTGTACATGATCATGTGTTTGGAAAACTAAAACCACTTGATGACTACATTTGGGACTCCCTTGATGCACCCTATTGCACCCATTTTTCCCATGTTCCCACCTATTTGGTTGGAGAGAAGCCCCACTCCACATATTCCCAATCTTCCAATTCTCCTACATTTCCTATCACTCCCCTTAATCCATTGATGAAGACATATTGTACGTGTAATGATGACGTTATTGCTTTCCATGATCTCTCTGATCTTCCTAGAATGAGCCCCAACGTTTTGCCTAGTGAGGATGTGAACTATTTTGGAGCCCTCCCTAAAACTTTGGAACCTAAAGATGGCGTGCTTGCTAAAGCTATGAAAATAGCATATTTTGGAGGCATTGCTCAACCATGGGACAACCAACTAGTTTGGTGTCTCTCCTCAACCTTCAATGACTACTTGGCTCCCCTCTCACATACTATACCCAAAACATTTGTATGTTGCAAGCTATCCCCAACTCTCCAAAGGTAATATCTTATTACCATTCATGATGTTCTTATCTATACAACACTATGAAGTGCGAGAATATTGTGACTTTTGATTTAGGTGACTCCTACGTTGATAGTTCTAGGAGGTATAATTGTGGAACACATATATTGCAGGATGTGCTTATATGTTGGTGGTGAGAATTGTTGTGACTGGTTAATGGGCAGAAAAATGTTGTTCATATGGAAACTGTTAGAAATAATAGCCAAGGATTGATTATAATAACGATTATTATAGAAAACGCAGTGGAAAGAATAAATTAAAAATTTTCTCATTAAACCCAATAGCTAGGATACGATCATATGCATATATGAAATTCAAACAACGAACAATAATAAAGATATACCTTCTTTTGTTCGTCGATAGAGCTATTCTTGTCTATGGTGGCTTCTTCTACTCTCTTGATTCACCAAAGCACTACAAGTGCCATGCCTCTAAAAAATAGTCCACAAGGAAACAATCAAGCAAGGTAGATGAGATAGATGATTGGGAGTGCTAGCTTCCTTTCAATTCTCTTTTCTCTCTATGGTAGCTAGGTGCCCTAGGTGGGTTCTCTCTATGTTTTCTGCTCTTTCACAAACACACAGCAAGTGAAAGAACATACTCTCAAAACCTTTATGTGGACTCTCACTTATTTTAACTGATGATAAATAACCTTTATTTATACTGTCAGTATAAAACTAATTTTTTCTAAAATCCCCTAGAGTGGCAAGCCATGTAGGTAGGAGTGGGTGGTTTGGATATTTGTATTTATTTTACATTTTATCCAAAATAAATTACCAAGTCAAACTTAGTTGATCAGACTTAGGTTGATGGTTTTATCCAAACCATTTACTAAGTCAAATATCTCAATATTATATATATATATATCCATATACATGTATATATATATAGTTATAATTATATTTCCATAATATAAATATTTCATATTTATTATTATGGGCTTTGCCTAAATCCAACTTACTTGGCTTTTGGTATTGCATAGGTCCGACCCAAATATCAATTATAATTACAAGCCCAAATCCAATTTGAACTTTAACTTATTATTCTCAATAATTAATTTTCAACCCAATAATTAATTAATCTCATCAATTAATTATATCTTTCATCTACCGTTTTATTATTTGGTCATCAACCTTATATAGAGTGTGACCTCTTAAGTTCTAATTCTTCTGGCAGTGGAATATATCGTCTTCCATTAGAAACACTTATAAAATAAGAATAATTAATAAAAGGTTTTTATTAATTAATTCTTCATTCCACAAGTCATGAGTGACACCTAGCAAAATATTATGACTACCCAGAATAACCAGAAAGTTGGTGAACCTATTCAATTATTATCGGATTGTAATATATATATATATCTTTCTGTCGTACAATAACTTGAACATAAACAATAAGGCATGGATAACTCTTAGTCAATCCCTTGTAAATGTTCTTATGTCTAGACATCTTCTAACAGATGTTGTCCAATCTATATAATTTGAGAAAACTCATTTCTCAATTTATAATGCAATACTCTAGCCAGAGTCTGCAGGACAACTATCATAGAATGTCACTTAGGTTATTTGCCTTCTTTACGGAAGGTGACAGATTCCTTGTTGTACGACTATGATCCTTCGTACATGAATCATTAGACTCAATTCATACTCACTCCAAGTCCTTTAGTCAGGCATGGGTACATTGTGTAGTCAAAGTCTAGCCATGCATGCACAAGGCGACCCATAGTGTCTTAGGTCAAAGGATTCTTTATGATGTTATAATTAATTATTCTTGTTTGACATATCATAAAACTCCATACAAGAAATCGTTTTAACAGTCACGTTTAGTGAACTTAATCCTCGATTAAGTACCCACTTGTTTATCATAATATCATCCTACAAAATGATCTGAGACTCATCATCCACCCAAAAGGTGCTGATATAGAATCATATGTGTCCGATGTGTGATCCGTTAGTCAGGAACATCTTTAGGAAATAAGAACTAAAGAGTAAAGGTCTCACCTATTCTAATCTCAAAATAAATATTTGAGAACTTCTTAATCTTGATCCCATAGTGAATGATTCCTAGATCCACCCCTGATGGTGGTGGTAGCGGTGGCAAGTGGTGGAGGCGATGGTGATAGTGGGTGTATTAGTGGTAGTGGCACTCATATTGGTCGTAGCTTCTTCATTAAAATTTCAAACATTTTTCCATGCTGAATTTAAGAATGAATGTTTATATTCCCAACCTCATATCCTATTTTCTCATCTACCTTATTTTTACACTAACCATTAAATTTTAAAAAGTTATTAAACATCTCTTCATACCTCCTATTATATCTATAATACCATTTAATATACCAACTCAAACACTCACCTAAACAATCTTTCCACCTCCCTTAACTATCATCTCACCCACCCATCTTTTTACATAAACTCTAATTCTACTCTGCCACCAAAATTTAAAATCGATAATATTATTTGGTTGATGCACATACATCTATTAAAATGTATAATTATTCTATACCCTAAACCCCTTTTATTTATTTATAGTTTAATTTAGATGAAAAATCTATTATATTTTAATGTTTTTTTTTTTAATTTAGAAATTGAATATTAATCTTAGAGATTTAATTTGACATTTATGAATGAATTATAGGATGGCCGGGTATAAGATTATTTTTCTTTTATTTTGAAAAAGATGGGTGGGTAGAATGATAGTTAAGGAGGGTGGGATAGTGTTTAGTAGGTAAGTGTTTGAGTTGGTATATCAAAGAGTATTATAAGAATAATGGAATGCGGGAATAGTGTATAAATTTTTCTAATTTAATGGTGGGTGTAAAAATATGAGTGGGGAAATATGACAGGTGGGTAAAAATATATGCACTCTCACTGGCGGATCCAGAATCTCTAACCTGGGGGGTCATGGTGTAAAAGTTCCAAAAAACATTTTGAACGACAATAACAATGAAAAAATAAACAATAATACTTTCATTCATAATTTAAGATAAAACAACATTCCAAGCTACAATTGTCCACGACGAGGTTTCATATTTTGAAAACATAGCATTATATATAGCTTCATTATTAATACAAGAAAAAACATATTTCTCAATGTAAACAATCAAGTTATCACTCAACCATTGATCTCCCATTTTGTTTTGTTTTGTTTTTTTCTAATTCCTGGCTCAAACGTCATTTTGGCCAGGCTACAAACTAAAAAAAAAAAAAAAAAAAA
>QANW01010506.1:149370-192323 GCA_003254865.1 Dryas drummondii | reverse complement strand
AAAAAAAAAAAAAAAAAAAAAAAAAAGAAAAAAAAAAAAAAAAAAAAAAAAAAAAAAAAAAGGCTGCTATGCTTCTACTTGAACAGTTGAACCAGTCTAGCGTTCCCACTCAAGCTTTTCATCAAGCACTTAGGGGGCAACTGGGCAGCGAATTGAAGGGTCATCGACCAACGGTTCGTGGGATCCCCGTCCAGAGATTCGGGGCGAGGGTAACTGGCTGTAACGCCCCGAAACCCGGGTACGTCAAAGTGGCACCCATGATACTCGAGACTACAACACTAAACCCCAATGTCATAATCTCAAATATTCCCAAAACAAGTTAAGCTTTTTTATTTTGAAAATTGAGTTGGATCAAAGACAGAATCAATAGCAGAAATAAGTTGAGACTCATTTAAAAAGAGTAAAATATGACCAACCCCTTGGGGTCACTTATAATTAGTCACAACCCCGAAAGACATTTAGAAATCATTTAATGAGCCTAATACAATCACAAAACAGTTTTACAAACTGAAATCCAAAGTAGAAAGACAAGTATGTCCTCTGAAGCACTCATTGCCATGTCATTCTCGCTCTGCTTCCTCAACACGATTATCTTGCAAAACAGTTTGCTATATCGTGGAATAGTGTACAGGGTTACATGAAGACTCGGTAAGCTTTTGCAAACTCGTATGGGATGAGCCAGTACAACATAGGCATATACCAAATTATCAATATATATTCATTAATCATGGCAAACATGCATACGCATAACCAAATATAACCCTAGAAACTCCATTCCTGGAATTCACCATCCAAGTCAGCACATATGACAATATCCAGAATCACATGGTATCATATTCATCATAACAAAACATATATCATGTTCAACAAGTATAAGTCACAATCCATGCATATGAACGATGTGTACCTGGATAATCCGAAGTAGATTCAAAAATACCTGTCAAACCATGAGATTCCAACATACTGCCCAAACTGGGCCCACAGAGTCACTAAACCCTAAGAACATAGCTTGTATTACAACATGTGCTCACTGGGTCACCGTGCACTGAAACACAATTCATTGACCGAACACGAATGGCCAACTACCCATACCAGAATCCAATCAATCATTGATACGGTAGCGAGAGTATCCTAGTGAATACCATATAGGCTAGCCTCCCCAGAAGGACATTAGACTAGCCTGTCAATAATACACCGCCTCATGAGGTTTAGGGGATTGAAACCCAAGGACACCACATTGGGGCATTTTACTCTCAGGTCGACTATCTCATAACAAGTTCTCCATCGACCAACTTGACCCAACAAATTGAATCTTGGCCCATCAAGCTGAGAACACAATTTCTAAATAAGAAACGTCTTTCTATGTCATAGTCAAATAATAGAGTCTCATTCACTTTTTAGAAAGACTTTACAGCGGATACCAGGCCAAAGACATTTCTGTTGGTCTGACGATACCAAAGAGAGTCTACGTAATCTTCTGTTGATCTGACCCATAATGGTTTTGATATTAAAAATTGAGATCTTCATACATTGACTATAAAAACACCAAAGACATAGCTTATTAAGAAACGTGCAAAAGCACACAAGCATAGCAAATAGTTCTCAAACATTTATTACTATGATGACCGAGTAATTATTAGTCAAATTATGATGTCTGATTATGCCAAGTAGGGTTACACATAAAGCAAACGAGAATTCATGTGATATTCTAGAACATGCCCTCGTTCATTTTAGTTATTTATCAAATATACAAGTTAAAACCTTTACTATGAGTGAATTACTAACACCAAAGTTTATTACATGAAACAATGTTCATAATAACACGATATCACATTCACAAATTAGAGTGCATTTAGATATTCACAGAGTATTGATACATACATCAAATCATAAATTGATCAGAATATCCAATAAGGCAATAAGGATAAAGCAATTATGTATCAACCCAAATCACACAATCCAAATAGTAAGATCGGCACATAATCATGCAATATATCTCAATCATGAGGATATAGACAATTCCATGCAAAACGAACAAGTCAAGAGGTTAGTGGTTCACCCACCTAAGTTCCGAGCAAAGCTTCGCTTAGCTTGTACAACACCACCACCACCACCACACGAGATCGACCGACTAAGCACACCGTCCCTCGAGGTCACATAGAATGACCATTTCGCCAAGTCATCGGGATATCCTTCTGGTAACTGGAGTTCCTAGTCCGACAACAACTATTAGGAATGCACAAGACGTACCCTCGACCTTGTTTGTTAAAACCAGGTATAGTTCAGAGGTTTGACACTAGCGTAACTGCTAGGATTATCTGAATTCTTAATCTGACATGACCTTGCACCTTGAGGCAAATATTCATGTCAGACCGTGTGGTTTCTATATTCATTTTAATTTATTGTCGGGGAGCTTGATCAGATATGAACCTACAACGTGACCAGATCAGTGCCTGAGGAAACTAAGGGAGTTCTGGCTCAATACCCAACGCATGTATGCTCATGGACTGACCTTAGTCATCACGTCGTTTGGTTACCACTGATATGGTCTCAATATTTATTTAGTCAAATTTCAGTTAAATAGTTAAGCAGCGTTTTGTCTAAACCACAACTTAAATAAACAATTGTTAAACAAGTTGGGTTATGTATTTACCTGTTGAAGACTTCCCACGGGCAGAGTCTCGGTACTACTAGACTAGAAAAATAACATAACAAAAAAAATCTAATTAACAAGAGTAGAAATATAATGAAATTTCAGCAGAAATTCAATAAGGGTTGAAAGGGTTACTGAAGGCTTCAAAATGAAATTCCTAATTTCTGTAGAATACTCTAGAAGGTGGGGCTTGGCTCCACGAACATGTAGAGGAAAACGGCTTGCCCATCAGACTTCTAGAACTCAAGTTATAATCAAAATAGAAAAATTTATATTTGATCACAGAGAGAGAAAGAGTAATAATATAGAGAAAAGAAATTTCTAAAGAGAGAAGCTCTAGAATTCGAAAGATGGTGTGAATAAAAATGGAGTTGGGGGGTATTTATAGGTGAGTAAGGGTAGATTCAATGGCTAGGATTGATTTAGGATGGATGACTAGGATTTAGTGGAAGGATTTAGATAAAAAATAATTTTTTTTTGAATTAATTAATTCAAAAAATAAAGTATCTAGAGTGTTCTTATTTTTTTTTTGGCCACTATCTAGAGTGTTCTTTTTGTTGGGCTATTTGGACTTAAAAATATAGTGGGCTTTCCAAAAAAAGAAAAAAGTGGGCAGGTGCAGCACAAAAAGAGTGGGACACAGGCTGGGCTTGGGTCAACGCCCGTCGTTCAATCACGGTGCTCCACATGACACCGAGTTAACTTTCTTTATTTTTCTAATTTCAAAAATTTATCAAAAATAGATCAAGACTCGAAAAAATACCACGAAAAATACTATGGACTCCAGATGACTAGTATTATTTAACTGAGGGGTCAAATTACCAATTTACCCTTGAAAAAATTTCAGAAAATTAAAGCTCCATAAAATAACTTAAGGAAAAAAGTAAACTTGGGAAATTCATAAATTAAATAATCTCCTGGACTCGGAATAATACGAGACTTGCACCGTTGGGTCCGTGGGTAAAAGTTAGTGAAAGTTGGTCCACAAATTAAAGTCCATGGTAGAAAAATATGATTCCGTCAAATAATTTAGAAAAATCCCAAAATAAATTTGGAAAATTTCCGAGTTTCACACTGGCGGCTGAGAAAAGTGATATAAGGCTTCATGCTCCTGCGTTCTGGGGTTGTCTAACCCCCTTCCTCTCAATGCCGGTCTGTCACTCAGTACTCTACCCTAAATTTAACTTTTTAGTCAAATTGACCATCAAACTTGAGGAACATATAGTAAAGGATTGAAGATAAACATTTAGGCTGACCCATTTAACAGATCCTCGTGAATACTTCTTATACAAAAACTTGAAGCTCATCAAGTTTTGGCAAAGCACAAAATTAATTGGTTTGCACAAATCCACATTTCAGGCTAGCTAAGAACACAAAACAAACCTAATTACTTGAAAATCGATGTGTGGTTGAAATTAAGTTTCAACATAGATTCTTCGATTTCACCTCAATACAAGTGTACTACAAATTTTACAAACACGACTATGTTACATGAGGATATATAGTTGAACAGAGACCCAAGTCAAATCAAAGTGTTGTTAAGGACAAAGACCAAAGAGTTCTTTTTAACAGAAAAATAGAGAGATGCACAAAAGAGAGATAAATTAGAAGAAACCCAAGTAGCTATTGATTCTTATATTAAAGAAGCAGCAGCTGGATCAGTTTCTGATAACTAGGGCTCATTTGTGGATTAAGGTTTCATCTCCAAGTTCCCAACCGATCATACACTGGTCAAGAGAAAATAGGTTATGCTTTTAAAACTATATCCCAGTCATCAGTTTGATCTAATGGTCAATAAATGAGCTGATCCGCAACAGAGCCGAACTAGAGCTATTAATGTTAGAAGTAGGGTGGGATACAAATGGCACTTGCTTGATGAAATAGAAAACTTACCTATAGTCCCTTGCAAATAGTCACCTACCTCTGTCCACAAAATGCAAAAAGATCAATGTTACTACCAACCGATCGAAAACATCTATAACTCAGCAAATTCGTAGCCATCAGTTGAATCATGGGGAAGCCTCAAATTTTGAATTCTTTAAACACATCTTTTTTCCAAATCTCCACTCAGATTAAGATTGAAACAATGACGCAGATCAAGTGACTCAAGATGAGGACAAGAATCAAGAATTTTTGTCAAGCCGTCATCATTCAGCCTATTCCCAAAAAGCTGGAGGTGGTGTAAGCCATGCATCGTTCCTGCTATAGCAAGTGCATATACATTGTCATCTCTTCTGAAAGGATCAGGTTCATCATCATCATCATCGCTCCAATCAGACCCATCATTGTTGAATTTGAATGATTTCAAAAGAGGGCAAGAGCGTCCAACCACTTCTAAAGGTTTATGTGTGAGACCTGGGCATATTGAAAGCTCAAGCTCCTCCAACACCGGAAGTTTCGAACCCACTTTAGTAAACCCCTCATTTGATATTTTATAGCACACTGCTAGTCGGAGCCGTCTGATTCCATTTGAACTGTTAAAAGGTTTTAAATGAATAAATATATCAATAATTCGATCACTGGAAAGGACATACATAAAGTCTAACATATAGTCATATATACATGTACATGTGTTGAGAACAAATGCTCAAGAGGACAAGGGTTTGCCTGTTTGGTTTGGAGCGCAAGTTTCGACTTGCTAATATATATAGGGACTGCTCGGGGGAAAAGGTAGGTTTTTTTTTTTTTTTTTTTGTTATATTGAAATTAACTTTAGGCCTTTAACATGATTTAAGGGATAAAAATCCCACAATTATGAGATTTTTAAAATCTCATGATTTATGGGATTTAAAATCTCATAATTTATGAGATATCAAATTTGGAAACTCACAATTTCAAATCTCATTTATTATTATGAAATTTGGATCCTTCAAAAATACAAAAAATGCAAAGACCTAAAGATACGTAAAAAGACCAACCCAACCGAATGATTCAATGTATCCATATTCATTATGCAATATAAAGAATGAATTCATATAATTATGTATTTTTTATTGTTAAGTCCAATTTTTAAAACAGTCTATACGTGTTTCTTTTTTTTCTTTTTTTCTTTTTTTCATTTCAAATATGCCCTTAACATGATTTTTAGGGGATTAAAATCCCATGAAAATGAAATTTTCTAATTTAAAATTTCATTATTTATGCAATTTAAAATCTCAATTTATGACATGAATTCTTTTTTTTTTAGGGGATGACATGAAATTTGAAAACTACAATTTTAAATAATCTTATGAGATTTCTTAAAAATACAAAAAAAGGCAATGACCAAAAAATAATACAAGAAGGGGGCTGCAATGTGTTAGGAATTTCAATTTTTTTTAATTTTTAATTGTTTCTGGTTTTGTTAATTCACTAAGGAGTAACGGTAAAGTAGACTTTACGCTTAAGTTTTTAAGGTTAGTTTAAGTGGTGAAAGTGAGTGAAAATGCTTAAGTTTTTAAGGTTAGTTTAAGTGGTGAAAGTGAGTGAAAATAAAGATTAAAATTAAATTAAGTCGATTCAAATTTTGTCTAGACTTCTAACGTAACAGAAAACTAATAGACCTTAGGCTTTGTCTTTGGTTGTTTTTCGTCTGGGGCCTTGAGCCTCCCTCCTTTGTTCTTGTTTTGGGCTTTTCCTTCCCTTTTATTGAATATTATTTCCGACCAAAACAAAACGGTAAAGTAGAATTATCTTGTCCTCAATAAATGTAAAAACAGAATTGTCAGAGAAACAAAATGTTGTTAGGGAGCCAAGTCAGCAAATGAAGGAATCCATTTAGAATTTGTAAAACCGTATTACTTGCTAAATAAATTTCAGCATGTTTTTATTTTTCCTTTTTGTCAAACACCATTCACAAAACTTATCTAATGAGTAATGACTGCTATGCTAAGAATACTTGGCAATTATGGACCAACAGTCTGGTATCCCACAATTTCAATTTATCTATCAGAATAACCAGAACACAACAGTCTAATATGACAGCTTCACGTAAAAGATTGCATAGATGGCCAGCTAAACTGAACATTAAGAAGGAAAAATGGACTAGAAAAATTCCACAATTGACTACTTAGCTGCACCAAGACACCGTACAACACTGTATTGTTATACATACGAAAGAGGGAAGAAAACAGCATTCCCCATTACAACCAAAATTTTTTGTCAAAGGATCTGTGCTTGTCATGCTAATTCATCTTGCCAATTAGTTTGTTTATCTGATCCTCGCGATTTCCGGTGTCTCCACCTTCCTTGTATACCATTTTTGACCCTTTCAGTCCTCCTTCTGGCTTATTGAGCGCAAAGGGCCATAAGAAACTGACAGCCTCCTTAAAATGTGGACCAATAGTAGCAATTTCATGCACTATATCTTCTATGCATATTACATCATACTTCCCCAATGCCTGCCCAATAATAAAGATGAGTGAGATTAAGAATGAATATTAAGAGAGAAAAAAAATTAAAATGGAATATACCCAAAATTCTGTAAGATATTACCCAATACCTGTTCAATAATGTTATTGTCTGTCAGAGGAACTCTCTGCTTGTCTATCTTTGCATAACCTTTCTTGTAAATCAGTTCTCTCACATTCTTAAGGTTAGGGTACCTTAGGAAACAAGCAAAATTTCAATATAACTATTAAACATTGGTCGGTAATATAACTGTAAAATTATACATACAATGATATGAAAGGAAAAAGATTATTGGTGAATCTTATGAACTTGGACTCCATATTAAGCAAAAAATTCATATAGTTACATCTGAGAGGGACTCACATTCGAGCTCTGTTAGCCCTAAGGCAACTATGGTTAATGCTATTTAGACACACATCTACCAAAAACCAACATCATGCATACCATTTTTCTTTTGTAGATAAGCATGTAATTGATCATTTTTTTTTTTTTATGAGAATGATTTATCATATTATTTGAGAAAGAGAAATTAGCAATTTGCTATGAGAGAGAGAGAGAGAGAGAGAGAGAACAGATTCATGCAAGCAAAGACCTTGTCTAGCAAAATTATAGACAACCCTTAGTCATTAATTAAATGATTCTGTTCCCTGCCCATGTTGGTTATTGTTGGGATCAAAATTAGCAATCTCAATCCCACATCCAAGTTCAGAGCCCATTACTCATTTGGGCTCCAGTACCGATATTGTCCCCAACTTAACCACCTAGATCCATCAACATGGGTGAGGTGAGGTTAGGCCCAAGCCCAATGGACCTCTAGGTGTGGGGTTTTTATCCACAAAAGGCCTTGGTACTATTAAGGGTGGGACTTTGACTTTTATCTTGGTGTTTGTTTCTTCATATTTCCGATGTGGGATTCTTTTTCTACACTTGATGGCTTGGTTGAGCCACACCCAAACAGGTTATAACTTATAACTTATAGTTACTATTTTGTAAGTTAACTCAGCCCATAAATAGAAAACGAATCAAACATCAGACAGAGTGACAGACAGACAAATTAGGTCATTTTCACCAGCACACCAAAACAAGATTGTTAGATCTTCCTAGGTCCTGTATATATGTTTATCCTTATAGAAAATTTAATTTTGGCATAAAATTAGAAGGATCGAAGGATGTATGTCTCCTACCCATAGGTTATGTAGGGCTCCACCCTCTGCAACTTTTCTATCATAGCATCATCTGCTTTCACAAAAACTGCGTTGAAGATTTTCCTCAATTTTAGGCTGTATAAGGCCTTCCTAACCGCAGGATGCATGTCATTTTTCCTGGAAAAATAATAGATAGGTCAGAAAATAGAGACTTTGAGATAGAGATGAAGAAAAACATAAAATTATCATATAAAATTGGAACCCACCCCTGTATACGAATGACCAAAAGCAGTTGTGAATTGGGTGCCACTAACGTTGGCCTTTTTCTCTTTAACCTGCGCTTCATACAGACCAGGTCCACCTCCTAATTAAAGCAACAAATAAGTTCAATCAATCACTGAATTGAGATTGGAGAGACTAGCGAACATATAAAGGAAGTTGCAGATAGCATAAGACCACCTTCTCATGAAGCATTTTCTCAGAATAAGTGTATACTACAGTCTATGAATCTATTAAAGGTCCTTCCCTCTCTGAAAATCCATCCTAGTGCTAGCCGTGACTGCATGCTTCTAATGAAAAACTTAAACTGAATATAGTAATGTTCTAAAACGTGAAAACCAAACTGGTTAACGGTGACCAGGTTGATCAGTTCAGGGTTGACTTTGCCAGTTCACTGATTTCAGTGAATCTTTTATGATAAACCGAATCAGTAGGCTGGCAGTTTGATGAAAATCATGCCCACATTAAACTTTATAAGCAGGCTAAGAAAAGGATAAATACACAACTCAATGCTTTGATGATACAGTACACTCAAGTTGGGGTGTATAATAGGCATCCCCAAAAAGAATAAATAAATGCTGCAGAAGATTTTCAAAAGAATAAATAAATGCTCCTGGAGATCTTAAAAGGAGTCACACAGGTCTAGAGGTCTAGAGGCTAGAATTAATGTGTCGTATCTGAAAATTAATTAAGAGTCAAAGAGTCATGCTTGGATATCCAAGAAGTCATTTCAGCTAATATTAAAGTTAGGGCTTTTAGTAATGTGGAGAGACTAACAATCATGGTCATACATCTATATAAAGCATGTAAGTCTGTCATTTGCAGGGCAATGAACAGTATTTCAAAAATTATCTACTTCTTGTGATTGGTTCACAATTTTTAAGGTGTGTTATTCAGGGTGTAATTCCTAGATCCTACCAGAGTGATTTCAGCAGCTACCTTCCCTATCTAAATTTCCCCTTTATGTTTGATCATTTCTCCAACTTCCCATACTCTGTCACTATTTTTGTTCTTCTTTGATAAGAAACATACTGTCATTAAAAAAACAAAACAGTACAGCATACAAAGCAGTGAACAAGATGTCCTCTAACCTACAAGATCCTAGACAACAAACTCTAAGAGAATAACACATCCAAGCAAACAAAGATTTAGGAAAAAAACTCCCTAATACATAACAGCCCCCAAATTAGACAAAATTACAGAAAAAAAATAATCCTGAAAAATTGGAGTGACTGATGCCCATAAAGAAGCCCAAAACCGGACTCTCTCCCAAAGATTATCCACCGTTTCCCCCCTAGCATTATCAAAGACCCTTTTATTCCTCTCCATCCAGATTACCCACAAAATAGCCATCACTGCACATCTCCACAACACCACTCCCCTCTTCTTCCCTTCAAAAAACTTAAAACTCTCTGAAAGCAGAGCAGAACAAGAAACAGGAAACTCCCACCTCAACCCACCCTCCATAAACAGCGTCTTCCATAAAGATAAAGCAACTGGGCACTGCACCATTAGGTATTCCAAACTCTCCGCCTCTCTTCTGCACATCACACACCAGTGAGGTGATAAACAAGAAGGTCTTCTGTGCTGAACCATATCACAGGTTCCAAACTCTCCGCCTCTCTTCTGCACATCACACACCATTAGGTGACCCATACTCTGTCACTATTACATTATCTTACCTATACAGATTCCTCTGATCGTTTTCTTACTGTTCATATGTCACATTTCTGTCCAATTCAGTTTTAATTATATTGGAAGACGGATGCTTAAGATCTGTGGAACATCAACACACTCTTCTAGCCAGGTTTTCATCCCTTAATAAAATAGAAATAAACCAACACCTATCCCAGAAGACCCCTCTCAACATGCTTACAAGTGTCCATGTATCTAAAGTTGTGACTTAGTAGTGTATTACACTCCAGTTACTACATATTTCACCATTTCAATCTGCAGAAATCGTTTCACATCAAGAGAGAAACTATTGTGAAAATATCTCAAACCATACAGAATGAGGCAGTATTTACATTAAAAGCATGATTAATTCTTGTATAAACTTCTGATCACAATTCTGCATAATCACTTCAATTCTAGATTAATCTACTATCGCATAAAAAGGTCTCATGTCCTAACACTCACATATATAAAAGCATCAGTTTACATGATTTTAGCACTTAAAATACACATCTAAAAGCTCAGAGACCTTCTATTAAGAGATCACCATTCATGGGGATTACATTGGGATCGCATGTGAGGCCCACCCTACAAATCGGAAATCATCTAGCCATTTGATTATCACATTGCAGAGTGGATCCACATGTGAAGGGTTCTATCTAAAAGAAATTGCCCATTTTTATATACATATCCATATAATTATCCTCTAACTCAAACTTGCTGCTCTCATACTTTGCAACAACAAAGAAAAGGTGTGAAATTTAACAATAAGAAACAAATTTTACGAATAAATTACTAGAAAGAGCAAAGGGCTTACCCTGTAACGAAACTCTTTGACGAAGTCCTCAGGCTTCTTAATAAATTCTTGCTTACTTTTCTTAGACCTAAATTTCCTCTGCTCCAATTGCTCTTTCCTCCTTAAGGCAATTTCTTCATTGCTTTTCCTTTTCTTCAAAATAATCTCCGGTACATATGTCAACGGCTGTGCCACCTGCTCTTCCATCACTCTCTTCAACCACACATGAGCAGAAAAGAAGATAAGAAATTTGAACAAAATCTTAATTTTCTCTTACTTTCCTAAGCTTTCTTGGGAAACAAACAGAAACTCAGAAATTAAAAAAAAAAAAATAGTAATATTAGTAATACAATAATAACGAAAAGGGTAACCAGAATCAGAGTTGCTCAGCTTCAGGTGGTGTTGTTTAGCTAAGCAGAATGATGGCGAAGGGTTATAGACTTTTAGGGGTATATGACAACCACAAAACCTGTTAACCTCACTCGCTTCATGGTACATGAAATTAGGGTCCCGGGTCTGGTTGACCCGTTAACAAAGTACCAACCAAGTGGGTGTGAGATCGTGACTTTGAATTCAGAAAGAGGGTGAGTATGGGACTGTGTAATGTGTAATTAAACAAAGAAAAAATCAAAAACTAAGTAAAAACAAAACTTACCCAGAGATGCAGTGGCTCTGTTGAAGAGGTGTAGAGGTGATGATATGGGGATTGGGGACCTGAATGTGGGTAGAGAATAGAGATGAGTTAGAAGAAGTCTGGTGTGATGAGGGAGGAGGCGGCTACAACAATAGAGAAAGAGCAAGTGGAAACGAAAGAGATAAAAAGGGTTTAGGGTTTAAAACACAAAAAAAAAAAAGGGGTGGTTTTGTTGATGAGATACCCACATCTTTCTCACAATACCCCTTACTCACTACGCCAATCAGTATTGATTTTAACTTTTAAGTTTGCTCACTGTACCCACCCGAAATACCAAAAGTGCCCATCATCAACCTAAACCCCTAAACTCATATCCACACCTACCCACCGGAGCTCATCATACGCACACCTACGGATGGCAATGGGGCGGGCCGAGTTTGGCCTCCCATCCCCGTCCCCGCAAAAAAATTCATCATCATCCCCACCCCATTCTCCGTCGGAGATTCCCTACGAAGAAATGGGTTCCCCAATTATATTAAAATATAATAATTAATTAAGTAAAATTAACATCTCAAAACAATTATATATTATGTAAATATTGTTCCCTCTATTGAAGTATATATCTCATCTTAAACATGATGAGGTATGGCTGGGACTTATTCTGCACTGTAATTCAATAATCGAAACTGTCTATTTTTTAAGTCTCTATATAAGGATCATCTTTATAAAAAATTAGACAAATTGGAAATCGTTTAACCATTTAATTAAAGGGTCATCCTTTCAAGTGTTTAAGAAATCACTATATTCGTTTACTTATTCTATCACAATAAGATATCTAAACGGTTTCTGATTTATCTAATTTTTTGCAAGAATGACCCTTGTATAAAGACTTAAAAAATAGACAGATTCGATCATTGAATTACAATGCGGAATGGGTTCCATAAGCCATTCATCATCATGTTGAAGATGAGATATACTTCAACGGAATGGCTCTATATGTAAATATATAGTATATGTATAAAAACATAAATAATATATCTAGCCAAAAAATAATAATAATACATGATATACTATTAAAATAAAAGTAAATTACTTTAAATTCTATTTTACAATACTTAATGATAAACAAACCCGGCCACCTAAAAAGTTGGAATGATAAATGAGTCAACTTTGTACAAATAAAGACCCGTTTGGTACTATTTTTAAAATTTCCAAAAACGCTTTCAGATTAGTAGAATTGTTTTTTATAGCATTTGACAAAAATAAATAAAAGTGTCTATGAGGTTATAAAAGTATTTTTAAGGGGTTTTTTTAAAAGCACCTGACAGGTGCTTCCTGAGGAAGCACTTCCAAGTGCTTTTGCATGAACCACTTAGAATTTTTATAAAAATATGTTTGTACTTCTTAGCAGAAGCGTTTCTAAGAAAGTGTTAAATGAGCCCTAAAGCCCACGTTATATTTTGTTCCGTTTTTTTTTTTTTGCCCCAAGCACTCGGTGGGTTTTTTTTTTTTTTGTTCAAAACAATTGGCAAATTGCCACTGTCATACAGTGGCAATCATTGCTACTGTCTACGGTTAACATCTTGCCGAGGACCACAATGAAAAAGCTTGGGAAGACAGAGGACAACTTGATCAAAACCAATATGTACATCATTGATTATGTAGGAATGTCGCATAAGTCAGCAAGTTGCCTACCTTTGGACATCCAAGTTGGTAGCTGAAAACAAAGTCCAGGGTTCTTCATTGCTGACTCAGTTTCACCATATAATGTGCTGCTTGGCAGAGATTGGATCCATTCCAACATGTGTATCCCTTCCACCTTTTTACAAAAATGCATCATGTGGGGCAAAAATGGTGTGGAAGTGATAAAGGTAGACTCAAGATCTTTTGTAACCATGACAAACTTCTTACATGCCAGGGTTTACGATGAGGATATTGGATTTGTCAAGTTGGAAGGAACTGGCCAGGATGGTTGGCCAACCAAGATCTCTTACTCGAAGATCGAGATGGGCATCCCATCAGACTTTTCTGACATATTTCGTGAGAAAACATATGTATAATGTGTGATACAGTTGAAGTGGAGCATGTCGTAGCTAAAGCGGTTGAATAATTTGAGAGGTTTGCTTTGGCTCTGTGTCGAAAAGAGGTTGACTCGGCTTTGTGTCGCTGGGAGAAGGGGTAGCATATTGAGATTGCTGCCGAGTATATCTCTGAAGCACGAGAGCCTGAAATTTGTATGGAGGATTTGGAATGTAAACCTGCAGCTTTAGATGACTAAAAGGCTGAGGTCCAGGATCTATTGCTTGAGATTAATTTGGGGACAAAGTTGAAGCCTTGTCCAATTTTTATCAGTGGGTTGTTAAGCTTGGGCAAGTAGAAGGCAATGATTGCCCTTCTTAAGGAATTCTTAGATTGTTTTACTTGGACTTATGATGAGATGCTTGGATTAGAGAGATCCATAATTCAGCATAGACTACCATTAAAAGAAGGGTTCAAGCCTTTTGCTCAACTGCCGAGAAAAGTTTTCTAAGGAAGTAGAAATGAAGATTGTTAATATAAGTTTATGTAATTGGCTATTTCCTAAGATTAAATGATCAATATGTAAGCATTAAGTTAGATTGGAGCATATAAATCAAAGTTCAAGTCTCGAAACATTTCCCAAAGGTGAGTTTCGATGTTCAATCTATTTAGATAAGGTAATGTGACTTAGAGACCTTGCATTCATTGTAGGTGGTTAAATTCATATGCTTATGTGTTTATCTTGGTTTGTATGATCGATTTTAACGTAGAGATTTTTAGCAAATAATGCACTTGGGGTAATAGCGAGAATCAGAAGTTGTTTTCTACAATGCATTTGTCTCACGGTTGTTTTTGTTGTGTATTCCGGGTTAATTAGTCATTATGGTACTAGGAAATTAACAAAATTGTTAGTAAAAGATTTGAAAAAAAAAATAAAAAAATAAAACTTGGTTTGATGCTCTATTGCAACTTCATGATGAGCTTGTTAGTACTGTAGGATGGTGCTTTATAGTTGTTGTGGTGGGTGCATTATATGAGACTCGAAACATATGAAATGTGACATTCGTTTATTGGAGCTCAAGAACGGTAATCATTAGCAGTATCATCGGTACTGTCGTTATAAGTCCAATATTGAATATTGATGTGAACAACTATGGGCATATCAAGGCAAAAACGATAGAAGAGGAAACGATGAATGAGAAAACTATCGAAATGCCGCTTGAATAGGTAGTGTTGATCGCAGTACTTATCTTTGTTCCTGGAGTTGGAGGAGTTTATCTCCATGATGTTATGGATGAACAAAAAGCCCCAAATGCAGCTCTGAATGAGGGTGTTGGATATCTTTTTACTTGGGTTCGGTCCGTTTTTTGCGTTGTCACTTTGTTAATCCTCAAAGGAGCGACAACCGGAGTTCACACAACTTTGCCATCTAAGCCCATGGTAGTGAATAAAGAGAAGAATCATTCATTGGATTCTTACATTCTCTATGACATTGTGGGAGGATTTGTAGCTGAAGTGATAGCTACATTGGTACCTAACGAATTCAACAGAAGTCAAAGCTGGTTTTCATTTTTGTGATCAATTTTCTTTTTACCTAAGTCATATGAGGAATTGTTTGTCATAAAAAAACTTGATCCCACCAATATTTCTTTGCTTGTCTTGACATGTCGTGTAGTGTCAAATGCATCCATGATACTTCTTAGAGATGTAGGAGTCATTCACGCAGGCACCGAGAGAGTTGTAGGAATTGCATTTGTCCTACTCGATGTGGCAGGATCTTTTAGAACAACATTCGGTGCTACGTTATGTGCTTACCATTACAAAGTTGTTGATGCTGACCATTACAACAACAAAGCTGATAAGGATTGAGACATTGTAGACGTTTATGTGATAGTGATGGCGTGTGTTGCTCTTGCGCTAATTTCGTCTACTAGGCGAAACTTTGGTAATTTGGTTTAACTTATTATTGGTATCCTTAAGGTTTGGTTTAGTTTTCAATTGAGGATAAAAACTCAAACTTTGTTAATTTTGTATGAATGATGTCTGGACAACATGAATATTATAATAGCAAAGCAATGTCTAATGTTAACATCATTCTCGCATTAATAGATCAATTGGTTATTCAAAAGGAGGGATGGGAACATTAGTGTCACTTACATTTCCAAGTGAAACATACAAATTAATTTTTCTGTGAGTGTTTTTTATCTAAAAAAAAAAAAACCTAAACTTACTTGATGGCGAATCAATAGACGTTTGCCCATGCGAACCTTTGCCACACTATAAGAAAAACATATTTGGGCGACGAACCTATATTCGTCGCCCAAAGGTATTTTGGGTGACGAACAAGAACATTTATCGCTCAATGTTGTACAGATTTGGGCGACGAATCCTTTTGTCGCCCAAAATAACTTTGGGCGACGAACAAAATGTTCCTCGCCTAAAACTACTTTGGGCGACGAAATGATTTCGTCACCTCAACTCATGCGCCAAAATATTAATAGATCAATGCATTAGGCGAGGAATATACATGTTCGTCGACGAGGAAAATGTAAATTCGTCGCCCAAATTAAGTTTGGGTGAGGAAAAAAGTCGTCGCCCAAACAAACTTTGGGCGACAAATATATTTTTCGTCGCCCAAAGTTGGTTTGGGTGACGAATATGTGTTTCGTCGCCCAAACAAACTTTGGGCGAGGAATGTGGATATTCCTCTCCCAAAGGGTCATTCCCTTTTTTTTTTTTTTTTTGTACAATTATATGTATGTTATTCATACAATGCGATCATGTTTCCAACGATCCAAACCGTTCAATTTTTAATTCCTCATTAAAAGATCAGCGTTGCAAAAAATTAGGATTATTGGAGATGTAAAAATTATGTAACGGTGCTCGAATGTATAAACGATCAAAAATTTGCTAATACCAATCAATGAAGTAAATGAATTCTGATTTGGGCGATTTTTTGCAGGAATGATGTGTGAGTATAAAAGAATAAAATGAACGGCTCCGATCGTTGGAATTACATTGTAGTCTTCACAATTGTTGAATCGACAAAGTTTCAACGAAAAAACTATAGAATTATACTCTTCAAGTGTATTTGTATGTAGAAGATTACTTTTGTATTGTGTTTTTAACGATCCGAACCGATCATTTTTTAGTGCCCCATTCAAAGATCATCCATGAAAAAAATTATTTCAATTGGCGATGTAGAAGTTAGGTTTGGCATTTAGGGTATATAGACGATCTTGATTCTTATAATAATAATCGAACGGGTAGATAAACTCCGATTGAGTCGATTTTTTGCAGGGTTGATCTTTGAGTATGAACGTATATGATGCATGGCTCTGATCGTGATAATCACGTTGTGTTCTTCACAATTATTGAAGCTACAAGATTTTAACGAAAGAGTTAATAGAATTTTATTCTTAAAGTGTAAAAATCGTTCATTTATATGTACAACCTCATATGTCGATCGTGTTTTCAATGATATGAACCGTTCATTTATTAGTTTCTCACTCAAAGATTATTCTTGCAGAAAATTAGGTCAATTGGAGATGTAGAAGTTTGGTATCGGTGGTTGAACTTATGAACGATCGTGAATTTTCTAATACTAATCGAAGGAGGAAATGAATTCTGTTTTAGCCGATTTTTTGCAGGGATGATCTTGCAGTATAAATGAATAAAATGAACGGTTCTGAACGTTGAAATCACATTGTAGTCTTCACAAACTGTTGAATCGCCAAAATTTCTACTAAAAAGTTAATAGAATTATACTCTTCAAGTGTATTTATATGTAGAAGCTCAACTTTCTATTATGTTTTTAACGATCCGAACCGATCATTGGCTAGTCCCTCACTCAAAGATCATCCATATAAAAAATTATCTCAATCGGAGAAGTAGAAGTTAGGTTTAGCATTTAGTGTGTATGAAAGATCATGGTTTTTATAATCATAATCGAACGGCTAGATGAACTCTGATTGAGCCGATTTTTTGCAGGGGTGATCTTTGCGTATGAACATAGATGATGAACGGTTCTGATCGTTGTAATCACGTTATGGTCTTCACAATTATTGAAATAACAAGATTTCAATGAAAGAGTTAATGAAATTTTATTCTTCAAATATATAAACCGTTCATTTATATATATAATCTCATATATTGATCGTGTTTTCAACGATCTGAACCGTTTATTTATTAGTTTCCTACTCAAAGATCATTTATGCAAAAAATTAGCTCAATCAAAGTTTTAGAAGTTAAGAATCGGAGATCGAACTTATAAACAATCATGATTTTAATAATGATAATCGAACGGCTAGATGAATTCCGATTTGACTGATTTTTTGTAAGGATGATCTTTTAGTGAAGGACTAATAAATAAACGGTTCGGATCGTTAAAATTAATAAATTGATTATATAAAATTAACAACATAATTGATTATGTAAAACTAAGAAGATATTTAGTTATTTAAAATTAATTATTCAGACAGCTTTTAGGCGACGAAGGGGGAAAGTCGTTGCCCGAAAGAGTCTTGGGCGACGAAATTCATTATTCGTCGCCCAAAAGTTGAAAATTTTGGCGGTATTAAGCCCGCCATATATTTTTAATGCTTGGGCGACGAAGCCAAGTTCGTCGCCCAAGTTGATCTTAGGCGAGGAGATTCCTTGTTCGTCGCCTAAGAACGTTATGGGCGACGAAAATAATTCGTCGCCTAAGGGTCTCGAAATTTTTAAAATGCTTTCTTCTTCTTCTTCTTCTTTTTTCCTTCCTTCTGTTTTCTCTCATCTCTCTCATCTCTCCGCCCGAAACCCCCATCCCCACCCCCTCCTCTTTAGCTCTCCCCGNCAGCAACCTCACCGGAACCCTGCAGCAAACCCACCCCCCGATTGTGGGTTTTTGGTGGGTTTTTATTTTATTTTATTTTATTTGGGGATTTTTCTGTCTTCTCTGTCTTCTGTGTTTTTTGTGTTTTCTGTTCATTAGCTTCAACTTTTTTTCAGAGGGATCAAGTGCAGGTGGCCAGGGAAATAGTAATACCGAGGGAAATTTTTCAGGTCAGACTTAAAACTCAATCGCTTTTTTAATGTTTTTTGGCCGGTGTTTGGTGGTATTTACTTTGTTCTTAAATTTGTTTATTAGTGTTTAATAAATTAGTTTAATCCTGATCATTGTTCTTAGGGAAATTAGTTTGCTGATATTTTCTTTGCTAGATAACAAATTAGTTTTCATATAAAATTAGTTAGTTTTATATTTTTTTAATTATAAAATTTATTAGGTAGTTTGTAAGTAGATTAGTTAGTTTGTTAGTTTTTAAATATAAAATTTAGTTTAATTACAAAATGTAGATTAATTAGTTTGAGAAATATAATTTAGTTATAAGGTAGAAGGTGATGGAGTCCCCAATGATGTAGTTCAGCCATCCTCGAGTACTGGGAGCCCCTCTATGCCACGGAGGGCCCGTCGATCTCACCGCTTTAGTCAGGTCACCGCTTCCGCTTCCGCTTCCGCTTCATCTACTGCGACGTCATCCACTGCGACGAGGGGACCATGTAGTGGGTTGAAGTCCTCTCGGATCGTGCGCAGTACTGGGGCGTGGATTCCAGTCATGTGTGTGCAAAACGGCCGACGACCGTTAGATCCTAATGTTGACAGTTTGTTCTCGCACGATGTGTGGGCTATTATCCGTGCCGAGTGCGCCATGGTTGCAACCACTTGGAAAAAATTGCCGGCAGAGATTCAACACAAAGTGATCCATCTCAGTGAGTATATAGCACAATAATTAATTCAAAACGATAAATTTGATCATTCATAACAATTTAATATTTTTTTCAGGTTAACTTTGACATTCAGATGGATAATCCCATCACCGTCACGTACATGACAGATTTACTCATCAAGTCCTATAAGCAGTGGAAGCACGAACTACACGTGCATTTCAAAGGATTTTCGTCAGCAGTTGAGGCATTGGCGAACCCCCCTATGGAGTTGGTAGAGCGGTCTGACCAGTGGTGTTTTTTGTGCAATCATTTCATGAGTCCGTCGTTTTTGGTACGTTTTATCATTTTAAGACTTTAAAAAATCGATTATTGTTTTGTTATTCTATTATTGTATACATACACTAACACATTTATAATTTGCTTAATATTTAACAGAAGAAGTCGGTCGCCAACGCCAGAAACCGGAAAGGGAAGCCGTTTAACCATCATAGTGGTCCGACACCCATCTCATATCGAGTGGAGTCGGACGTCGGGTACGTCATTATTTAATTTAATACATATATATTTTTTAATATTGTTTGGGTCTTTGACAAAATTATTTTCTTTTTCAGCGTGGGTCGCAATTCCCGGAGATAGACACTTTCGGGGATATCTATGTTCATCCCATTTGTGATGCGGCAAAGGCAAAACATGTTAGTTTTTTATATTTTAATTTTTTTCACAATTTTTTATATTTATTTTTCTAATTGGTTACTTGTATATATAACATTTTGAAGGATGAGATGGTGGCCAATTCGAGAATATATTTGGAGAGCTTGGCCGAGCAGCACCCTCCGGGTACTCCATTGGAGTCGATTTCAGTACCTGATCTCGATGTCGGACTACGCATTATGATAGACTCATTGGGTGTTAGGTCCGGTAAGGAAATACGCGGTATGGGATATGGGCAGATTCGTGATGTTCGATCCTCGTCTTCATCTTCTTCTCAGCCATCTGCAGTCATCGCAGGATTGTCTGCTCAAGTGAAGAAGTTGCAGGAGGACTTACGAGCTGAGAGAGCGGAGAAGGAGGCGTTGTATGCTGCATTGACCAAGGCGATACCTGGGTTTGTCCCGCCACCATCTTCTCATCAACCTTCGTCAGATATAAATGATGATGATGCTACTAGTTTAGAATAGATTGACCATTAGAGTTATTACTATTTTGTATAGATATTTGGATATATAAATTTATTAATTTTTTTTTATATAGTTTTTGAATAAAGTTTTTTTTTTTTTAAAATATAAAATTCAAATATATAATTTAAATAAAAAAATTTTATAAAAAAATATATTTAGGCGACGAACATTTCGTCGCCTAAACATGCTTTGGGCGACGAATAATTCCGTCCCTTAAACATATTTTGGGCGAGGAATAATCAAGTTCGTCGCCCAAAGCACCAAACCATGTTCAGACGAGGAAATTAATTATTCCTCTCCCCAATCATGTTTAGGCGACGGACAATTTCGTCGCCCAAAGCCCAAACATGCTTATGTTTGGGCGACGAACTTGATTATTCCTCGCCCAAAATGTGCTTTGGGCAACGAAATGATTCGTCGCTCAAAGCATGCTTTGGGCGAGGAAAAAATATGATTTAGGAGACGAAGTTTGTTCGTTGCCCGAGGTATCTTTGGGCGACGAAATTGACTGGTTCGTCGCCCAAAATCTTGGGCGTCATGACTTGGGCGGCTAGACTGTCGACGAACTGAGTTCGTCGCCCAAACTTTTGGGCGACGAAATTTGACTTTGGGAGAGGAACCAGGTTCGTCGCCCAAACCTTTTTTTCTTGTACTGCCACTATGGCTTCAGCTCATCTTTCTTCTTTGCAAGGGGGTTTCCTCTTGTTCTTGTTCTTCTTCAGTTTCCTTCTCTTCCATTTTCTCCTCATCCACCCTCTGTTTCTTCCTCCTTTGCCTAATCTTTCGTGCAACCAAGGCTTCCTGCACATTGCCTTCCTTGTCTGAATCTTTCTCTTCAGCTGCATCTTGGGGCTTCTTCTTCTTTGTCTCTTCTTCGTCACTAAGGAATGATGGAGGAATGTAGTTTATGGGCTTCTTGTCTTTGAATTTTTTAAAGGGAATGCCCTCTAAGGTGAACACTTGCGCTGGTTCTCGTTTGGGAAGAGAAACCTGGGGAACCAAGTTTTCCACTAAGTAGTGAACGACTTCATGAAGTTTCTGTTGACTTTCCTTGGTCGAAGATTGAGCAACTTGTGAAGATCATTCACTATATCATGTTGGAGCTCAGCATAAACAGTGGAGGTTTCTTAATTGAAGCAATCTGTCTTTGTAAAGTCTACCTTCCAAGACGAGAGGTAGTTGGCCGAGTGAAAATGGAAAAATGGGAGCAGTTGGCAAAGGCCAAACTGACGAGCAGTAAGATGAGGTTGGTAGACCTCAACTCCAGCCTTGCATAATTTCAGCTTGCTCGCCGAGAGGGTTGGACTTCCTTAAGCTAAGTCCCTGTTAATCAAAAAGCTTCCCCAGATCTCACGAACTTCTTGTAACTCTTGGGGGTCCTTAAGGAGGGCTTCGTTGATGTTGATGGAGAGATAATGAGGATGGCGGCGGTGAACACATGTCTGGTAGACTTCAGTGGTATAATCCTTCTGAGCATAAAAGAACTTGAAACATGCATCCACCGAATGGTACACCAATGAGAGTGGGATTATGAAGTGAGCGATTACTTTGTCAATGAGAAGCTTAATTTTCCTAGACCGGAGCTCGGGGAAGTAAGCCTGCAACCAGATCTGGAGCATCCATAATGGACCTCCCACGTCCACTTTCATTCGGCCTATGGTGATGTCCCTCAGACATCGATAGAAATGGACGAGAATGAACGGCCCTAAGGCGAGTGGGCGAGCGGGCGGCCGAAGGCTAAGGCTAAGGCGTTCACCAGAACAACATACTTTTGGACCACCTTATTGCTCTTCGTGCTGAATACATATTGCTCAGCCAGTAGACGAGGATTGTTGAGTGCTTTCAGTCAGAAACTGAGCCCTTTGACATGTTGTAACGCTTGATAAAGCTGTCATAGCTCACGTAGGATCTGTGAGACCGGAGATCCGTTCTGAAAGTGTTTTACCAATTCACCACCAAAGATAGTGTGATGTCTGCATTTTCTTTTGCATGTTGCTCATAGAATGGCGTGATGAAATCGCCATAGGGTCTGAACCCAAATGGCTGGCATATCCAAAACTGTGGGGTGAGAGGGGAGCCCAGTAAATAGAAGGCATTCATGGAGGATGACTAGAAGCATAAGGTCGAAGCCAAGAGAGGGCAATCAAAAGTTGAGGCCAACAAGGATAGGGCGAGGGCGTATCTGATGCCGAGTGTTTCCCACACTACATTTTTCTCAGCCTCCACTCGGCTATACTATGAAACCTAGTCGCCAGTGACCGTGGGCTATACAGTTTGGGGCTTCTGAGTTGCCCATGATCCCCAACGGCCCCCGTTGTAGAAGGATGAGTAGTCCTTAAAGCTCGTCTGCATAACCTCCATGATGGGCAAGGGGATCTCTTTCTTGAAGCAAGAACCCAAAGCAGAAGTATACTCAGGATTACTCTGGTGAGCAATGCCAAAGTAAGCAATCACTTCGCCCTGAAGTTTCTCGGCAGTGAGGTGAAGGACAACAACATCAATGAAGGCTTGGGCTTCCAAGGCCATCCTTCCTGAGGCTTCAACAGTTCTTTGGTAAACCATTTTTGTAAAGAATGAAGGTTTAGGTTGGTGTTTGAAAAGGTTTGGTTTATGAAGAACAAAAGAAGCAGGGTTGAATTTATAGTACCTAGGCGAGCAAGAAATAACATAAAGCTCAATAATGCAATAGGAAAGAATTTTGAAAGTGTAAAGAAAAGAAATGGCTAAGGGTTGAATTTATAGAACCTGGGCGAGCAACTGAAAAGGCACGAAAAATCAATTGAGAAAACGACTATTTTCTTTGAGAGAAGTCACAGAGTTTCGAAATTGAATTGCAAATTATGAAATCTAGGTTTGCTAGAAAACAGCTGTTATCATTGTATAACAGTAGCGCCTTTCGAAATTGAATTACAATGATGAAGGAGATTGTTAATGGCTGAAGGCAGCTATTTAATTGAAAGAGTTGTGTCTTACGAGACAAAGGGATATGCTGCCTAGGGTTTCGGGAAAGATATGATCACGTCGCTTCTGCAGTACGAGGAAACACTCGACCAATCAGGCCGCGCCACATGGATCTAGGCGTGCGAAAAAAGCTGTTGGGGCATTTAATTCTTGGAACCGACGTGTTTCGTGCTAAAAAGACTTCTCGTTTCCTCTGCCCGATATAAAAGAAAAGACATATCTGTAAGAAAGCATACTTCACAAAGTTCTCGTCATTTCGGTTATCTCAAGCTGAAAGGCACATTTTCTTTGAATACATTGGTTCGATACATTTCGCCATGATCCATGTATTTTTTTTCTTTCACCTGATGCAAAAAGGAGTCAGACCTTTTAGGAATCATACTTAATAACTCTTCGTCCTTTTAGCTAGTCCAAGTTGAAAGGTACTCACACTTGGGGGGGCAATGTTTATACCCATTTTTCAAAATGCGCAATGTGGCACCGAATCTGGGCCTTGAAGCTTGAAGCATGGGCATAAATCAGAACTCAAATACAAGAAAAATGATGGCCCATTCTCAAGCCCCATTTGATTACAAGCCCATTCAGCTTGGGCGAACAAAGAAAAAAGGCTCTCGGCTAGACCTAGCAGAGAGAATCATTTAGATAGAAGGCACACATCCATTTACACGTACGTTGACACATGTCCAGAAAAGGCTAGCAAAAGGCTGGCCCCATCTGTCATGTGTACCAAAAATTCAAGCTACTTCCAAGTGTACACTTGTCAGCAATCCCAAGAAGTAAAGACTAAGGTTTTGGGCCGCCTCCACTATAAATACCAGGCTAAAAGGAGAAAAATGAATGCATACACACACCCCCCCCCCCCCCCCCCCCCCCCCCCCCCCCCGCCAACAAACCTGCATACACTACAAATTCCCCTTGCATTCTGCTTTGTTTTTTACTATTGCTCTATCATTTTTCTTTTTGTTCCTATTTAAGTTTTGTTTTAGTAAGATCCATAGTTGGTTATAACTTCTCTGCATTTATCATTAAGGTTGATTTAATGTTTGTAATCAGCTTTATATAAGAGGTGTTCATGTCTTTTATTTTTTAATATAATTAATTTTAGATATGGTTCTTAGTATTTACCATTTACTGTCTCTTTTCAATTAACTCATAGCTTATTATGATCTCTCATTCATACTCATGACAAGATTTGTAGTGAAATTACTATTTGATATCAGGTAGATTTGGATGTGGTCAGATTTACCTTCCTTTCGAAGATCTATTGTTTTTATTTAAGCTCTCTTACTCTTAACCCCACAGTTAACATATTTGAATTCACAAACATTATTATTGTAAGAATAGAGCATTAAAAGTCCTGAAATGCCTAGGCGAGAAAAATAACCTTGACCAAGTAAAAGTTTCTTGGTGAACAATCGTTTGATTTAGTTTCACCTTATCTTTATTTTTACTTTTATTTCTTTATATTTCATTGTTTACTCACCAAAGTACGAGCAATTACTTTGTGGCACGCCCTAAACCAAAAAAGAAAAAAAAATTAAAAAAAATAAGTGATATGGATTGAGCCCTAGCCCAACATGTGGCAGTCAACATTTTTGTTCATAACATTTATACTATTTTTTACTGAAGACTTAGGCGCTCATGCCAGGCATAATACTGGACTTCATTCCTATGTTATGAAGTACTTGAAGTTAGGTTCTAAGTAAGATGTTGAACTCATTTAATATATATATTTTATCCTTAAAACCATACATTTTTGTCTATGTCTTTGAACATTTTTAGTGTTTTAAAATCTTATTTTTATTATTTAGTTAAGTAATGGATTTTATAGTTTTTGTCTTAATACCTAGAATTTATTAGGTTTTATTTAATTGTCTATTAGATTTTATTTTAATTTGTTTATTTTAATTTTGATTTTGTAGGTTTAATTAAAGAAAAGAAACACAAAAGCCCAATAAAGGAAGCAGCCGGCCCAAACAAGAAATGAAGGAGGAGAAGCCCACTTATGCAGAGGCCCAACCCAGGAAGTCGAACGGTCACTAAGCCCAGCAGAAGCCAACCACTGGTTTTTGATTAATCATCCTCTCCTCCAATGATGCAACGACACGTGGCGCCTCACATTTCCTTCCTCTTCCAGCCAATTGTATGATTAATATTGCTTCCAACCACTTAGATGGCGACACGTGGCGGCAGTCTTTCCTCACCTTCCGCACCTCTCTTTTCCTCTTTTGCTTTTTCTCTTCCGCAAATCAAAGCCTCACCCATGTGAAGCCGGTTTTTGCAAGCCAAGCCGCGCAGCCGAGTCTCTCTATCTATCTCTCTCTCTCTCTCTCTCTCTCTCTCTCTCTCTCTCTCTCTCTCTCTCTCTCTCTCTCTCTCTCTCTCTTTTACAGTTTCCTATGTAGCTGAGCTCCCCAACTAGCCAAGCCAGCCACCGGTTTTGATTAATATTCCTCTCAGTGAATACAAGCGCGACACGTGTCCAGACTTCTCCAGCTGCTTCCAGATTTTTCCAACGCCTCTTTGTGTTGATCCTTATCTCAATAGCTGTCACCAGCTCTTCCCCCTTCTGATATTTTCTACCCTAATATTTGCCTATAAATAGGAACATTTAGCCCCCTCTTCATATTTTTTCACCCTAGAATTTAATTGGCTGCCTTTTCTAGTATTCTCCTAGGATTTCTCTCTCAAGCCATTTGGCTATGATGTTTGAGAGAGAATATGATGTAATTTTTCTTGCATTTTATTTAATGAAATTTTAATATTATGTCACTCTTCTCTCTTTTCTCTTCTTTTATTTACTTTATGCTTTTAATTTTATGTAGTTCTTTATTTTATTGTTAACTTTAATATTATGTCTCTCTTCTTTCTTCTTTTAATCTTTTGTTTACTTTATGTCTTTTATTTTATGTAGTTATTTATTTTATTGTTAGTAGTGTTATTTATTTTTATTGTTCTTTATATTATATGCTCATTTATTTCTTTCTTTATTTTTATTTAAGATATAAGATTATGGGTGGTCATTAAACCTCCTTACCAAGGTAAAGGGGAAGCACCACCATGAACATTATTAAATGATGTCTTTATGTTAATTTTTCCCTTGTTTAAGATCTTACAAGTTCTAGATTTTAATATTAAAATGAGATAGAGATTCTCTTTCACTCATAATGTCATATATTATGGGTTGTTAGATCCTCTTTCCACATTTTAGCTTTATGGTTAATTGTTTTAAACACAAACTTTTTGAACTCTAGTTGTTTCCTTAGTTTTGGTTCACTTGAGTTACTTAAAATTTTTACTTTCTAAATAAAATCAAGATTTACTATATAAATCTTCAATTCTTGTGCTTAATTCATATTTATCTTTGTAAGAGGGCATCAAGTGACTCTTGGGTGCCCTCCTTTTTGGGAAAATTATTAAAAATCTCATTTAATATGTTCATAAGTGGTGTGGAACCCTAACCTTGGTTCTAATACCATTGTTTAGCTTCTATAACCAAAAAGTTGTTATTTTCCTTTTTAGATTTAATTTTTCCAATTCTTGTACCTTTATTTACCTTATTCTCTTTTCATCTACTTTATTTGCTTTTTAATTTAGTTGCATTTTATTTTAAGTTGTCTCACAAACCAACAAAATTTTCAAACTAGGTTAGCTTTAATTTAACTTAAGTTTAAGCTTAGTGCATCGTTTTTCATCACTCCTTGAGGTTCGACCTCGTTAATATACTACTCGACTTGTATATTTGTGAGTAAATAAAATTTTACAACATAAGAGAAAGAATGTGTCCATTGATTTTTGCTGGGGTTGAATTTACCATTAGATCAAAGAGTCTTATAAAACAGAATGGTAAACTTTCGAGCTTGCTTAACTGAATACAAATAAAAGAATATAGTATATGTGCCTTTGTGCTTTTGAGTTTTTATCATGGGACACTTCTAATGATTCATTTTTCTTCTCACAAATAAATACTTTTTGTTTAATAATTAGTTTAATGTTTGCTTTGGATGATTAAGTTTCAAATTGTATGCAAAGAGTGTATTCGGGGAGGACGCCTTGGTAAATGTGAGTAGTGAAAAGCAAACAGATGGAAAGCTTAGTGGCTACATCCGAATATGTCAACTTTCAAGTTGAATATTAAATTTAGACATTTACTTGTTGTAAGAGGTTGCTAGAACCACTGTAAAATTGCCTTTCTACATCTATTAAGATGAGTTTTTTCCTGGATTCTTTCATGAAATTCAATTGTATCATTGTTGTATAATTTTCACTTCACTGTTTGTTCAGAATGCTATAGAAACCATTACATTATTTTATGAATAATTGAGAGCAAATTTTCAAATGGGTGGGCTTGTTGGGCTTTGGCTGTGTTTGGTATTGTTGAACAATCTACAATTCTACATGGTCAAATTCTACATGGTCCTTTCTTGTTGAACAATCACATTTAGATCCTTGTAGTTGGTCCCGTTTTCCCCTTAGATCCTCACACTTTCAATTTTTTGCATTTAATGATTGCAATTAGGTCCAAATCATGATTTTGCCCATTTAATTGATAAAAAGGTCACGTGATACTCACATGTAAGGTTATTATATTCATTTTATTGGTCATAGATTGACTAACTTTTGACCTATGTATTTTGAACTATTTTTCAATTTGGTCTATGTAGTTTCAGTTTTCGTAATCATACTCCTATAATTTATTAATGAATACAATTGGGTCTAAAATTGCATTTTTGTTGATTTGGTTTATGGAAATACCATGTGCTGGTCACACGGAATGTTATTATGGTTATTGAGAAAAACTTGCATGTAACGGGTGTATACAACTTTCCTCACAATAAATAGTTACATGACTAACATGTAAGAAGATGTTGTGAGTGTGTAGATGTATACATCTGTTACATGCAAGTTTTTCTCGTAGTTATTTAACAATAGATTTTTCTAATAAAAACTATTGTCGGCCATTGCACTCTATGTTGATAGGGATGAATTTAGAAATTGAAACTATATTAGGCTCTTTGCAAGGAGATATTATTTATGGATTTGGGTTCATAAGGGATCATGGTGACTAGGGACAGGAATTTCGAGTTAGATGCTCAGATTTGCATTTTATGTTCATCACTTGGATTCGGAGTTGATGCAATTATTGTGAGAGTAAGGGAAATAAATTTTGCATGTAGAAAATACTTGAGAGCAGTTCATTTTAAATTCCTATTGTTTTACTTTTAGGTAAATTTGGGGCCAAAGGCCCAAACCAGGAAGCACCATACACTATCGCTAAGCGAGCCTGGCAACTCCAATGACATCTTGAACCAAAACCTGTACACAGCATGAGGGAGACCCAGCTCTAAATCAAGCCCAAAAGAAGCCCAACTATCACCTACCATGTTCTCTTCCCTATAAACACGAAGGGAGCTTCTTACGAGACCCCACTTTTTTCTTATCATTTTTTATCATTTTTTTTGTTTGTTTTTCTTTTCAATAATTTAGTGTAAAAATTCGATAAGTTTTGTTGTATGAACAATTATTTTTAATTATGATATTTCTAATTGAAAATGTCATTAATATTGGTTTTGTTTGGACCGAAATTAAGATCCCATTAAATGATAATAGAATCTTGGTGTTAATTATTGGCAAAAAAAAAAATGAATCTTGGTGTTAATTAGAGATTAAAGAAATTACTTTTTGTCAACTAATTTCTGGATGGAAATTTATTGTAATAGGTTATGGTAAATGAGAATGTTATAGGGATGTTTATTGAAATACGTTGTGGAAATGATTATCCAAATGAATCATGGGAGCATGGAGACCAAAGAATGCTCAATTCAATTTGCAAACACACCAAAAGGGGAAAAAAATAAATCAATTCAAGCATTTATATAAAATAGGGTTATTTACAAAAAAGTCAATAAAACATTTCAAAATTACAAATAAGTCAATAAACATTTTCCTAAATTCCAAAATAGTCACCATTGACTAAAATGAAATTATGCATTATACAAAGGAGGACATAACAAATATTAGAAATTACAACTGTCACACCCCAAATTCCGAGTATGCAACAATTGCACCTATCTTGAATGTCCCAAAAGATTAGTGTCACTAATCACACATTAATCCCCCAATATACCCAAGCTAGGTTGAGCATTTTAATTTAATGGGACCAAGTTGGATCAGAGATAATAAATAGTGGGAAACATGTGAAGTAAAAAATAAAACTTCTTTATAATTAAAACCAACCATCAAGGTTACGGTAGTTCATTGCAACCTTGAATAATTACATAAATTCAAAATAAATAGCAAACATAGAATAAAGATTTCAAAACTACGCAAATGTATAATCAAAGTAAATAACTCAAAACCATCTCCAAATAATAGAGTTAAAATCATTCAAGACGTACTCGAAACGAGAAAACAATCAAATAGCATCACCAAATAGATCCAGGTAGTTGACAAATCTCAAAATGCTACTCTGCTCGACCATCGTCCAAGTTCGTCTCTTTACCATGCTCGTACCTATAAAAACATCCAATAAATAAGGAACACAAAAACAATGTAAAGGGTAAGCATCTCATATGATCATAGCTTCCCTCAGAGGACCCTGCCAGTTTTGAAAACCACAAAACCTTTCCCGGTGAAAAACACAGTGTAAGTCCTTTTCCGTTAGATTATTAATCATCCAAACAAGTTCTTCAAAAATTCCTTTGAAATAGTTTATAAAACATTTATTACTCGACTGTATAGTAATTATGATTATAAACATGCAAATCCACATATAAAGATAATTCATATGGTCGATACACATACATTAGGTACGACTATAGCCAGCTATTAAAAGATATAACATCCATAGTGGGAGTGTCATGGTAAACAGAAATAGGAACTTGTAATTGAGAAATCATATTAACTGACACCTGATCAATCATAGGTCTCCGCTTCACACAAGCACACGTAGCCACGTATTGGCTTAGCTAAGCTCCTCATAATATGCTGATTAATTCTTCTAGAAGGTTTAAAGATTTGAACCCAAGGTTACGTACTACACTATCCAAACTCTCAGACCAAACACAATAATAATAATAGCATGTTATCACAGTTTAAAAAACTACACATACACACACAAAGTCCATAGTCAAGAATGTAGGATAAATCTCCCTACTTTGAATCCAATGCTCTTCATGTATTATCTATATAGCCTATGCATTCTCATCCGTCTCGAATCCATCACCTTCTTGTCACGTCACAAAGAAATCATTCGGTAACTGCTATTCCTAATTTCCGACAATACGACAATTTGACAATTTAGTCAAAAGTTAAGTTCAATACGATCTCGTTATGACTCATCCTTTTAGGTCATACGTCCTTAAAGTCTCTAGTCCTAAGTGGACTAAACTTTACTCTTTAGGATTTCTAAGTTTCAAGTTAACTTCAAAGTCAAACCACTGGACTAATTACTTTGGTTTAAAGCAATTCCACAAATTAATTTAGGTTAGAATAAATCAAACCTAAGTATTATCTAAGTATTTAATTAATTAGTATTTCTCCAAAATATTTCACTAATTAATCAAGCTTGAACAAAAGTTTAAATCTAATTTAATCTCTACAAGTTAATAATCTTCAATTAATCCCCAAATTAAGGTTACAACTAATCATGCTTAATTAACCAAATAAATTAAGCAATTAAATCTCCAAGATAAACCTAGGCATGCTTAATTAATAAATAAATCCTACTTAATTAATCTAAACATGCAGCTTAATATTAAAGCCTAAGAAAAATAAATAAAAGACTTACTCGGTTGTAGACCTCCAAAGCTAAACTCCACTCCTAAGGCCTAAGGGACTCCTCTAAACTTGGGTCTTCTCCTCCAAGAGAAGACCTCAAAATATTTTACTAGAAGGGAGCTTCTCAAAAATATGATCTTGCTCCAGAATAGAAAAAATAATAATTTTTCTGGAGAGAGAAAGAGAAACCAAAGTTAGAGCGAGAAACTCTCAAACTCTATTTGGTAGTACAAGTGAAAATAAGATACAAGAGTCTTTATTTATAGGCACAAGAGGGTGAGAAGAAGTTATGAGTTTCTAATGTGGGACATGATGCAAAAGAAGTGTGAAAACACAAGGAAATCTCAACTTGGGTCGCACGACTTGGTGGGTTGGCTCATTTTGTGAGAGTAAACGAACTCGGATGGATCCATTTAGAGAGGCGCGGGTCAAAGAGAAGTGGACTGGGTTGACCGGTTCATTAAATGAAATGGACGGCTGAGATGAAGGGGCTTTAATAATGCGAAATGGCTGAGATTATAAGTTAGGTAGGTGATTGAGTGTGGCCGGCCTCAACGCGAAGCTCATGAGCTTGCTGACTTGGGCCCAGTCAGTGCCGCGTCGTACAACATCAGTCCCAGTTACTACAAGAAAAAAAGGTTTGCGCGACGAACCTGGTTCCTCTCCCAAAGTCGAATTTCGTCGCCCAAACATTTGGGCGACGAACTCAGTTCATCAACAATCTAGCTCCCAAGATTTTGGACGACAAACTAGTAAATTTCGTCACCCAAAGATACCTAGGACGACGGATTAACTTCGTCTCCTAAATCATATTTGTCCTCACCATTTCGTCGCCCAAAGCATGTTTTGGGCGAGGAAAAATTAGGTTCATCGCCCAAAGCATGTTTGGGCGACGAAATTGTCCGTCGCCTAAATATGATATGGGAGAGGAATAATTAATTTCCTCATCCGAACATGCTTTGGGCAACGAACAATTTCAAAAACATATTTTTTAAAAAAAAATTATTATTTTTTTATTTAGATTATATATTTGAATTTAATATTTTTAAAAAAAAATTATTCAAAAACTATATAAAACAAAATTAATAAATTTATATATCCAAATATCCATACAAAATAGTAATAACCCTAATGGTCAATCTATTCTAAACTAGTAGCATCACCATCATTTATATCTGACGAAAGTTGATGAGAAGATGGTGGCGGGACAAACCCAGGTATCGCCTTGGTCAATGCAGCATACAACGCCTCCTTCTCCGCTCTCTCAGCTCATAAGTGTAACAACCCAACCCAAAGTTGACTTTTCAAACTAATGGACTTTCGTCTTTGACCTTGGGTCCGTTTGATAGATCTCGAGTCTACGAGTTCGTAGACACGAAGCACGTATTAAACAGAGTTATAGTTTGAGAGATACGAGCACTTGAAGGGAAGGGCAATTTTGTAATTTTGTGGGAGTGGGTTTTAAATACCCAAAATCCAGAAATTTCTGGACTCTCTCTCTCCTCTCTCCCCGCGTCTCCCTTCTCTCTCTTCTCTCTCTCTCTCTCCCCGACTGCCCTCTCCCCTAGACAGTCTCGCCGTCCGGCCACCCCTCGACCAACGGCGGACACCGGGGAGTTCCTCTCACCGTCGCCGACCTCCAGCGGCCGTCCCCATTGTCGGCCGACCATCGTCGACGGAGAAATGACGCAAGACAGAGAAGACGCTCTCGCCGGCGATCTGCTCTTTCCGGCGACGACGCGACACCGGACCCACTGGGTCTTGATCCTCTCGCCATGGCGAGTTCAGCCATGGTACTCCCATACTCCGATGATGCCCCATGGCGGAGCAATGAGCTCGAGAAGCCCAACCCAGCCACTGGCTTCCGCCGTCAATTTCGACGTTTCCGGCGAGATTTGGCCATCGACCCAGTTACGAAAATTGACCCCTTAGGTACGGGCTATCTTTCCCCTAAGGTCTGTTTTCCCAATTCTGAGAAATTGAAAATTTGATTTTAGGGTGTTTGTTATATTTCGAATTTCTTGAAATTGGACTTGAATTTGAATTGATTTTGTGCAATTGAAGGTTTTATTATGCAATTAGGATTGATTGGAGTTGAATTTGGGTATTCCTAGGTTTGTGCCGCCGCTGCCACCGTCGGCTTCGCCACTTGTGGCTGTGGGTTGGATGGTTTTTCATATTTTTCCACTTCCTTAGGGTCCTAGTAGCTTAATTCTAGGTTTGGTGACTATTTGGAGTTTTTTTTGTGTGTTGTTTATGGCCGGGCAGCCACCGTGTGTGGTGGTTGGCCGCTCGTTTCGGTTGTTTAACAGCTAGTTGAAGAATTCTGTTTATATATTTAAGTTGGTTGTCTGGTCTTAACAGGTAAACGAGCTCGGGATATCTCATTTCTGATGCCATTATGTTGCCGGATTTGGTATCCGAGCAATGATACCGTGAAGGGTATTTCGGTCTTTTACGTAGTTGAATTGTGAGTGAAACTTATCGGTTTTTAATGTAGAATACCGTTAATGAATTGCCTATTTGTGTGTTTGTGGTAATATATTAGAGAAGGCTTAGTGTAGGATTTAGATCATAAGAACGTAGTGACGAGGATTTGGGATTAAGGGATTAATTGGGAATCATAGAGATGTTATGATGATAATTGCTGAATTAGAGAAGAAATATTTGTTGTCGAGGTATATAAGTGAGGATTAAGCAATTATTATACAGTAGACTGTGAGTAGGAATGACAAACAAGTGAGGGGGCGTGAGTAGGAATCAATTTCAGAGAAGGTTTCGATGTAGCTCGGGATAGACTATGAGTGGATCTTAGGTTTTCGAAATGCTTTGCACATTTTATAATTCAACTCTTTTCTTGATTTATTTGAGTATGTACATTTTTTTTGGAAATGATTTTTGGTATTATTTTGGAGAAGTTTTATTAATGAATTTCTGTCCTTTAGAAAATGATTCTGATCGAGCAGCTTTCACAATTTGAGAATGATTTTATTTAAGCGAATTTATGGAAAGAATTAAATTTCAGTTTTATCTGGAGGATAGTCTTAAGAGGTGGTTGATTGAGATATACAGAAGCGGTTTCAAACCGCCATACTAGTACCCCCTTCAGCAGGTATATATTGCTCTGCACTCGCCTAAAGATGACTCGGCGGTGTACGACCAGCACGCAGGTATATATTGCTCTGCACTCGCTCTGCACTTGCCTAGTTGGCAGTGTATGACCAGCATGACATTTGCTCTACACTTGCCTAGTTGGTAGTGTACGACCAACATTTGCTCTGCACTTGCCTAACCGGCGGTGTATGACCAGCATCATAGCAGGTATAGATTTGCTCTGCACTTGCCTAAAGATGACTCGGCAGTGTATGACCAACAGTTCCCCGAGTACTAGTGTGGCGTGAGATTTCAGTTTGTGGAGCATTTTGAGAAATGAAATTAAATCAGTAAATATTTTAAATGACAGTTTCAGTAGAGCATTGTGTTTTTATTTCAGTTATTTTAACAGTTTTACAACTTGAAAATACTATTTATTCTTCAGAGTTCAAATTACAGTTTTGAGATGACTTAAAAATGGATTTGAAAGAAGAGATGGATTTGAGAAATAGTTTTAAAGTTGGAGGGTTTCAAAGAGCGTCGTGAGTGAAATTAGATAGATGTTTGTTTGTATCGTGTGTTGTATGGCTTTTGTTCGTTAGGACTTGGGCTGGTTAGAACTTGGTAAGGTTTAGGCTTGAAGCTTGAGAAGGGAAGCAAGGGTGATTATGCCGTGAGGTTATTAATTAGGATGTGAATGTTTGAGGTTGATGTTGAGGTTAACAGTTAACGATTAGGTAATTGATTTGCCAAAATGTATTATTATTATTATTAATGAGATTTGATGTGCATATGAGGAGTTTTATGATTTTCTTGATGCTTGGATGATTAGTGGTGGAATGTTTTGTGATTAAGTAATTATGGATATTTTGTGGATTATTTTTGAGTTTGGGGATTGAGAAAATTATTGAGGACAATTATTATTATGTCATTTCACTTATACGAGCTCTAGTGAGCTTACCAGGTTTGTTGTATAACCCGGTACACCATGGATGTGGTGTAGGATTTGTGTTTTGCAAGTTAAGTAGGCTGAGGAAGCAGTGGGGAGAAGACGAGGCAGTGGGACCTAGAAAGATTTATTTAATTGTTTTTACTCAGTGGTTTGTTTAAAATGTTTTTGACAAAATTATATTTACTTATGTTGTTGTGCATGGCTTAAAAGTAAGAGAAAACAGATTTAACAGTTTGATGTTCAGTATTTTCATGGGCCCGAGGTTCGGGGTGTTACAGTAAGTCCTCCTGCAACTTCTTCACTTGAGCGGACAACCCTGCGACGACTGCAGATGGCTGAGAAGAAGATGAAGACGAAGACGAGGATCGAACATCACGAATCCGCCCATATCCCATGCCGCGTATTTCCTTATCGGGCCTAACACCCAATGAGTCTATCATAATACGAAGTCCGACATCGGGATCGGGTACTAGAATCGACTCCAACGGAGTACCCGGAGGGTGCTGCTCAGCTAAGTTCTCCAAATATATTCTCGAATTGGCCACCATTTCATTCTTCAAAATGTTATATATACAAGTAACCAATTAGAAAAATAAATATAAAAAATTGTGAAAAAAATTAAAATATAAAAAACTAACATGTTTTGTCTTGGCTGCATCACAACCAGAATGAACATAAATATTCCCGAAAGTGTCTATCTCCGGGAATTGCGACCCACGCTGAAAAAAAAAAATTTTTGTCAAAGACCCAAACAATATTAAAGAATATATATGTATTAAATTAAATAATGATGTACCCGACGTCGCGGCTCCACTCGATATGAGATGGGCGTCGGACCACTATGATGGTTAAACGGCTTCCCTTTCCGGTTTCTGGCGTTGGAGACCAACTTCTTCTGTTAAATATTAAGCAAATTATAAATCTGTTAGTGTATGTATACAATAATAGAATAACAAAACAATAATCGATTTTTTAAAGTCTTAAAATGATAAAACATACCAAAAACAATGGACTCATGAAATGATCGCACAAAAAACGCCACTGGTCAGACCGCTCTACCAATTTCATAGGGGGATTCGCCAATGCCTCAACTGCCGACGAAAATCCCTTGAAATGCACGTGTAGTTCGTGCTTCCACTGCCTGTAGGACTTGATGAGTAAATCTGTCATGTATGTGACGGTGAGGGGATCATCCATCTGAATGTCAAAGTTAACCTGAAAAAAATATTAGCTTGTTATGAATGATCAAATTTCTCGTTTTGAATTAATTATTGAGCTATATACTCACTGAGATGGAGCGGATCACTTTGTGTTGAATCTCTGCCAGCAATTTTTTCCAAGTGGTTGCAACCATGGCGCACTCGGCACGGATAATAGCCCCCACATTGTGCGAGAACAAACTGTTAACGTTAGGATCTAACGGTCGTCGGCCGTTTTGCACACACATGACTGGAATCTGCGCCCCAGTACTGCGCACAATCCGAGAGGACTTCAACCCACTACATGGTCCCCTCATCGCACTAGATGAAGCGGAAGCAGAAGCGGAAGCGGAAGCGGTGATCTGACTAGAGCTGTGAGATCGACGGGCCCTCCGTGGTATAGAGGGGCTCCCAGTACTCGAGGATGGTTGAACTACATCATTGGGAGTTGACTCCATCGCCTTCCACCTTATAACTAAATTATATTTCTCAAACTAATTAATCTACATTTTGTAATTAAACTAAATTTTATATTTAAAAACTAACAAACTAACTAATCTACATACAAACTACCTAATAAATTTTATAATTAAAAAACATATAAAACTAACTAATTTTATATGAAAACTAATTTGTTATCTAGCATAAGAAAATATCAGCAAACTAATTTCCCTAAGAACAATGATCAGGATTAAACTAATTTATTCAACACTAATAAACAAATTTAAGAACAAAAAATTAAAAACAACAGCCAAATAACATGAAATGAGCGATTGAGTCTTAAGTCTGACCTGAAAAATTTCCCTGGGTATTACTATTCTCCTGGCCACCTACACTTGATCCCTCTGAAAAAAAAGCTAAAGCTAATAAGCAGAAAACACAGAAAACAAAAAAACAAAAAACACCCAAATAAAAAAAATAATAATAAAAAAACCCACAATCGGGTGGGTTTGCTACAGCTGGGTTCAGGTGGGGTTGCTGGTCGGGGTGGGGTTGCTGGTGGGGATAGGAATGGGAATCGAGGAAGGCGGTAGGGAGAGGGGAAGGAGAGAGAAAGAGGACGCCGGGGAGGGTTTCGGGGAGAGAGAAAGAGGAGGGGGTGAGAGATCAGGAGAGAGAGTTTTGGGCTATCGGCGACTAGGGGAAGCGAGAGATGCAACGGCAAAGCGATGGCAAGGCTGGGGCTGGGCGGGGATCGGGGGGGATTGGGGTTTCTGTGGGCTGGGATGGGTGGAGATCGGCGGGGATAGGTGGGGCTGGGGGTGGGAGAGAAGATCAGAGAGATGAGAGAAAACAGAAGGAAGGAAAGAAAAGAAGAAGAAGAAGAAGAAGAAAGGACAGTATTTAAAAAATTTTGAAAACCTTAGGCGACGAAGAATCTTCGTCTCCCAAAACGTTCTTGAGCGACGAATTAAGAATCTCCTCACCTAAAAATAACTAAATATGTTGTTAATTTTACATAATCAATTCTGTTGTTAATTTTATATAATCAATTTATTAATTTTAACGATCCGAACCGTTCATTTATTAGTCCTTCACTAAAAGATCATCCTTACAAAAAGTCGGTCAAATCAGAATTCATCTAGCCGTTCGATTATCATTATTAAAATCATGATTGTTCATAAGTTTGATCTCCGATACTTAACTTCTAAAACTTTGACTGAGCTAATTGTTTGTATAAATGATGAGCGGGAAACTAATAAATGAACGGTTCGGATCGTTGAAAACACAATCAATATATGAGATTATATATATAAATGAACGGTTTATATATTTAAGGAATAAAATTTCATTGAAATCTTGTTATTTCAATAATTGTGAAGACCACAACGTGATTACAACGATCAAAGCCGTTCATCATCTATGTTCATACTTAAAGATCATCCGTGCAAAAAATCAGTCCAATTGGAGTTCATCTACCCATTCGATTATTATTATAAGAACCACAATCGTTCATACACCCAAAACGCCAAACTTTAATTTTACATCTCCGATTGAGATAATTTTTTGCATGGATGATCTTTGAGTGGGGCACTAAGAAATGATCGGTTTGGATCGTTCAAACCACAATAGAAAAGTAAGCTTCTACATACATATATACTTGAAGAGTATAATTCTATTAGCTATTTTGTTGAAACTTTGTCGATTCAACAATTGTGAAGACTACAATATGATTTCAACGATCTGAGCCGTTTATTTTATTCGTTTATACTCAAAGATCATCTCTGTTAAAAATCAGTCAAATCGAAATTTATCCACTCGATCGATTAGTATTAGAAAATTTACGATCGTTCATAAATTCGAGCACCATTACGTAACTTTTACACATCTCCGATTTACTTAATTTTTTACAGAGATGATCTTTAAAGTGGGGAACTAAAAAATGAACAGTTCGGATCGTTGGAAATACGATCGCATCTTATACGATTACATACATAAAATTGTACACAAAAAAGGCAATGAGATTTGGGGCGACGAACCGCACATTTCGTCGCCTAAGATCACTTTGGGCGACGAATACTAATATTCCTCGCCTCAAGTAACCTAGAGCGACGAATTATTTCCTCACCCAAAGTCATTTTAGGTGAGGAATATTAAATTTCGTCGCTCATAATTAACTTAGGCGACAAATATGTCTCTTTGAGAAACGAAATTTACATTCCTCGCCTAAAGTAACTTTGAGCGAGGAAATAGTTCATCGCCCAAACCTTTATTAGTAGGCAATGATCGTTCATGCTTTCGAACTCCGATACTTAACTTTTACATCTCTAATTAAGCTAATTTTTTACATAGATGATCTTTAAGTAAGAAACTAATAAATGAACGATTCGGATCATTGAAAACACGATTGATATTTGAGATTATATATATAAAAAAACGGTTTATACATTTGAAGAATAAAATTCTATTAACTCTTCCATTGAAACCTTGTCGTTTCAATAATTATAAAGAGCACAGCGAGAGCACAACGAGATTACAACGATCAGAGCCGTTCATCATCTATGTTGATACTCAAAGATCATCCCTGCAAAAAATCGATCAAATCAGAGTACATATACCCGTTCAATTATTATTATAAAAATCACGATCGTTTATACACCCTAAACGCCAAACCTAACTTCTACATCTCCGATTGGGATAATTTTTTGCATGGATGATCTTTGAGTGGGACACTAAGAAATAATCGGTTCGGATCGTTAAAAACACAATTGAAAAGTGAGCTTCTACATACAAATACACTTGAATAGTATAATTCTATTAGCTTTTTCGTTGAAACTATGTCGATTCAACAATTGTAAAGACTACAATGTGATTTCAACAATCGGAGCCGTTCATTTTATTCATTTATACTAAAAGATCATCCCTGCAAAAAATCAGCCGAATCGGAAATCATTGACTCGATCAATTAGTATTAGAAAATTCACGATCGTTCATAAATTGGAGCACCGTTACGTAACTTTTATATCTCCGATTGAGCTAATTTTTTGCAATGATGATTATTGAGTGATGAATTAAAAATTGAACGGTTTGGATTAATAGAAACACGATCGCATTATATGAATATAACCTACTTATAATCGTACACAAAAAAAAAAAAGCAATGAGACTTTGGGTGAGGAATATGCATGTTCCTCGCCCATACATTGGGCGACGAATACGTAAGTTCCTTGCCCAAAGTGACTTTGAGCGACGAACAGAAACCTTCCTCGCCTAAAATCATCTTGAGCGACGAATTATTCGAGTAAGGTTTCTGTTCGTCGCCCAAAGTCACTTTGGGCGAGGAACTTATACATTCGTCGCCCAACGTATGGATCAAATATCGTTTGGCACGTGATTTGAGGCGACGAAATATTGTCGTCGCCGCCTAAAGTACCTTTAGGCGAGGAAAATTATATTCGTCGCCCAAAGTTATCTTGGGCGACGAACAAACCTGGATGGGATTAGGCGAAAAAGTTTCTGATTCGTCGCCCAAATTTGATTTGGGCGACGAATTTTGGTTCGTCTCCCAAAGTTTCGTCGCCCAAATATATTTTTCTTGTAGTGAATCAACCTCTTTTAAAATTAATTTTTTTTCCTATCTTTTTTCTAATTTTTCCAAACTTTATTAATTTTCTAAAAATAGCTTGGGACTCCAAATAATTCTTCGAAAAATCCTATGGACTCGTAACGATGAGGACTAATTTCCTATAGCCTCAAAATAGTCAAATCACTTCCAAAAAAATTAGGAAAATTTCTTATCTCATAATTTAATTCTGAAAAATGAAAACAAATAAAATAATCACCAGACTCTTGAATTTCCTTTTCCAAGAATTCACTTTCACATAACTAAACTTCAAAACTACGACCAAAGTGTAACGCCCCAATCCTCGGGCCCATAAAAATGCTGAACAATCAAACTTTTAAATCTGTTTTCCCTTTCATTTATGTCATGCACATAAGTATAACTAAAAACAATTTTACCAAAAACATTTAAACAAAAACATTGTGTAAAAACAATTGAATAAATCTCACTGAGTCCCACTGCCTCGACTTCTCCTCACTGCCTCCTTAGCCTACTTAACTTGCAAAACACAAACCCTACACCACAACCATAGGGCACCGGGTTATCCAACAAACTTCATTCCTTGGTTACAACAACCACTGCCACTACCATGAATCCAACATTTCTAACATCTAGAAATTTCAAAAAATTACAAAAAAATCAACAACTAACTAAGAACTGACACGTGTCCAAATTAAAGGTAACAAACTAACTAACTTTGATTAATTAGTTAATACAATTTAATAATTTTTTTCCCTTTCTCCTTTTTACCTACAGTAACGTGTAACTTTTTCTTTTTTTTTCTCATTTTTTTACCTATAGCAATGTGTAAGGGTTTTTTTTTTCTCCTTACATTTTTTTTCTCTTCATCCTCTTGTTTAAGATGCATATTCGACATATGCAGTGTACATATATATTAGACACTGTTTTTTAACTAAAAATTGCAACACAGTTATCGATTTTAAATTGGAAATTGTCGCACAATTTCGGAAACATATTAGACACAATGTCTAATATGCCTATTTTAAATTGGAAATTTTCTGCACTGTTTCGGAAACATATTAGACACAGTGTCTAATATGCCGATTTTAAATTGGAAATTGTTGCACAGTTTTGGAAACACATTAGACACTGTCAGGCAGTATGCATATTAGACACTGTGTGACAGTTACTGATTCGAAATCAATAATTGTGTGACACAGATAATGAAAATTAGTATTTGTTTCAATATTTGTAAAAACCTAAACAGATACTAGAACAGATACTGTCACACATATACTAAAAAAGATATTGTCACACAGATACTGAAAATCAGTATCTGTTTCAGTATATGTTAAAACCTAAACAGATATTGTCACACATATACTGAAACAGATATTAAAATTAGTATTTGTAAAAACCTAAACAGATATTGTCATACAATATACTTAAACAATATTATAGAACGCAAAAAGTGTCTCAAGCAATATTATAGAATGCATAATAATCAACAAAATAAGGACAAAGTTAAATCAAATTAAAAAAATTGTAGCAAAGGAATATAAGAAAGTGCTTCAGATAAGGCCAGACTTATGAAACCTACAGCAAGGTTATACAAGCTGTACCAAAAGTATACTCAGAAATGATTTCACCTTCCATTATGAAATCATACCATGTAAAGCAATGAAAATCAAAGGCGAAATACATTATATTTTGTCAATCCAACCATCAAGTTCCCAGGCATACCCAGTCTCAATACAACATTAATTTCACGAGATCTCACTAGATGACTGGACAATCAACCATTCCAAGATTTCCAAGCTAACATTTTACATATGAGCTATTATATGTTGAGAGTAATGTGGAGCAATGTCCCACATCGGAAAACTAAGGCTTAGCATATATGCTTATAAGTCTTGGGCCTCTCCACCCATTGCCAATTGGTTTTGGGTTGGATGCTCTAATTATATCATGGTATCAGAGCTTGGTTATCCGCGTGTAAGGCCCAACGGCCACACGTGCTCCCACGTCACCCAATACAATTTGTTCACGTGTAAGGCTCAAAAATCTCGCCACACGTGCGGGGGCGTGTTGAGAGTAATGTGGAGCAATGTCCCACATCGGAAAACTAAGGCTTAGCATATATGCTTATAAGTCTTGGGCCTCTCCACCCATTGCCAATTGGTTTTGGGTTGGATGCTCTAATTCTATCATTATATATGTATTGCTTCTCTAAAGTTTAAACTGAGGAAACAAAAAAGAAAGCATTAGAAAAAACAAAAATAAAACATTATTGTAAGGAAACAGATATTGAAAATTAACACTGGTTTGTCGAACCACCTGGTTTATTCAGCGGTTACTTGCCAAACGAAACCGACAGGTTCAACACTGTTCCGCCGAACCACCTGCAACCCTTTTTTATGTCTTCTTGGGCGAGAAGAGAGAGAGAGAGAGAGAGAGAGAGAGAGAGAG